>JAOUZG010008940.1:321473-349734 GCA_026289955.1 Argiope argentata | reverse complement strand
CATTACCAGAGATTGAGTTAATCTTTTAAGAGGGGAACTCTTAAGGGGCTCTTTTAACTCGTATTTCCTTCTCCGCTGTCTCTTTTGCTCTCATATGAGCAAGAGTCATGTTATGGATATTCAGCTCATAAAATTACCAATTTACTTAAAAATTACTTCTGCCTTTAAAAGTATCTGATATTTAGAATGATTTTTCTAGAGCCCAAAAGAGATGGTAAAAACGAAGTGACGGTCAATTATCATTACCAAAATGTTCAGACACGCAATGAAAAAAAATGATGAAACAATTTACGGTTTAAAACGTTATATTTTAAATAAAATGTACTTTTTTTCTAGGAAATAATGGGATGAAATAAGGACTTCTTGGATATTTTAAATCTTTTTTCTTAAGAAATAATGTTTTATCTCTATTATACTTGAGTACAACATTAGAATTGAATAGTATTCATTTGGAGAATATCTCTGTAGTGATGTTCTTTTTAATAAGCATCCCCCTTCTTAGTATAATGCAAAAAGACAGAGATATTACGTCAATAACAAAGAGAATAAAATAGTATAAAAAGCATTAATGTCTCATCATTATACTCTTACGAAATTCATTTGAGGAAAATCCATTATAAAGAAGAAACATCATTTTTTTTCTCTGCATTTCAAACTTTCCGTCGCATTCAAACTGTGTAATTTTTTTTATTTCCGGGAGCTTTAAATTAAAATCTATTATGTTATATATTCCAAAATGCATAGACTTTATTATGAGATTCGAGCGCTTTTCATCATGAAAATTGTCATAAATACATTTTAAATATCCTTAATGCGTTTGAACAGTACTCATGCTCATTAGATGTAAATGACTGAGATATTAGAATTCGATTTAAAAACAGATTTTCAAGCAGAAATTTTAATACAATTTAGAAAATTATAGAAAGAAAAATATATGGCCCCTTCAATCAAAATAAAATAGAAATATATCAATGGAATGCAATTGTCTTTCATTAGATCGAACAAATTTTAAATAATATCTAAAAAATTTCATTTACTGTAAGCTATTATCTTCTACAAATAGTTAAGCTAATGATAAGGCAGGCTATTCGAAACATTGTACATTATAAGTTATATACTCCCCAATTAAAGCTTTAAAGTTTGGTCATGTTTCTCACATAAATTAATAACTATATTGGTGTGATTTACGTTTGTATTTTGAAACGTGAAAGTGAAAGCAAAGTAGAATATTATTCATTATGAAATCAGCGGGGTAGAATTAGCATCTAAATTGGGAGATTAACCGTTTTCAAAGAAGTGTGATTTCAGTACACAAACTCAAGTTAGTCACATTATTATACGCTCTGTTTCACTTAATATTCTTCTAACGATCCCTGCTTTCTTTTTCGAAATTTAATATACTGTTGATTAGGTTAGATTTAAAATAACATGCTAGTCGCATAATTTCACAAAGTTGCGTTTTATAATGTATATTTTAAAGAATAGTTATAGCATATATATTTAATATTTTTAATGCAGTATTTAATATTAGTCACAGAAAAAACACAGTAAAATATTTCATGAAAATATTTGATTTTATGTTCCTAACTATTTTATATTTATCCATTGAAATCATAGAATTTTATTTTCTGCAAAATTTTCCCCTGATTTAGGCAAATTAGTGTAAGATATGTAAAAGAAATTTTTAGACGGTGCGGTGGCTTGGTCGGTTTTAGTTAGTATTCTTCTAACGATTTCTATCTTTTTTGCTGATGTTTTTTTTTCTTTTTTGTAATTTATTTAATGAGATTTAAGATGAAGAGCAAGGGGCACAGTTTAATGATGCTATATTTCAACAATTATTTCTCGTCATCGGAATAAGAGAATATTAAGTTCAAAATACATTCCATCAGAAATTTGTAATCTATCTCACCCTGGTGAACATTTAAATGTCACGGTTTGTCAAACGTTCTCGTGGTGATGCGATCTGGAAGTTAGAAGATTGGAGAAGTGTCTTCCTTATCACTTCACTAGTGTTTAAAATTATGAGAACCATTACAAAATAGTAATAATTTTAAGTCCCATTAATCTGATTACATTAAATTGAACCCACAAAAATTAACAAATAAATAAAATATACAACTCCGACATTAATTTTTAGTTGAATGTATATACCTAAAGTATAAATTGTTTAGCTATAATTATTTGACTTTTTAAGCCAATTTGAGATAGCAAATAAATTTTATTAAGTAGTTTTCACGATATACGATATTAATTTTTAAAAGGTAAAAAATCTAATCTAATGCCGGAGATACGAAACGAAGAATTAACTTAAAAGCAGAAACCGAAAAAGAAATAGGAATCAAGTAACTCACCCATGAAATAAAATCATTATAATTTCCAACTTCTACTGAAGTATGATAAGCATTTCAAGGGTTATTAAGCATTCTTCTACACTAAGCCATCTTTGTTTAATATAAATCTTGCGTTTTAAGATCACATTTTCGATATCTTGTTTGATACTAAGCCATAAGAAAGATTCTATAGTTGCTTTAGTTGTTTTTTAATCTCCCTAGCGTTGATGTAATTTCCCTCTACCTGCTTTCTTTTCCAGGGGGACAGAAAAAATTTTACTCTCTTTGTTCCATCTTTGATTATTTTCGTTCGATTCTAGTAGAGAACTTGTATTTGAATTTTTTTTCCTTTCTGAGCTTGATATACAATTATGTGTTAATGAATACGGATGTTATATGAAGTAAGATAATTATACATAAGCCTTAATTATTCGTGATGAAAATAAAAATATGTTTCGAGCCTTTTTCTTATTTTCCAAGTATTTTCTTATTAAATTTTGATAAATTTAAATAAATTTATGCCATAAATGAATTTATATAAATATTTTAGAACAAATTTATTTTGAAGTGAACTGACACTTGCTTGTGAAAAATAATCTCCTAATTTTGTCTTCCCAATTAGACGACAAAACGATAATAAAAGGAATAAATATTTATATATTTATCTTATCAGATACGTCGTATATACATCATTATAATCAGAAACGTTAAATATCTATTTTCCTCATATAATCATCTTTTTTCATGTTTTCCGACACATATGTCTTTAGACAGCAGTAAGTATTCGAAATAAGATTTTACTCAATACATTTCGATATACAAGTGAATTTGGATTCAGTCTTTAATTAGGATTAGTGATCTACTCGAAATTTTCTCGTATATTCTTTAATAAACGCCCTGCCGTCGTCCTAGTCTAGAATTAGAGCTTCTTTCCCTTGATCTGGGCATTCTGGGTTCGGGCATGATAGTTCTCTACCCAGTTTTCAATCTGTGAGGCGTGTGAAAAGTCTTCTAATTGTAAAAAAGGGGTGGGAAAGCGAGTGTGTGTCATTTTCATGTGAGCTAGAAGTTAGACTTCTGTCCTCGGATGCTCTGGGGATTTTACCCTCAAAAGCTGCAGTGCAAACTCGGTTTAAAATCGCTGATTTAGTCAGCGAGCTTGTCTATGACAAGTACGTAAGTAACAATGGCAAGATAAACGTATTTCAATATTTTTAAACGCAGGCCATTTTCAAACAAAATAAGGAAATAGTATATAACACGGGAGTTTTGGCAATTCATCACTTGGTGGCGGTTAATACACGAGTATCAGAAAATTCAGACACGAGTATCAGGATTTTATATGCTTTTTTCTGATCGACTGAAATCAAAATCGTACATAGAACCAAAACGGTAGTTACAAAATCACTTAATAAATATTATATATTAAGGCATTATCTTTTTAAACGTGTTTGTTTGCTTGTAAAGTAACAAATCAACAGACGGTCAACCTGTTGACAGATGCAGGTCAAAATTTGATGCGAATCTACAATTTAGATATTAAAACTGTTTACCGAATATTATTTAAATAATTGTTTACGTTTCGCAGTTATTGTGTTTACTTGCTCTCTTAGACACACAGTCAGTACTTCTTGTGAGCTGATTTCGTTCAAACTTTTACAGAAATTTATAAATTAGGTATAATAACAAATTTCATCTCTCTAGTTCATAGCATTTTTTTAATCATCTTATTCATAAACAGATATAATTGAAAAATCTGTTCTTTTGCACATGAGTAATGTCTGAAAAATTGAGAATTTTTTTAATGTTTGCTGTCTAGATGATAAAACTTTGAAACAAATATCATTTATCTAAATTGTTATATTTTTTAACTATCCCGTTTATATACATACAAAAGTAGAGATTAACAAACGACCAATGCATATAAAATATAATACATATCTGCCCTTTGGATGCGAAGTTTGTTTTCTATATTTCATCCATCTAGCTCTTTGCGTTTTGTAATTATAGAGCTAACTTATATTCTGACAGACAGATCCTCAATATGAATTTCTTTCAAAATTTAGACGAAATTTACAATTTTTCAGTCAAATGTATGTACCAAATTTTATCCGTCTAGCTTAAAATGTTATTGAGGTATCGTGTTCACAGATAAATACATCTATTAAAACTTGTGGCTTTGTCAGAGTTCTCTTTTACCTTTCGATACTTCAGGAACAGAAAGCAAGTGAAATTGACTGGGAATCAAAGTATCAGGACTTTTATTAGAAATTAAAAAATTTCAGACTGTTTTTGAGACTTCTCTGGAAATTTAAACCATCAAGTAAATCTTTCCTTTACATTTTTAAATGTTTGAAATGATAGGTCAAATCTTAACAGAAAACTGAGATTCAAGAGAAAAAATTTCTAATCGATAAATCAGAAATATTGCAAGAAATTTTTAAAAAATCCCCCATTAGATGGAAATAAAATAGGAATAAAAAAAACTGAAAAAATCTCAGGTGTCTTTTTCTTTATGGGAGTGAAGTGGGACAACTGATAGCATTAAAGCAGCTATTAAATATAGTAATTTTCATTATACAACTCTAGGTAAGAATTCACCCTCGAAACTGAATACTTTTGGAAAGATCACTAATCAATAGAGTTCATTGATACACTCCCTTAAATTCCTCTGAGATAAGATTAGAGAGCTCAGTGTTAATGGCCATCTGGTTGTGTGAAAGTATTCCCACTCCAATGAGCGGTTAATTGGTCATTAAGCTTTTTTTTTATTCTGTATCAGTCTTCATAACTCTCATCTTGACACAAGTAGAACACATCATGGAGAGTTTTCATCCGTTTATATTATAATATTTAGTTTAAAATTTGATTAAAATTTCCCAATTTTTATTTTTAATGCAAACATGTTGCAATAACCTGATAATATTTATTCATTTTTTATATAAATTTGTCGTTTATAATGACGGTTTTGATTATCGTGCTTTTAATTAGAAAAATTGTTACCGAAATAGAACATGCAATCAGATAGTTAGAATTGTATTTCATTTCACTTAATACAATTAAACTTAACATTAAAAGTTTAATTTTATCAAGGTTAAAATTAAAAATAAATTTTCTTTTAAACTTGAAAACAAATTTTCACGAGAGGATTAGAAGCGTTTGTATAAATTACAAAAACGTTTAATGATTTTTTACAATATGTCTTCTTATAGTTAAATAAAAAAAATTTGGATGAACGAGAAGAAATCAAAATAAATAAGTTAAGTTTTCAAAGGGTAAAGAAATCTTATTTTATATATCATTTTTTGAAACATCAAAATAGAAATTTTTTTAAATATGTGATTATTAAAGCATAATTAAATTTAAATATGTGATTATTAGAGCATTATTAAAGCATAATTAACAGCATAGGCTAATATTAATTTCATTTCAAAGCACGAAAATGTAAGTTTGTAACGTCAACAATTCTATAACTCAACTCATATCTATTTCAAAAAGTCACAAAGAAGGACTGAGTGATGATAATTGTCTTTGTGACATATTAACTGAAAATGACCGTCCCAAGCAGATGAAGCAGTACCTCTAGAGCTGTAAGTTTCAGTAAAGACGATTGGAATAACAAACACCCTACTAATAAATATTTCACCCTTTTGATGTGTGTGTATATACAGGGTTATCGGTAAAGTCCTTCTAAGTCTTTTAAATTCAAAAAGACGTCTCGTATAGTCAAAGAAGTAACGTGTACCTGCGGTAAAAAAAAACAATATTTAAATTATTGAGATAGGCTATATTGACCTTAGCGGGGAAGTAAGGAAGTTATAAAAGTAATATTCAAAATAAAGGTGATAGGTCAAAAAGTTCATTTAGAAATAAATGTATTCTCATATTCCCTCCCACGTCGTGTGTGTTTATTACTAATATTATTGATTATTCCTAATATTATTGATAATTTTTTTCGATGCTAAAGTTTCACTTCGACGTTTCTTAATTAGGAAAAACTCTATGATAATAACGGAAAAGATTTTTTTCAATTGTAGACGAGCCCTTTTTCAAATCGCCGAAAATTCTAATTTTAATTGCAAATATCTTTGCCAATTTTACAGATAATTCCGAAAAACTTTTTCCTGCGTTTTGTTTTGGTATAGTGTGCATTTTTCTCAAATCTCTTTCATTTTTTAAATAATTTTTTGTAGATTCCTTATTTTGTAGCTAAAGGCGCTGAAACCTTTTCAAGAAATTCAGCATATTCATTTTACTATAGGTACACGTTACTCTCCTGGCTATATAAAACACCCTTTTGAAATTAAAGGACTTAAAAGAACTTTACCAATCAACTTGTATATATTTGAAATTAATGTTTTCAGTTTATCCGTGAGTTGCTTAACCTTTATAAATGCTCGTTACACTAATGGATTAGTTAATGAATCACCTCAAACTGTAGAAAATTGTGAACATTTTCTTATTAGTGTAAGTTTTTTTACCTCCATACTATACCAAAAGTTTGCAACTAATGAGTAAGGGGACAAGACATTACAAGCAGCCTTTCGCAACTAAACTGCTAAGTTGCGTGAACGTTAATATTTTAGTAGCACTGATGCAACTCTAAATAAAGGTTATCTTTATCACTTATTAGCTTTTTCCCCATCTTTTATGATGTGCGTGTATAGAGCATATAAAAACTCAAAACCAACAATACATTCAGCATAAAAATGCTTTTGGTCCTTAATGTACCCATTTTTTCTCAAAGTGGGAGTGCGGTAAATAGAAATCGATCAAGAAAAATAAATAAAAAGTAACTTTATTGGTCATGTTCATAGTCCAAGATCGATACACTACTACGACCACTTTGTCTCAAAATGAATTAGAAGCTCCACTGAACTATGTCAGCTTGATAACTCCATTAATTTCCGTACTTTATTGTGAGATCAATTAGATATTTTTTATACTTTCCCTTCCAGGTATAAAAATATCTTTAGTGAAGTCAAGCATCATTTTTGAGGGTCTTTTTTTATTAGGAAGAGTAGGGTATAGTTTAAGAAAAGAAGAAAGAAAACTGATCTGTTTGTCAGCTCGCAAACAAGTGGAGGTTATTTTATATTTGCTCGTTACTTTCTCGTTATAAATGAGAACAAAGAGCTATCTAAAAGAAATGGGAGAAAAGTTTCTTCAGAACATAAAATAAATATCAAGAACAAAGGGATTGAACTTTTTTCCACTTTATCAAAACAAAAGTAAACAATGTTGTTATTGATATCAATAACCATCAAAGAAGTGAAAAAGAAAAATCAGGATATGATTTTCAAAAACAACTTTTTCTTTAGTGGAGCGCTTTGAAATATCTAAAAGAATGTATTCGATTACTCATTCAATAATTTATATAACTGTTATGCAATAAAGGATTTGGGGGGGGATGAATTTGAATATATATACATATAAGTAATTAAGTGATTGAATTAAAACGTAGTTACTGATTTTTTTTATTTTTGATTCGCTCTTTTTCTGATGTTCCGATTATTCTAAATGAAAGATGAATTTCAAGCAAACTTACAAAGAAATGAAAATGGGGAAAAACATATGATTTTCAAAAGAGTTATTTTCTTATCGGAGCTATTCGAAATATTTAAAAGATAATATTCGATTTTAAATTCAATAATTTGTGCATTTACTATATAATAAATCGGGGTTTGGAAAAAGATTTGAATGAATACTCATGAAAACAATTAGTTTTATTTAATCAAAATGAAATTAATTATCATGCATTTAATCAAGGCACTGATTTTTTTTATTTCCGATATTCCAACTGTTTTAAATTAAAGATGATAATCAATAGCTGTCACACAAGTGACAAAGAAAAATAAAATACGATTTTCAAGAGCATTATTTTCTTTTTGGAGCTATTCAAAAAATTTAAAAGATTATATTCGAAAATAAGTTCAATAAATCGCATACTGCTATATAATTAATTCGGTTAGAAGAAATGGATTTGAATGAATACACATGAAAAAAATGGTTACATTTAATCAAAGCATAATTAATTTGCATGCATTGAATCAAATCATGGATTTTTTTATTTCTGATATTCCAACTATTATAACTGAAAGATGTACTCTTGGGTTATAATAGTTATTAATAGTTATAATAGTAATTTTAAGCAATCAATAGCCATCAAAGAAATAAAAAAAATAAGATACGGTTTTCAATCATACTGATTTTTTATTTTTTATTATTTATTTCAGTCATACTGCTCTTTAATCTTTGATATATCTTAAAGAATATATTCGATTGCGCAAAATAACTATCAGGTAAAAAGTGGAATTTTTAAAAGAATTTATTCAGAACTTATAATTAGTTATAAGTCTACTTCAACGCAAGAACTAATTTTCTTTTTTTTGTTTTATTTCTGGTATTCTGATTTTAATTACCAAAATATAAATTCATTGTGTAATTTTAAATAGATAACTTTTTGATAAGAAAGCTAGATATGATTAGATATTATATATCAAAACTGAGATCTATAACTATCGTCAAGATTAGTCCCTTATATATATCTCATATATAAGGGACTAATCTCGACGATAGTTATATATCTCAGTTTTCAGGGAAAAGGGATCAAGCAATAATGTAAGCTATAGTATAACATTTAAACGTGGAAGACATTAAAATTTTATAGATGATCCATTATATTTCTGATATTCTAACTATTCTGTTTGAAAATTGGTTTCAATATTTCTAAAAATAGCAGATGCTAAAGATTTTCAAATTCAATATCTAAGTATTAATTAAAATTTTACGGAAGTAC
The DNA here is from genome assembly GCA_026289955.1 of Argiope argentata. NCBI lineage: Eukaryota > Metazoa > Arthropoda > Arachnida > Araneae > Araneidae > Argiope > Argiope argentata. Next base: position 340,602 of record JAOUZG010008940.1, on the reverse strand, counting down.
ATCGTCAAATGATGCAACAATTTTTTTAAATGTTTGTATGTCCAGGTAATACTTAAGCAAATCCAGATGTAAACTATACTGAACCATAAATAAAGATCCTGAAAGCCATTTTCGTTCCATTATACAGCATATAACTATCGTCAAGATTAGTCCCTTACAATAATTCTATGTTGCAATAATCCTATGTTGCTTCTATGTTTTTTAAGAAGTAAAAAAGGTGTATCTCTCCAAAAATGACTCATTGCCCAACTTTAATCTTGTAGGAATTCAATACTGTATACATGTCTTCGCAGAACGCTGCAAAAACACGAAGAACATCAAACACAGCAGCCTCCAATTGTGCGTGATGGATTTCTGTCCGTTTAGATAACATTGTAGCTTTAATTCAGTGGTATTGCTACAGTGTTTGCTATTTGCTTAAACAGCTCTAACAAGTAGTTTCGAAAGCAACTTAAGTCAGTCGAAACAGCTGATCATCCCATCACTCGCATTCCATTATCCAGGAACCAGTTCCGATGAGCTGTTTGTTGTGAGACGGAATAGATGAATTATCTTGATGAAACATCTACTGAAGCTCTCCGAACAGAACAGTTAAAACCAATAATTGATCCCTATGTGTACTGCAACAATGTAATTTGAAACTTTTATTGTTCTGGTTAGAAGTAAAATGTACAATTTTATTATGTAAAGAAGATTAATAAGCTTTTAAATACTTCTAATTCGAAAATTATTTTTTTTCTGTCATATTTCTGTCCACTGAAAATGATAATATAATAAAATTTAATTTATAAAAGTTTAATGAATGTTCAAAAATGTAGAAAAATGGAGCAATGTTCCATTCGGGCTTAACACATTACGTTTCAAACTTATAAAGGATGGAGATAAATTTATTTTTGGAGCTCGGTACTTTGCAGAATGAAAATGAAGTGATATCGCACGCATTAGAACCCACATAAAAGATAATCAAATTTTAAATGACATGATCGGTTATATTGTTTGTCTAAGCTTGATTCCATTAACTCTTGAAACTTTGATGGTAATTTTATATCTTTTATTACGGAATAAAGAAATGACTTGTAAAAGGAATAAGCATTGTAGGGGTCAAAAACAAAAATGATTGGAAATCTCGAAAAACTATTCGATCAAGCCACACGGATATTATACTAACGGCATTTTTATATTACGTTAAGAACTACTTTGAATATTACCAAATGTATTTCACGTTTACCATATTTTAAATCATTGCTAACTCTACTCTGTAACATAACAAACGATGTTTGATTATTTTTTGGCACTTTACCGCTTTTAAATATCAATAGTGAAGGAGAAAGTTTGCCACTTCTTTCATTTCCTATTTAATCCTATTTCAGCGCAGAATGTTATACTAATTTTAAGCAGAAGTTCCCATAAAGATACAATACAGATGTATAAAACACCATTTTTAGTAAATGATTTGATACATATGCAGTTATAACCAAATGGAGTGAAGTACACTATGAACACTTCCAATAAAAGTGCTTCACACTCAAGAAAAAATACAGTAAATTTTATTTTTTACATAATACTTACAACTTTTTCAGGTCTTATGATAAGTTTAGGTAATGTTTGGGATTGTTTTAATTATTATTTCCAAAAAATTTCCAATTTTAAATGTTTCATTCTGTATTAACAATCTACTGCATCTTTAATTTCACGATGCTCAAAAGTATCTTATTCTACAGAAAGATATTAAAAGTGCATTTTATTCATATATTGATATATAAATTGTCTGTTGAGAAAGTAAACATTTCCGTTTTACAATGTCACAAGGAATAAATACAAATTTTTTCCTGCCATCTTAACTTGAAAGCTTCATTTATCTTTAACTTTAAAATCAAGCTTTTAATCCAATTCTTAGAATGTGATCTCAAAAACAAACTATCATTAGTTCACACTGTATTTAAATAAAACTATTTAGTTTATATAAACAACCTTAAAAAAGAATTTTTCACAATTAACAATTTCTATTCTCAAACTTGTGCTCCATTATTATTCTAGAGAGAACTAACACATAATTTCCTAGGCGTGTTAGTTTTTATTGCTAACTTTAGATTTCATCATTCTTGGAAACTATTCTAGAAACGTGAAATTGGGCTACCAAGCGTCCCACCAATAGATGTCTTACTTTTTATCGGCTCTTTTTATCCATGCCATCAGACATCCCGTTAACTTATCTTTCCTGACTTCAACGTGACCTACTCATTGATAAAGAAGTTTCCCTTCGCAGATCGCTTTTTGGTCCTTTCAGATGAAGGTGCAGAATATTGATGGCTCATTTTCGGAAAGGAAAGGAAAGACTTACAATGAAACTCATATGCAAAATAAGTAGTTTTTGTTGGTCCACCTAGAACATAAAATCTCTTGCACGCTTCGATGGTAGATGGCAGACGTTTGACGGTAATAAGGCACTTTTATAGCAAATACTTGCGGAAATTAGCAAGCGATGCAGAATTCAGTAGATATCAGTCGCATAATTTACCGTATGTATCTTAAACATATTTATTGAATTATTCAAAAGAGCAAAGCTGGCAAAAATAATTGAAATACTGAGAAAAATACAATAATACCAAGGATTGCGACATTTTCTTTTTGGGAATAAAAGAGAAACTTGTAGAAGTTAGTTTCGATGAAACAGTACTTCCTGTAGCAATATAAATAGCAAAGTTTTGACTGTGATTATGCTCTAAAATGCTTAAGCCAATCAGAAATTAACATTTTTTTATTTAAACTAATTTAGATCAAATCAAAAATCTTATTATTATTTTGACTAATTGATATACGTGGTTTTGTTCTAATTTAAATATTTTCATTTGTAATATTTTTAATGTAACACTAATTTTGTTCTAATTATAATGTACGCAATTCTTTTACCATATCACACTACTTGATTGACTGATTGCCTTGAGACTCAATCATTAGTAATCGCTTTGAAAATAAAGGATATAGCATTTCTTTCCTTTTTTTCTTTTTTTAGGCTTTCTTAAATAGCTACGTTAATTTTGACCAAAACTTTTAAAGATATGAAATAAAAATATCAAAAAAAAGTGGTAAAGGAGATCAGGTTTTTTACTTTTACTGTGCTTCAAAATTAATTGCGTTAAGTTTTAAAAGAATTAATAGCGAATTGAAAAAAACTATAGGAAAAACGGTTGTGCAACACTACTAAAGTAAAATTTTGAAATTTCAAAATTATATCATTGTAAAGTAATTTGTTTCGTAAGTATTGCAAAAACAATGCAAAATGTCAATTAATTTCTAATTTATTGAATATTTAATTAACTTCTGCACTTCGCCAAGTTGATGATATTTCTCTGTCTTACCCTAAAGAATGCCTCTTATTTATACATAGATCATTAAACTTTTCTAAATTAATTTGAAAAGTTAAATTTTTAGTTATGCCGAAAGTCAGCACTACAAAATATAGGATAGAGTATAATACCCTAATGGCTACAATGCATGAATCATCCCTGGAAACACAGATAAGTACCGTAATTTTATAATTGCTATACTTGATACATGAACTATGATTACAAAATTGCAGCTTTAAACTTTGTTCCTAGATTAGAATTTCTAGACCGCTTGTTTGGGAAAAACAATTATCTAAAGGAATTGTTTAGTGAGCTTTAAATGCTTTTAAGTATCATGACCCAGTTTTCATATTTGAAATCCCAAAAATATTAAAATAGACTCCAATCCTTTTCTTAAGATTCATTTCGTTTCCTTAATTATAGATTGTTCCGAATACTGGAATGTAATTTTTATACGTAACTGCCATCTAGGGACATAAGAGGAAAGGAAATTTCTGGAAACTGCGACACGACATGTAATGTGTGGTCGATAACCACAACGAACGAAGATTTTTTAATTCTTCCATTCTCTGCATGACTTGTGGTAATAGATAAATGACTACAATGTGACAAATTGCTAAAAAAAATATTCAATACACATTTTATAATATTGAGCATTGTATCCTGTAGTGAATGCAGAATAATGACACATTAACAAAAAAAAATCTTAAATACACACTTTATAATATAGATCATTATATCTTGTCGCGAAATCAGTATGGTGACAAATTAATAAAAAAATAATCTTTAATACACACTTTATAAAGAGCGTTGTATCCAGTCACGATTTTCATGATTTTAGGCAAGGCATATGATAGGTCTCCCCCCCCTCCTCCTTTTTTTTAATTGTTCGACTTGCCGACATTTCTATGCTAAAAAAGTTAAAAATACTTAATTAATTTGCTGATAAATTCACTTTAGTTTAATCATCTATTTAACTTGCTTTAAGAAGAAATGAGCTTTTATTCGTTTATTTTTTATGACTGCGATATATTAACATTTGTAAAAAATTATATTTACGGAGACGATTGATATTTTTTTTTTGTTAAATGTGATAACATAACCTCACATTTGTACTTAAAAATGTGTTATTTTTTCGTAGTAGTTTATAAATAATAAAATTTGAGTTTCTCTGATTTAAATATTTTGCAAATATGCTCACACCTACAATCCTATCCAAGTTGTTAAAGTATAATTTGCAACTAGACTAATTGATTTGCCTGTCCCCCCCCACCTATAGCCCAGAGACCTTAGGAAACTGCCTAGTCTTTAATAGGCCAATAATTATTTCATTATTTTACAAATGAAAAAGCAAATCTGATGTTTCTTAAAATATTCAACAAGAAAAACAAATGTCCTGAATGATAAAAGGGAGTTCTGTATTTTTGACCCCTTCTGTGTTGTGCTGCCAATGGTAAAAAATTTTCGAAATTTTTATTCTGTATAAACTTTAACCACTAATTATTAATCACAATTAATTAAAATTACTAATTGTGTCCCTATTTTAAAGAAAGGAATACTTCGATAAATAAAAATATCTAGTTGATTTCCTTACTAAAAAGTAAAAATTACGGACATAAGAATTTGTCACATAGTTTTTTAATGCAATTAAGAAATTATATAAGAGTATGCATAGTATAAGCACATAGATAATCTTATTTTTTTACGAACTCCCATATTTTTTATTAAAAATCAAAAAAACGAGTTACAGAAGTTTTAATGTAAAAATGTATCATGTTGTATCTTTGACAACCAAGATTTTTCGTTTTTACTTTGACCAAATACAGTTAATTACTTATGCCATCATTTAATTTTTAATCCATGTGTTTACATGCTTATACAAATTCAATAGTATTATTATGTTATTGTAGTTATAACCAATACTTTATTATTAGTGTTACTTATTTAACTGACTCTCTAAATTCCAGAAAAATAATTTTAAAAAATATTTTCTGATTTGTGCGATTTTAACAAATTCGTCTATATTGCAAACCCTCTACAGAATTTTTTTCATTAAATTGTTTACAAATTTCTGACACTACATAGGAGAAATTGCAACCCAAATGGAAACCGATATACTTAAAAACACGAATCAATACATAAGGCATAGGCAGGGCATTCTCTCAGATAATGTTTAACTTTGCCGGCAATGGATACAGAATTCTTTTATGGCAAAACTATTATGTTTTTTAACATAATATATTAGTTAATTTTCTATTCTTTTATTTCAAAACCTCAGATCCGAGTCTCTATTCACTCTACAATCAGTGCAGTCTTTTGATATATTATCTACATTAAATAAATTCAGTTTGTATTTTTTATAAAAATTAAATGGTTTATAATGAATGGCCTTTCAATTCTTAAGTACAGAGCTTTTCAGAAAAGGATAAAATTGGCTGAGTTTTTTTCCCAAAATTAAAAAAAAAAATTTCAAACCAAAAAGCAAAAGGAGATTCTCTTTGTCTTTTTTAAGTTAAAAAGATCTCTACGATTCTTCTACGTGAACAATTAAGTATTCCAATAACTCGCATGAGATAAGGATAAATAACCTAAACATACATTGCGTTGTTCCTATTTACGAGTGCAAAATAATTACAGAACTTATGAGGAAGATAAATTATTTAAACCACTAATAACTAAACCCTGTCAAGTAGCAATTTAAATTTAATATTACCGAGATAGTCAGATTAATATAATAACTTAGGATTTCCGTTCTTCAATAATCCATTTAAATTTGAACTTTTAAAGTGAAAGAATGAAGCGGAAATAACATATAAGAAAAAAAAACTGCTTTCTCTTTCGTCATTCCATGCCTATTTTCGTAAGGAAATGAGCCATGACAACGAAAGTGAATGCAAGACATTCCAACATTTAAGAGTTTTCCAAATATTATCATATTCTAGGTTAAAAGTCAGGTTTTTAGAAGTTGAAATGACAATTTGCTAATTTTATTTCACTTTCTGTGTTCAAAAGTAAGGGAGTTATGAGGAAATGAACATTTTAATCTCTGTTTACCATTTCCAAGTTCTATTAGTGAATGGCACATCCACGAATTCGGTCGAGTCTTTTACTATCTCTCCTCGATTCAAATTCTAATCAAAATTGCATCATTCATGAGATAACTAAAGTAATATAGAATTCTAAAATAAAAATTTTTTTTTCAAGAGATAGCATTCTTGATTGCATAGACCATGATCTAATGCCGAGATTCTACCTTGTCATGAGATGCATTCGGATCAATAGTCTTCCAATTAGGATTGCCCACTCTTTCTGCTCCTGCAGAAATAGTGGGGGGATATAAGGACAACTATATTGAGAGATCAGAAACCTCTGATCAGATTTTATGTATCCGCTGATGCATCAATATCTTCAGCACCTTGAATGAGATAAATCTTTCGGTAAATTTTTATTTGCTCGTATACGAGATACAAAGGAAGTATTGTAATTGTCATGAAATTCTAATTCGAGATTTTGTAGAATCTCCGTGTTTTAGACCTCCCTTAATTCTAAAAACACATTTTTTGCATTATGAATGTTGTCTCTAATTTCAGTCACTTTAACTGTGAACATTATAATCGCTTTGAGCTAATAGGCTAAAATTTGGTGTATGGTATTTTGATGAAAATTATAAATTTCTAATTGAAAGAATTCCATTCAGAAAAGTCTGTCTGTAGGACTTTGAAGTAGAAGTCGACTTGATAACTCCAAACTGCAAAAAGATAGATAAATAAAATTTGGTGCACAGGTTTAGCATCCAAATATGGATACTTCTGAAATTTTGAATAAAATCCATTAAAAGGTTGACTGTCTGTCGTTCTGTACTTTCATTCAAACGCAAGTGCACAGAATTCAATCAATAAAATTTGGTGTGTTTTGTGATTACATATGTAGTTTTTTTTTTTCAAATTTTGGTGTCAATCGGCCTACCAAAAAGCTCTCAAAATAGATATACTATCAACCGATTTAATAAAAATACTAGATTCTCGCCAAAGATTTATATTTCATAAGTATTGTTCACCAACGTAATGCAGATTATTCGCAACCTCACGCAAGTCAGAAATTTTATGCAGAAAAAAGGTGATATAACATGTATTGGGAAGAGGCGGGAGTTTTTCGGGGAGACCACTTCCTAGGGTTTTAGAATAAAATTAACAAATTTTGAACTTTTTATGTGATCTTGTATATAATACATGCAAATAATTTAATTTTAATTTAGCTGAGTTATATAAACACCCTATTTATGCTTTGGCTTTTTTAATATAGACATTATAATTTTGGCCTCAAGGTCAGATGACGAGGACAACACCTGAGTAGGCAGCCCTCTTCAAGGTTCCGCATCCTGCCACGCGAATGAGAGAACGTTTGGGTCTCGACGTTAAATTTAATATATACAGAGCCTGCTTGCGGACGGTTCTTTTGTGGAATCGAGTATCTAACCTGAAACCTTCTGACATAGACTCCGAGACATTACTACTAGAATACCACAATCAAGGAGTGTGTGTGTGAGTAAATTTATTTCGTGTATTTCGGAAACGGTTCTGACGTTTTGAATCAAACTTTATAATTAGATACGGTTTTGCTTTTTAAGTTTATTTATGTAGATGTCTTCTCATAAAAAACGCGATTTTACACATACAAAAAAACATTTTTTATAACTAACTATTAGAGGTTGTTTCTCTCTCCTCTCATATTGAAAATGTAATGGGGCCTTTTCAAAGAAATTCGTAAAATCAAAATATATTTATATGTAATCAATATGTGATTTCGTATCTAAATATTTTTTCTGAAAGAAACAAGGTTTTACCAACAAAACAAAAAACTATCGAGAGAAGCTAGGTCTTCTAGATTTTATTTTTAAATGGGATAGAGCTAATAAACATACGGGTGATCAGTTGCAAAGATATTTGTTCATATTTGACAACTTTTAATTTGTGAATACTTCAGAAAATAGTGAATACATGTGTCATAGATTTTTCAAGATATGCTTTAATTATACTTATATATCAATCGATTGAAATAAACCTCTATAACTACATCGGTGGATTTCACTTCAGTGTTAAATAGCGTTGGTTTATCGAATGTATAACATTAGGTGAATTTGACACGATATTTTGAAATGAAAAATATTGGGTTGAAATTCAGAATTTTTTTTAAAAAAATGGTACTTTTTTTAAACTTTAATTTACTGGATTATTTTGAATAGAGATTTTTTCAACTAGAAGATAAATTTTTGTAAGAATGGAAATCGTTTTTATGAAATAATACTACTCTGATGAATTACTATTTATTAAAGATGTCAGTTAACAATTGACTAGTGATATATAACCATAATTAACAAGAGTTTCATCATTTTGCAATAAGATTTTCTTATAGTTGTTTCGTGCTCAAAAAAAATTACAGTTTCTCTTTCTAAATACATAAGAATTTTGAGCATTTTTATTACATTATTTTGTTCAATAATGTAAAAATATAGTTATAATACTGCTCAATTTCTTATAAATCTTGGGTAGTATTATTTATTACTTATTCATAAACACATAAAGTCGTTCTTTCATTCATAAAACACATGTTATAAAATTCTAATATTATTCTGCATACATAATTTTGTAAATAAATAAAATTATAAACATTTTATTACCAAAAAACTATTATGGTAACATTAACTTATCAATGATACTTTATTTCAAAACTTTAAAAAAAATTCTTAAACAATTAAATTTTTTTATTCCTAATGATTTTTAGGGAAATTTTTTTAGTGTTTTTTAACCCATTTCGGGGTTTTTTTATAAGTTGGATAAATTTTCTCTAAAAGGATTTTCAGAAATATGGTTCTCTCCCCATTGCTGCTCCGTTGAGTTTAGAACTAGCTTTATATGCAAGCCACTTTACTCCAATGAGTGAAAAGTAAATACAGAAAGCGCCATCTATTGTTCAATTCAAAAGCTTATTACTTTTTCATCCGAGAGAAAATGAATTCTGTTGAGAGCGCACATCTTAACAAGCATCAAGGAAAATCATTAAGAAAACACAGCAAATTTTATCCTTTCTTTTAGATTAAAATGATATAGTAAGCATCTTCAAAGATCGGCAAGTAAAAAGGGATTTAAATAAACGGCAAATTTAAGATATTGCATTTTAAATTCACAGAGGCGAAAGGGGGATCTTTATTTCAAGGACTTTTTTTATAAAACGGAGAGAAAGAAGAAATTTAAAAACTGATTTCTTAATGTTTTCTATAAAAAATTCATATTAAGCTTTCTTTAATTCAACCAAAATTATATTCAAAGATATCACATGGTTATTACTCGATGATTTTACAATATATTTCAGTATTCATATTATCGTAAAATGTCATATAAATATTTGCAAATTGTTATTGGATATCTTATGCTTTTAGAGCTTGTCAACTCTCTTATTAATGCAATCAGATGATTTTTTAATTCAATATATCATAAAAATATGGTACAATATTTTAGTTTTGCAAAACATAAATATCGCATAAGATATAAAAATATCCATTAATTTCAGAGTGTCGAATATCTACCATTACGTGTTTCTTTCGTGACTTTTAAGCAATTCTTTTGTAAACTGATTAATTAAATATGTTAGAAATGATAAATAAAAATATTATAGGCTCTAAACATAAGCGTGTATTTAGAGTTTTTTATTGCAAACATTATACTGTTGATTACATTTCCTTGCATAATCAAGAATTTTCTTGTCATGTGGTTTGATAGTGCAACAATTATTTCATTTTTTATTGTATAGCATTGGCTACAGTATTTTAAAGCGTTGTTTTAAAATAGTAATAAATATAAATCAACTACAATTTTCTTAATTATGTAAAGAAAATCGCTATTCTGAAGATTTAGCGCAATGCAATTAGTCCCAAACATATATATTTATTTGTCAGAACAGAAGTTTCTAGATTCGTATTCTACAATAAAATCGAAAATTTTCTATGAATTAAATTAAGGATTTTAAAGTCATAATTTAATGATTAGTCTCTGATTTCTTAATTCATTTTTATATTTAAAATTATAAATAAAAAATAATTTTTTAAATCCCTATTTTTTGATGAATTAAAAAGTGGAACATTTTTAATTCAATTTATATCCTTCTTCTTATTTTTAATTTATAATTCATGATAAGAAATATTATCGAGTCTTAAATTGAATATTGTTTTCGAATTTATCATTAGGAGAAATCACTCATATAATATCGAAATTTTATTTTTATTTAAATGAATGTTAAGTTCATTTAATAAAAGTACAAAAATTTCAAAATTTTAACAAATTGAAGTTAAATTGATGTGTATGAAAAAATGCGAAAGTTTAAACTAATAGTATAAAGAATATAATACTATGGTTATGATTTTTTTTTCTCCTTGCTGTCTGAAAATTTGTATACAAAAACTCTCGATGAAAGTCATTTTATTGGTGATTTGCCTGTTTTGCTTGAAAAAATGTCACGCTTTTTTGTATTTTCATTTTAATATATTAGTAAAGGAATATTTGAAAATCCTATACAATTATTCTCAACCATTTGAGAAATCAAAAGAATGTTGAAAAATATCCCATAAAGTGTTATTTAAAACCCAGTGCAAAACTGATGTGAATCTTCAGTATTTCCTAATCAATAATATTATAAAATCATAATATAAATTTACTAAAACTGATATAAAGGTGCAGAGTTAATGCATTAATATCATGTTAATGCTTTAATAACATGTTAATATAATAATATCGGGCTACATCTAATCTCATACAACAGTCCATGTATGATAGCATACTAATATCATGTAAGACTAAGCTTTATAATACTGTGATGAATCAAAGATTATGACAATTTAGAATGTAACCATTTAGAGCTCATATAAATCTTTGGAATTAAATAAATAAAATAAAATGACTGGATAAATGATATTCATTTAGTTACAAAATATTATAATATTATTACATTTTCTTGATGAATGTTATAATTAATTGTTGCATTATCTTCAGTTACAACCCAGTACTATGCATGTTTCATTTCCTCATTTTTAAAAGATATATCTACAAAATTATATAATTGCAAAGAAAGTTATTCGACAGAGCCGTGATTGTTCCAATTTTGTTTTTGGAAAATAATTGATTCTTGATTGATCTAAATAAAATCTTCGGTGTTTTTTTTTTCGAAAGATACATGGAAAGAAAATGAAATGAATGTAAATGAAGAAGTTTGTATTAGAATACAGTCTGGATGAGAATGAAATATTTTTGAACTGGAATGAACAAAACAAAAATAGGTATACAGGAACAAAAATGAAATATTTTTGCTACTTATCAACTTTCCAAATTACTTAAATGAGAAAATTGAATAAAATAAGAAAATAGACTTTTTTTAACCTGTACAATAACTATAATTAAAAAAAATTGATTTTGTAATGGAAAAAAATATTATGACGGAGACTCATATAACTTTGTGGCCAAATATTGAATCAAAAAACATGAAAAAAATTTTAAAAAAATGGGGAGAGCATATGCTGTGTTAACTATTTTGAAGTGTTATCTTTGTTATAACCAACGAAAAATTATTTTATTTAATCAGTAATTTTTTATCTGCTGCCTCTCGGCTCTTTACGTGACTTCATTATTGACATTAATTCAACAAATTGGGTACATGAATAAAACGTATTCTAACTTTTATTCTAATTACTATTTAAAACTATTTTTATAATTAGTAGGTTAACAAAAAAATTTAAAAAGGGATGAAATTAAAACTTTTAATGCTTGAATCTTTCCTTCATTTATTGTTGAACATTTTCATTAGCTTTTAATAATTTTTCGCATATTTTGCAACAATACACCTCAACGTTAGTCCTAAAATTATCTATTTATATTGTTCAAACAATAACAACAAATAATGCTTATCTTCTGAAGGCAAATATATCGGATAGTTCTGCTCATATAAGAAAATCTGCATTTCCATGAGTAGAACTTTAATATGATGACGAAAAAGAAGTTTGTTTTGAAAACAAAACCCGAAATTTAATGATGAAATGCTGACAGTAAATCTAGATGTAACAATTTTATCGAAGAAAACGGATTATAGTTCAAATTAATCACTTATGTTTTCCTTAAATTTCCAATAATCAAGATGCACTTGATTCTCAATTATTTTATTATTATTAATAATATATGGAGTAATGCATTACAACTAAATTGAAATTTCAATGTATTGTGCAAATGTTCATCATTTCACATTTTTGTTGTACAGTGCATTTCAAAATTTAATTCAATCTTAATCAGATTGAATTTAAATTTGGTTTTTATATTTAAATCCAAAGTCAAGTTTTATAATGTTGTTTATTTGTCTTTTCTATTACAATTCTATCTTTCTCAACTTTTGCTAATAAGAGTTTTTTTTATTAATTAATTACAAACACTATTTCCTATTTTATTATTTATTTAATTAACAATGCGATATGTCCACTTTTAATCAGAAATCTTACAAAGCTTTGTTTTCTTTTTAAAATATAAAAGAAAGAGGAAAACACTTTAACGAAATAGAGAGTTACTAAAAGCAGTTATTTATAGCACATTTTATTATAGTAATGCTAAAATTTTAATGCATATTTATCGAATTTAATTTAGTTTTATTTTGACTATTATTTTCTTTATTGTAATTCCCTATTGCAGTTTTTGGAAATATTTAAAGATAAAGACATTTTTAAGAGCAGGAAACTAAAAATCTTTCTTCTTTATGCAATTTTGAATAAATCCATGTAACTTTTGCCAAAATTTCTATATGGATGTATAAAAATTGCTATATGAATGTTACAAAATTTACTTTAAAAAATATTATTTAGATTGATTTCAATCGTCATTTAGTACTTCAATTATTATTCACGTTAGAATTCGTGATTGTTTTTAGATCCCTTGTAAATACCAGAATAATTGTTACTAAACTATTAAAGTTGAGAGAACTGACAGTATGCCAACAAATACATATACATTCAAAATAATTATAGCTTAAATATTTGTGTTCTTGTTATTAATTTTTGTTTTTATTACGTTATTTACTATCAAAAACTTCTTAAAAAAAGAAATACTAACATAGATATTTTTACTAACAAGTGTTCACTTTTAAATTTGAAATCTCTTAAGAATCTTTTTCTATGAATAATATTTATATCTTATAGAAATATAAGCTATAAATATTAACTTATATTTCTATAAGCTATATTTATAGTAGTAGTATAAAAAATATATAGTATAAAAAAGTTTTTTTCCCTTTTAATGTTTTTTCAGTAATTCACAGAAAAGAAAATTTCGGCATTTGTTAATTATTTACAAAGAAAATGTTGTTATAAGATGCTTTCAGAAAACGACGCTTCCTTGACTTCTTCTATGTAATTTTAAAATGATTTCAGTCATTTGAATCACAAATATTAAACTATCCATAAAATTCCCTTTTATTACATTTTAATCATTAATTATAAATTATTTTCTTATTTTCTACAATAACGTTATTTTAAAAATAAGATATAGAGGAGAACAAATTATCAATTTTATTAAATTTCAACCCTGCAGTTATTATACCAGTGAAAATATCTTTAATGCTCCAAAACGTTGAAATAAAATGCCATCACAAGTTCAGATGTTGACTATGAAGAATATACTTCTTTCTTTTATTGTAATATTTATATTCATATATGTGTAACAGAGATAAATATTATTGTTTTTATTTAACTATGAAAATTGTTTGCTGGTTCTATATTCGTGTTCAATATATTAACAAATTTCTAAAAATTGAATAGCCGTTGCAAACACTGGTTCATTTTACTGAGCATTAATGTTTTACTTTAGTATAGACAATATTTTTAAGCTTCAAAGTATCACATTAAGAGAATGCTAATGAAAAATCAATTGCAAAACATTTTACATTCATTATATAATTTTTATCTTACAGCTTTGTAATTTTAAAAAATAATTATAATATGTGTTTGTAATCGTATGATTTTTTCCTTCCTATGTGATTACTAATTAAGTTAATAAGGCAGACATTTTTGTAAAATACTCTGTTTATTTTCCAGAAAAATACAAATCTACTAAATACTTTTTTTCTTAATATTACAGATGTTTTTTAATTATTTTTCTATAAAAAAAATTATTCCTCTTATGTTTCAACTAACGCAATTAGTATTTTTGTCAAATACTCTAAATCTATTTTCTGTTTTTTTTTCTCCATCATAATTTGTTTTGAACCAACAAGTTATATCTAACTTGATGAATTTTCCATTGGAACTGTTGCCTCATTAGCATTCTATGATTTTTTTCCCCTTTCCACTTTAAATCCAAACTTAATCCCCTTAAGAAATATTAAATTTAGTTCAAGACCTGTTTTGAAACGAAAGAGGGGAAAAACATTTTTCTTCAACATTCTTGCTTTTTTTTTTTTCAAAAGAAAAGTAATTCCCTCGATATAAAGATCTGAATGAAAAATCTGAGCATAAACGGAAACTAAAACTATTTGATCACTTCGTAAAAATTTGAATGGCTCATTTTTTTCATAAGTTTTATGTTTGCTTTAGGCGGTAGAAGTAGTTACGTTTTATTTATTTTTTTCTTTCGATATTTCTTATTTTCTTTTTGAATATTCTTCGGGTGCATACTTAATTTGTTCTGCACACAGGGGAAGCTTTTGTCATGTTTGCTTTCTTTTCTCTTTGAGTGTGCTGATTTATTTGTGTAATATATCTTTATGTGTTTCCAATAAAGAAACTCCGCACATAAAAACACAAATCAATGATTCATAACATTACCTACAGAAGAAATAAAAGTACCATAGAAAAGGAATTCTACTTACGTTTATTATAAAAGTACCAACAATTCGAATATTTACTTCAAAAATTATCAACAACCACAGGGCCAACTCTTAAGATCTTTTTTAGTGACATTATAATGCAGAGTAGAAAAATTTCTGAGAAAATGTGAGCCACTTAGGAATTATATTGATAAACTGGGAAGTGTGAGAAATAGGAAGCATTTTGAATCTGAATTCAGAATGAATAAAGATATAAAGTTTCAAGATTTTCATATCATACATTGTTGTATTGATATTGTGTTTATTGATTGATTATTTTCCTAACATTCTTAACAGAGTTAAAATTAATTAGTTTAAGCTTATGCTCTTATTTTATTTATTTATTTTAAACAATTAACGTCATCCATGGTTTCTTATTTTTCAACAAGAGATATGAAAGCCCATGTGAGAATAAAGAAAGTAGGAAGATAATGAAAAATTACATTCTATTTTAATTTTAATCAAAATTGATTTTTTAAAACATTTGAATTTCTTTTAAGACAATGAAATTATTTTTTACTCTATTTTAATTAAAATTGTAATTCCATTAATGAGAGTCTTTTCATCTTCAAGTCTAACACATCGTAGGTAAATACTTTTATGAAATAAATAATAAATTAAATAACTAATAAATTGTTGAAAATTGATTGAAAAAATTTTAAAATGTTAATTACGCGAATGCAAAACACAGAGATATGATGGATTAAAAACTTAATTTATATTTTCCTTTATAAATTGAGTAGTTCAATATTATTTTATAAAATACGTAAAATTTTGCAGATTGTTTTAAAAGGATTTGAAAACCTCAAAAATATAAATAAAATAAAATTTTAGCTTTCTAAACTTACTAATATCAAGAATAAAGAAAATTTGCCAATTTCTTTTGCTATTTGTATTGCCTATATAATGCGAATAAAGATTGCTAGTAAATGATCATTTACTGGAATCTATCTATCTTGACAGGGCTGAATTCAATGGTATGGCAACATATTCTTTTTAAAAATTTGGACAAAGCAATCAATGATATAATTCTTGAAGCACATATTAATAAAGTAAATGTTAAATTGTTCATTTTTTATTTATAATCCCTCAGGATATTTCTCTCTAGACGCATTTCAGACACATTGTTTCTGTATTTTTATGTCCAAATTCAATATAATCATATTCTATAGAAGTTATTTGTTACGAAATGTCTCGAATTATGTACCATCACCAGATCTGAAGTAATTACATTTAATCTAAAATGCATACAATGTATTTTATGTCCTTATGTACGATTACAAGGTTAATGCCTTCGAGGAGCTAAAAGTTGCTTTGATAAATAATGTCAACTTTACACAGAATTTCAACAGTTATGTAAACTATCATTAACTATATTTTCTCACATACACAAATCCTTAAGAATCAGACTTTAATGTATTTATCTTGCATAAGAGAACCGAAAACAACGTTCATTTATTTTCATTTTCAAAACTTTGTCTGTTTCTCCTATTTAATCAAACTATAATTTGCTCAAATTATTTCTGTCTCGACAAAATATCTGTACAATGAGTGTTTATTTGCTATGTAGTAAAGCTACGATTTCAAGCGTCGCCTGAGACTATTGGAGATTTAATTAGACAACGTTAATATCTTTTACAGACAGTCAAATGAAATAATCTAAATAATCTCTCTGCAAAATACGATATTTATCTGTCACGCAAATATGCATATGTTTGATTCCCATGCATTAAATAAAACATTTGTTTTCATATATATGAAAATTTAAACAGAAAAAGAGAAAGAAGTAAAATATTTTAAAGGTACAAAAAATTGAAAATAGAATCAGGTATAAAGCTAATTTTGTTTAATAAGAAAATAATTTTTATTTTATTTTAATTTCAAAAGATAATGAATATCCTGTTAATTAAAAAAGTCAGCTGTATGTACATTATTTAGAATTCCATGCTAAAAAGCTATTTATTAAAAAAAATGACATGAGTTATCAGAAGGAGTAATTTGCGAAATAAGGTAGCCAGTTGCAAATAAACAGGATATTTTATGACAAGATAAACCTGGATGATTTTTTTTTCGTTTTCAAAAGGTGTGGAGGTTAGATATATTAACATTACATTTGAATTTACTCTAATTTTATTTCTTGACCGACTTCGTAAATTTCAGCCGTGGTCTGTTGACGAGGATGGTACTTAAGCTTGCTCATATGTTTTCCAAACCTCCGTATCACACTTCTAGAAGTAAATTTGAAACCAATTTATTTTGCATACATTAGAATCAATTACGCTTGGGTTTCAAGCCTGGACCCCTCCTATTCCACAACCGATACCTTACTACTAAATCACCGCATTCCGAGTCTAATTGCAGATAAATGCCATTATAAGCTCTAATTTTTTCATCCGTAAATGATTAGTTACTGTTTTATTATTCATCACTTACATCATTTCAACATTGTTGGAAACAAGAAAAAAATTAATTTTTTAAATACGAAGCAACATTTGTATTTATTTATTTATTTAAATAGTTCAACTCATAATAGATTTTATAACTAATCAAGATGGATTTCAATTTAATCAAAATGGAGAATATATTTTTTTACTTTTTTTTAGAATAATAGTCAAAACCCTGCTTTTCGATGTTATAAAATGTAAAGTACTTCTGAAGTACAATTTTAATTCTATTATGCTTGATAAGGATTTTTTAGGAAAATTATATAAAATCCTTTTCGCTCCACAAAACCGAATATAGTCTTCCTGAATATTAATTTTGTTGTTTAAGCTAAGAATTTCTTTGGAGGTATAGATGAAAATTAGATACTATTTTATTTCAATTAACAATGAAAAATGAAATGTTATATATTTTATTAAAATTTTCAATAAAACTGAATTTTTTGGCTGATTTCTTTGAATTTTTATAACTGAATTGGGCCCGTCTTATAGGAAAGCGAAAACACTATAAAAAGTCCTAATCACAGGAAGTTGACCATCATCCTCAAATTTGAAGGTTATTTTAACGTGAAGACATTTGAACTTCAAAGTAAAATTTTATATGCCTAAACCTAATTATATGGTGAGAATGCTTTGGAGGAAAGTTTTTAGTGAATGAGGCTCCGATCCTAATCTTGAACTTGGAATTATTTCACCAAGCCTTTCTAATAACTTGAATTGGAACTCGAACTAAAATTGTCTCTTTGTTGTTGTTTTTTTTGGTGTGGGGGGGGGGGGGCTTTCGATTCAAGAAATGTGTCACGAAAGATTAAGAAGTTGTTCATGTTTAATTTAGTTGCATTTACATCCGTTTGGAAGCAACTTGAATATTACTTTGGTAAGAAACTCGTAATTTTGAACCGTGGTCAGATAGTCTGGAATTATTTCATCAATCAATTCTGACAGTTCAAATTGGAATTCGAAGCACATATCTAAACCCAAAATTCTTTTATCGGGTTTTATGCAAGAGATGATTTTCATGTAAGCATCTACAGATAAATATTTCAAAATATTACTGAATTTGATAATATAACTACGCACTTATAAAAATTAAGATGTACAGAAAATATTTATTTCACATCTTGTAAGAAGGTACATATTTCTTTCCAGAAGTGAACTATTCCGTGATTAACTAAGTTAAAAAAAAACTGTATATTTTTCTTTTTAGATTAATGATGGTGCCTCGGTGGCCTGGTGGTAAGAACTCGGAAGGTTACAGTTTTGAGACCTGACTACCCCGAAGAAAGGGCGTGTAAGGGGGTCTGGTGCGCATTTAATCCTTCGGGGCCAAGCTTCTTCCCTCTAGTGTGGTGCGGAAGTTAGAAGAAGGGGGTGCCAGCTCAGGTCTTGTCCTCGTCATCTGGCCGCTGTTCAAAATTACGATGTGCGTCCCAAAATAGCCTTAGTTTTGCTTTA
>JAOUZG010008940.1:307396-321463 GCA_026289955.1 Argiope argentata | reverse complement strand
TCGTAATTTTGAACCCTCGTGAGGTGATGAAGATAACACATAATCGGAATCCCTTCTCTAAATTTCAGCTCCATATTTGAGGGAATATGCTTGTTCTCGATGGGTTTAATATTTGCGAGATCCATTGAAATGGTGTGTCTTTAATGGAATCGGATTTTGAGTCTGCAATCCTTTGATTCCAAAGCCGTGACCTTACCATCAAGGTCATCGCATCGTTACGCTTTTCATGTAAACATTAGAAGATAAATTATTGTTAGACATGAGGTTATGAGATGATGAGGATACACATCATGGGTGCCACATCTCTAAATGTCCACTTCATATTCTAGGGAAAATATTTTTTCATGCTTTGTCGTGCAAAATATAACTTTTCATGTAAACATTAGAATATGAATTATGTTGATGTTATTAGAAGATGAGGATAATACATCATCGTCACCCCATCTCTAAATTTCCGCACCACATTCAAGAGAAAATATTTGTTATCGATGGGTTTAATGCTCAACAGATCCACTAAAACGGTGCTTCTTTGGAGGAATCGGAATTTGACTTTGGAATCCTTCGATCCCGAAACCTTGACCTTACTAACAAGGTCATCGCAGCTTTACGCTTTTCGTATAAACATTCGAAGATAAATTATTATGTTACTGAATATAATAATAATATATCTAAGCCTGACAAAAGTAAAGATGGAAAGAAAATGTATTATTTAATTCACATCTGGGAAAACGAGATATATCTCATTGCAAAAGTAAATTACTTCAAGATGAACTAGGATAAAAAATGAGATACTTTTCCTTCGTATTAACAAAACATGTCAGAGAGCACCAGTACCGACGAAGCAACCCATTTGTCCATCACTTTTAGGTCATTGTTTCATCATGCAATCCGCTACTTGTAGTAGAGCGGGACTAAAACTATTACATTTCAAGCAAGATATGCATGCTGTAACCTATTAAGTCAATCGATAATATTACGGATCGCTTAGAATTTCGCATCACGAATGGCAGTAAATCCTTCTTCTGCAGTTACTGACCGGTTTTCCCTTCATAATACTTGCTAATCGTGCCCACTTCTATTCCCGTGGCGTCTGCTTAATTTATTAAGCAATTGTTTCGGTCGTCAACCGGGATGATATATTTCGAGCTTTTCCACTGCTCTATTATTACAGAGGAGCAACTTTCCGATGCTCACTTTCGTTAATTCTTCACTTAATATCGCTTTAGTAGGAAGTTGAAGCCTTTTGTTGATTTTCTGCGGTGAAGAGGGGGCTAGGACTGAATATCAACGAAAAATCTTATTGCACGCCCGTTTTCATTTTATAATGACACTCACTCAATTTCATCGGTGATACTTTTGGGAAAGTAATTATTGCTATACCTAAATAGAAAATTATGAATTTTATCCCAGAGTAAATCAGCATGACTGTGATGAGATTGTTTAAGGTAAATTTTACTGAAAATATGATTGGAGGAATTAAATGCTCTAAATAAAAATGTCATGATTGCTATTTTTTTTCTCTAATATACCATCTAGTGAAGTTATTACTTTTAATTCATTAATAAACATGTAATAAATAAATGTGCTATATTCTATATCAGCCCAATTTTTCAAAATACTTCATGTATATCGAAAGGGTAGCCTTCATTAGCCTTTGAATTATGAGTGAATGAAATTTCAAAATATCCTTTTCAAATGAAGATTTTAACTGTAGATATTGATCTTTTTCTACTACCTATGACTTTCCTCGATAACAATAAATAAAACTATAACACATATGATGATGGGATAGGATAGATTATAAAACTATCTTAAATGTGATTCGTAAAAATTAATTTCACAATTCTAATAATTTATTTGTGCAATATTTTAAGAAGAAAAATACTACCACTACAAATATTATTTTAACAATCACTTTTGTAAGGATCTGATGGCTAATATTTTAATTGTTAATTACTTTTCAACAAAGAAACTATTATGGTTTTTTAATAGAATAAATACAAACAATTTTATTCCTTCATTACTTCTTTATTTGATTTTATAAAGAAATGAAGAATCAATACATCTGTCTCTACTATTATATTTTAATACTTTATAAGCTTTTATTCCAATCAAATGTGAATTTTATTCTATTTCCCTACAGCATACCTTCTTTTCTTATTTCTTTCGTATTCACCAATTTAAAAATATACGAAATTATATAAAGCAAATATTTTCAATTAATTTTCATTTTTCCCTGCCCTGTGATGCTATAAAAATAAATGATACTTCTCCAATAAAACTAGTAAATTAGAACGAAACTACACTATTTAAAATAGAGAGTATGCAATTAATATTCAAATTACAACAGAGATGTATCTATTTATTTTCAACAAAAAGTTGTTTCAATTAACATAAATAAAATAATGAAAGAAAAATAGTTTAAAAATTACCTTCAGAGTCGTTTCGAATTATTATTAATTAATTATGATATGAATTAGTGAGTTAAAATTTATTTATTATAAATTTTCTTCTTCAAAATAAGAATACATTATACAAATACTTTAATTAATTAATTATCAAATTTCAAAAATAATTGTGAAAAAGCATAATGGCAATATTCCAAATACGAACCTTTGTGCAATGTAAGTTTAAATAAAAATTCAGCTTGATTATTATAATTTATAGTAATTAAGAGCCCCCCCCCAAAAAAAAAATTTAACTAATCTCTGTTTATATATATTTGAATTAGCTTTATAAAATTATCACTTGCCAGCTTTAAAAGACAATAACAGCAAATATTAATCATCTGGGAAACTTTAGTCGTGGCAATATATATTTTACCATTTATCCCTATTCATGAGATGTCACTCTATTCAAACGATAATCACTATTTTAGAATTTATAAAAAGAAGGAATATAAAACATGCATAACTACACTTAACTTTTCAATTTTGACATTAATTCCTTATAATTTAAATTCCCCTCTAGATCATTACATTTTATATTCAAAATCCACCTTGAGGCCATAAAGAAAAACTCTTTCAAAACTCACGTTGCTATGCAATTTATTGATTGCTCTTTTTGATGAACGTCGAATAACGTTATTTACGAGCCTCCTGTGAATTTATCTAACTTGTACTTGTTGTATAACAGGAAGTTCTGACATTCTCTCTTCCTGCTATAGTTTTTACTTAATTTTTTCCCACACCAGTTTAATGCGCTGACACAAAGCCAAAGGCTAGTTGCCATGTTCTGGGAAGGTCACAATCGCGATGAGGGAAGCCTTTGGGGTTTTGGGAAAGATAGTGGAATGGCTTCTTACATGAGTTGATAACGGAGTGAGTGGTAATCATGGGGGCGTTCCATATCATCAACCGTATAGATTCGACGTCTTAAAGTAGGTTAAAGTGATAAGTCACAGGCAAGAATTTATTAATGGGCGTTTATGGTTCTAAATCATCAAATTGTATGTCATTCAAGAATATTTTTTTTCGGCAGATTACAATTATTTTAATGAGCAATGATAGGAATTGATTTTATGAAGTTGTTTTAAATTCAAATTGCCTCACTTTACTGAGCACTTATTAAAATGTAAATATATAATTTATTGTATAAAACTTTTAACTAGATGTGCAAAAATTTTCTATAGCTTTTCAATGTAAAAAATTATATTCCAGAATTTTATATAAAAGAAGAATGATTTATAAAGTAAGATTTTCGGTAGATTCGGCAATCTTTGAAGGGTAATACAGTTCATTAAAACAATTTTTTGTACAGAAATGTGAGAACGGAAAAAATTTATTGAAATACAAAAAAAGTGTGAAATTGAACCTAAACATCCTTTATAGTAAATTTTCTAATGATACCGCTTGCAATAATTATTCATAATTAGATCACTAACAGTAATATAATATTGTAAGTATCGACGGATTCTTAATGTGCATGAAATTTTGGATTAATTCCACCGAGGGCTTTATAACAAATATTGGATGAATCTGCAAGTTTATGAAAAATGTCAGCTTTCTAGTCGATTTGTAATGCAAATTCACAACGCAAAATTAGTTAGAATACAATTTCAACCCTTAAACAGATGCTTTAAATGTAAAATTCGCATCACATTTTTAAAATGATAAAAAAAATATGTTGATTTTGCTACAATAACCAGACACAGAGCTAAAACATTTTTGTTGAATTCTGTTAATCCCGCACATGTAAATAAATATTTCCTTTCTTTTTAAAGTTTGATAATTTCTTAAATTCGTTTTCACAATACTTATAATTATTCATTAATTTGAAAAATTGTTTACCTGTATAAACAAATGAAACTCTCATTAGTACTTCTGTTAAGAACTCTTCCTACCTTTATTTTCTTTCATTCTTAATCGTCAGTTTTAATAAACTGATTTTTAATATGACTTTTTTTTATAAGTCCATGTGGAACTATTTATCCACACGCACTAAATAAATCAACAATGCAGTAATTTTGGCTCAAAAATTGTCGGAAAAACAGCATTGGAAACAAATTAGCTGTAGCATTCAAGATTGGATTTCAAAGAATTCATTTCTATTCATCGTAAGGCTCAATAGGTTAAATAAATAAATACATGTAAACAGTAAACAGAATTCAGATTTCTGAAATTCTTTATTCCTGAGACCAATTCTAAAAAAATTAAATTAGATGCCTATTGTGGGATGTTTTGGCTTCCCGATTTCTTTTCATCTCAAAAAGACACCTGTTTTCTTTTATAATACAATCGCCCTCAAAAGAAAAAAAACACAAGAAAAAATCCTCGCCTATTTCCAACTGTATAACGTAATCGGATTCTGGAACCAGACTTTCAGTTATATTTAAATTTGATCTCAATTCCTTAAGCTTGAGTATTCCATCGTTGAAAGTATTGATTTACACACGGCTTTACTGTTCACTCGCAGCAATCGGATCCCCTAATCTTTTGATGTTTGTTGAAAGAGGCTTGGATTTAAACGCACCAGTTTACTAAAGGAATTCCAGGGGGACCTTTTGTCGTGGAACAAGAATTTTCGCTCAGCTTTCCATTGAAGAGCGCAACACTTTAGTCGCTTCTGCATCAACAGTGATATCAGAATTTGAAGGAAGCTTAGCTAAATGAAGTAAGAATTTCAAATTTCGGAACGTTTCAAAAGGAGGAATTCAATATTTATCTATCGCTTATAAATTGTTTGTTCAGGAGGGGAAACGCTCTGATGCAAAGAAATAAGTGCCCTGTTGTCAATATGGGTTCGCGTCGTGCCTTTCGACTGTATTAGATTTCTTGGAGGAGCAGTATTACCATAAGTTTGGAGAAGCCGGATAAGAAATAGATTAGCTAATTCAAGTGAATTTTCAAGTGGTTTTGTTGTACTAAGTGGTAAAAGTTTTAGCATTTGTTGTCAACACTATGCTAAACAATTTTCTTTCCTTGTCAGATGTAGATAGGATAAAGAGCACAAAGAAAACCAGCTGAAGTATTTGTTCATGTTTTTTCTCAGTGAAAAGAAATACCTGTATTCAAATGCTGAATTCGAGATTTTTATGCATTCAGATGAATTTTTTCCATCTATTTAGAATAAAAATGACAAAAGAATAAACATCTATTCCGCGTTTCATCGCAAATTATAACTTCGCTCGTGCTGGTTTCTTTCTAATTTATTGATAGAAAATTTCCTAAGCTTGTTAGAGCATCGAGTAGGGAGTAATAAAGTGAATCTTGAATAGACAGTATCGACAATCGGCCTTTTAAAAAGATTCTTTCTTTTTTTATCGAAAGAAATGTTTACAGAATCGTATATAATTAATTAATTTATGGAAATTATAGCGAATCCGACATTGTCAAAATTATAAAAGCATCTCACATCAAATGGCTGTGTCATATAATTATATATAATGATACAATCCTAACTAAAAATAATAATATTTTCAAGAATTGAGAGAAAACTACGAAGAGAACCGCCCACCAAATGAATGAATATTGTTGAAAAAGATCTAACGCAGATAGGAGTGAATCTATTGCTATTGCCCCGGCTGAGGTCAGATGGGGTGGACATTGACCTGCAACAGTGTGCAGTGCTAGAAAAGTAGAAACATTTCCCCAGTTAATAAATATTACTATTTTAAGTAAAATTCCGAGTACATTTATAAAACAAAGCACCAGCTAATTGCGTAACTGATATTTACCAAGCAACCATCTTTACAATTGTCTGAATTGAATGATAAAAAATTGAACAACCAATTTAAGTATCTAGTATTTACCAAAAAATATTTTCTTTGTTGATCTTTAATCCTTTAATGGTAATTAGTTATTCGTTAATTATTTGTTAATGCGTTATTTACAAACACATTATTTAGTTAAACCAATCATTACATTCTTGAATGTTTTTGTCGAAAATTTTATCAATTCTTTTGCGTAACTAGAATGTATTGATTTGCATTTAAATAATATTATTTTCAAATAATTGCAGAATTTATTAACGTTCAGAATTTCTGAAGATAACGTATATTTAAAATCTTAATTTACAAATGCTGAATTTAAAGTATTTCTTCATAAATTACCAGTGCACTCAGTAATTATAAATGCAATTATTAAGTAATTATAAATATTATTTATGGAATGCTTAATAATGTGTGTCAGTTTTCTTTTCAACTTTCCAGAAAACTTATACTCACGTTTGTAAATAAAATACAGTAGAGCAGAGATTGGCTATCATAAACATTGATTCTCTCAAAACCTTTCATCGAAGCTCTAAAAACCATACATACAAGTAGCAAGAACATAATAATAAAATGTATCAAAAGACTTCTAATTTGCTTGCAACCAGTAGGTCAGGGGGGGGGGGAGAAATCATGTCATTGACTCTTCGTCCCATCCGAAGCACATAGATAACACATACTGATTGACCAGACAGCCGCAACAGCAACATTAACGAGAACTGTGGTTGAGTCCTAAGGGTCATCATTGGCCACGGTACAACCCTTCACAAAAGGAAGTACGTACCGTCATCGATGGGAGGAGTCAAACCCTCACCTTTTCAGTATCCTTCAGGGTGGCGAGATCCAACCCCCTTGGTGGAAGAATCTCATTAGAGGTGTCTCATTTATAGGTGCTGCGTTAGAGGGGAGGGGGTTGAAGACAAAGCATCACTACGTTTGTGTTTCTTTTTAAAGTGATATATTATGAAGAGCCTAAAAAACAATGCCATACCCTGAACATCAATTAAACTCGCTAAACCACTGATGACGAAATACAAAATATATGTGAACGAAAACCGATTCTCTCGCTACGGCACTGACAAAATCTAACCCCTTATCTCAACAACCCAAATAAAACAAACTCGAAACTATAAATATTTAAAAATAATAGCTTAAAAAGTAATAGATATGCCTTAGCAAAAACTAAAAATTACAGAAGAGGAAAATAAAAATGAGGCATAAGTTCCATAAAATCTAACTCTTTCGAAATCATATGTTTAGCTCAATTAATAAATATGAATAACACTTTACTAGTTTGAACGATTTTAAAATTACATGTTTGGTTTAAGGAATTGAAACTGCAAAGGTTCATCTTACATTACATTAGTTGGAATTAATTTAAAAATAGGGCACTCTACCCCTTACTCGCAAATACTTTGCCAATCCTCAGGTGGATTCCTAAGCAATCCGCCCAGGTTTGCTACACAAACCCTACTGATTCCGTTTTCTGAGCGTCCTAGCACAGTAATCGTGGGAAAAAAAGAAGAAAGAGAGAAACAATTATGTTTGAGCTTAATTGATTTCCTTTTGATGCTTTAACTTAAATCAGCAGAGAACAAGATTTGTGCACTTTGATAAGGCTTTTTTCTTCATTTTATAAGCATTTCAAACAAACATTCAGTAATTAAAAGAGAGAAACAAAGTAAATTATGAAAGTACATGAAAAAAGTAGATGACAGTTTCAAGATGTAGAAAAGCAATTTTAAAAATAAATTACCTTAATTTATTAATAAAAAGGGGGAAAGATTGATTGAAATATGATTTATAATTTAAGGTATGCGATTTCAGTACAATTATCAGAAAAAAGTGGCGATGTGGATAATCAGAAATTGGTTTTCTTTTAGTGCTTTCACCTCAACCAGCACATAATTTTTTGTCTCTGAAAAGGGAATATTTTTATATAATGAAGGTATTATGAATACATATTCAGAAGGAAAATGAAACCAAGAATATTACAAACATTTGTGAAGAACGATGAATACTGAATTTTAATATAAACAACATGCTCACAATTATGCAAAACTGTGAGCATGTTGCTTAAAATTATGAGCCTTACGCAAGGCTTTGGCCGCCATAGATATCCGTATTCCGCACTTGAATGTTAACTTCGTTGTATAATAAAGGAAACAAGTGTTTTTATATTATTAATTGCATATCATTGATGAGTAATATAGATGAAAAATTCTATTAGAATGTGATCTTTCTTATGGTGATCAAGTCGTAGGATGTGGTTAATTCTCAAGTACTTTCAAACTGTATATATGCAATATGGTCATTTTTTACTGGTTAAAAACAAAATTTGATACAGAATTATAACTATAATCATAAGATCACATACCGGAATTAATTTATGTGAAACATTGCTTTTATGAGTTATTGCATTCATATACATGTTAGATAGAGTACAGGGCAACAACTCTCAGCAACAGTATTTTGATTCCAAATTTGATATCAATCTACACTTTAGACTCTAAATTTTATGAACTGCTCTCTTTTGTTTCGTCACTATCCCGTTAATTTGTATTCGTACAACCGAACAAACAGCCTTCCTCTCAAACCAGTCTTGTTCTCGGACAGTAGAGATAGCTTACAATAACTTCAATTATTTTAAAGTGAATTAATATGACTTCAATAATAATTAATAAAGTGAATTGATATGACTTCAATAATAATTAATAAAGTGAATTACTATGACTTCAATAATAATTAATAAAGTGAATTACTATGACTTCAATAATAATTAAAAAGGGAATTAATATGACTTCAATAATAATTAATTAATTGAATTAATATGACTTGAGCAACTTCAATTATGTTCAAAAATAATAATAAAACTGATAAAGAATCAAGCAAGTTAAATTTGGTATGACTTTTTTTTCAGTATGTTCTAAAGTAGTTCTTAAATATTAAAATAATTCATTTCAAAATATTAGCAAAAAATACTGCAAGAAAGCTTCACCAGCAAAGCAGCACTTAAGAAGTAATCTGTATCTAAAAATATAAAGCTAAATTAAATAAATTGCTCCGCAACTAAGTCTTCGCAAATCTCCTACTTTCAGAAAAAAGAGATTTTCTCAGCAGGAGATTAACAATCCTTCACTGGCTCATCCTCTTTTTCTGCTCCCTTTAGAGATTAGCAATCCTTCAGGAACTCTAAAACTAATAATTTGATTTTATAATCCCTGAAATATAGGGCAATGTCCAAAAAGTGTCAGTGAAAAAGGGCGGCCATAACCTCTATCACAACCCTAAATATCTACCGAAAGAGAAAGCCCAAAAATCAATAGGTAGTAAAAAGATTTAAGAAACTGCATTACGTACTGCTAACTAAGAAACTTTAAGCAGTGTCTTAAGCCTAACTGAATGAAGTCTGTTTCAAAGGCTTGACTCAAAAAGAAGTTTTGCCGAAATTACACCCTTTATACGAGCAAGTATCATAATTAAGGTAGTAATTGATGTCTCTTTTGATCTGATTTATGTCTTCGCACGCCCACTACGTCACATTTCTTTGGATTTCCCTAAAAAAACTGACTGCTCATTTGGTATTGAAAAATTTACTCGCTGTTTACTCTAGATATATTTGCTATCGAAATAATACACTAAGAATAATAAAATAGTGATTACACGGAAAGAAAATTCTTTAGGGCGTAACTGTTCCACGATAGCTTCTTCCATAACGACGATACTTTATTCTGATTTATTTTGCTTGCGCTATAAAGGTTAATATGAATGCAATCAAGGAGTAGAATTCGTGGAGCAAAAAGTGTATGAGAAGGTAGCGTGGGTTATTTAAGAGGAAAAGTAGATTATTACACTACTTTGTGACTACAGATCTAAAGTAGACGCAATAAATATATTTGAAAATTATTCATCACGGTTAAAGACAACTTGGGTCTCTAATATCTCTGAAATTCAGCTCTGCCTCTGTTTTTGTAACATTCTTTTACTCAGTTATGTGAAATTACTAGATACTTATAGAGTAGAGCTTAACTTTCTAATAAAGGGTCACTATAATGTGCTTTCATTGTCATTTTGTATTTATGGTCTTGACTAACTTTTCACAGTGTTCTGTACGTAATTTCAGATATTTGAGTAAAAAGATGAAACAAAATGGATGGTCATCTTGCATTGATGAGATTCACAATTCGCAATTTTTGGTATCCAAGAGACCTGACATGACTATTGAAGAGTTTGATGTGTATTAATATAATCTAAACCGCACAATATATGAAATAAATTGAAAGTCTTATACTATACTTCGTTGTCTTAAGTAATTTTACATAGTAAGAAAGGTTTCAAAATTTCGAATTAATAATTCACACCTTTGATGTGTGTTTTTTTACGGAACACCTGATCTCAACGGATCGATGTTTCTGGCACCTTATCTTAAAGTAATTAAAATCCTGTTGATTTTGGTTTAATCTTATATTAGTGATATGTTAGCACAAAATATATTTATTAACATTTATAATAATATACTCATGCGTGCAGTAATTCATAACACAAGTAATGCTGCCGGCGTCGGCAACCTTTGAGGGGAATCATCCATTCCAAAAAATAACATTAGTGTTTTACAGTAGTCGTCTAATGTTTTTTTAATAATCAAAAATACATATTTGTAGTTTTTGGATGAAAATGTTTCCTTTTTTTATATATCCATGATTATTTCGATTGATTATCTTCCTGAAACGGCAAATCGCACAAACAGAGCGTGAATCTAAAAACGCGCATTATTGTAACTTTAAAACGGGCTATATTCTTAATTTGGAAGGAATCAGATTGATAAAATGCAAATCAATTATAACTTCTGCAGTTATTTCGTTATATCATCGATCATAATTAAAAATGGCGGAAGCGTGAGGATAATGCCGAGGCTTCTGCATTGAATGATCGTCCAATTCAATAGTTTGTTTGTGCCTGGTACATTGCATTCCTCTATCCTCAGGTTTGTAGGACATACAAATGTGAAATGAAATGCTGGTCCAGTCGTCGTCTTCATTTTCTGATAATAATTCAAAATTGTGAATTTTTGGCCCTTTCCAAAACGGTCCTCGCATTGCTTCGAATCAAGTATAGGCCTAACTTAACTTAAGAAGGAAAATGCTTTTATTAAAATTCAAACAATTCAACTCAACACATTAACCATTTATTCAAGCCAAATTCTAATGATATGGTCAAGAATAAAAATCACTATAAATGACGTGTTATTTTTAAATATCTGAAAATATGATTACTTTACTCTTAATCTCAATATGTCAACTCTTGAATATAAAGTGGATTAGGAAAATTCAATATGTTAACGAAAGTGTACTTAAGTCATTTAAACTAAAGTCCAATCTGGCATCTCAATCAACAAGTGGCGGATTAATGATGACGCAGTTAAAACAGCAGTTGGGAGTTGATGCTAATTAACGCCACAAGTGATTTGTGCGGTACAAAATGCAAATATTTCTCCTTTGATTTACAAACACACGGCCGCCAACAAAGTTTTCAAATGAGGCGGAACTCTGTTAATGAGTACTTGGTTGATAGCATATGAAAACGGTTAGTGGGATTTTGTTATACATATATCTACAGAGAAGTAGTGAAATTTAAGAGGCGCCTATAATGAATTTCAGCTTTGCGGACCAATTGCTTAAAATTGACACTTTTTAAACCCAAATCAAACTTTTACATATATACATACACATATATATAAAGTGGAATGTCCGTTTGTTTGTTTAATTGCTAACAAAATTCAAACGAAATTTAGTGCATGTATTCTTTTGCAAAAAGGATTAACCCTTTGAGGTATGATGGTTTCGTTTGAGTAGACCTTGCCTTTTATTTTTTCACGGCCGTATATTTGCTACAGTGGATTCAGATGAAGCCACCACTTGCATGCAAATGTACGAGAAAATTAGTAAATTGTCATTTTTATTTCCTTATTGTGCATTTGATTAAAATTAAATAACTTATGCTTAAAATTCAGAAGTTTTATATTTTGTACCTCAAAGGGTTAGTTGAGATTTTAAAATATTTTTATGCCCCTCTAAGAGGATTGATATGAGGATTAAAATATTTCAATTTCTTTCGCCATAACTACTGAACAAATCATTGTAGAAGCATTGACTTTATAAATCTTAAATTTACTTGTTTATCTTTATAGTAACATAAATTTCAACACATTGCAAATTTTTCTCTAATTTTCAATCAATTTTTCAAAGTTAAAGTTTAATATAACTCATTTTCTTTTTTTTTTTTCTTTTTTTTTTTTGCAAAATTATAAATTGCACTATTAATATATGCTTTTTTCTTTCTCTTAACATGCATATAAGAAATAGACTCAGGCAAAATGTCTAATCTACTAATGAAATCAGTTGTATTTTCCTGATAAGTAACACAGTATATATTAACCAGATTTTCTAAACTTCAATCCGGACTGTCGAACGTTAAAAGTAAGAAATTAAATTATGGATTATTATAGTTAAGTTTTAAATTAAAAATTTTAATTTATGAAATATTTAATAATTAGCTGTTATTACTCAAATAATAAGAGATGAAGAAGAATAAGTGCTACTATTTGCTTTTATTCTCATTATTTTTTAATTGAATCTTTTAAAGTCAGCATAATAAGACTGCCATATAATAAGCACAGAAAAGGAAGCATTGGAAAATTCATCAAAAGCAGATCATTTTCTCATATATGAGCTTGTTGCTAATAAGCAAAAAACATGTCAGATATGGGTCAAAGAGACGAAGCAATTCAGGCAAATCCAGAACGTCTTACCAATCTTATTGTACTTTTAGATAATATTGTCAATTCTACCTACAGCGTGAATTCTAATAACAAGATTTTCATATAGCATAAAACAATAAATTTAAATCCTTCCACACTTAGTAAGACATTTTCAATCATACGGTTTTGATAATATTAATAAAAAAATTTATTTTGTTTTCCGAATTTCATTGTTTCAAAATAAAATGATCAATGTATTACTAGTGAAAAGTTAACAGATATTAGAAAAATTTTCTGCTAATGAATTACTTTCCCTCAATACAGTTTCAACCTAACATAGAATAAACTAATTGCGTTATCGAATATTTGAACTAATAAATATGCAGATATCCAACATTATATGAATAATCAATGGAACTAATTTATTTGGAGTTGGCTGTATAATAGCATTTCCTCTTTTAGTTTTATTGTATTCCTGAGATTTAATTAGCTTAAATAAAATCGGTTTTAAAATAAATTCATTTTTATTTCTTACAGCGCACTGATACGAAATAATTGCGACCAAATATATTCTAGAAAGAGTTATAAAAAAACGAGAAAAATTTTTCTGCTTTAAAATCGATTAAAATATTGAATAATTCATAAGTCTTATTTTCAACAAAAAAAGACCTACAGAAATTGTGGTATTTTATTCATTTCAAAAGAGTCTTTAAAACTCGACAACGATTCCAAAGTAATGATAAAAGCAAGCTCTCGGAATATTTTGTCATACTACTTGATTTTTCTGTTTTTAATACCAAACCGACAGTTTCATTATCTAAAAGTCGATCTCAAATTTAAGAGAGATTCATTTTTCGTCATGTTGGAAGCAAATAATAATTTCATTTACTTTTTTTCGAGTTTGCACTGCAATTCCATTTTTAGAAATGTTTAATTCAAACAAAGTTGTAAATGGATAAGAAAGGTTTCCTGCCTTTTCCAGTAAAGAAAATTCATTTAAATGTAGACTGTCTCTACCAATAAATGCAGAAGAATGTCTCTTTCTTTTTTCAAGAGTGTGTGTGTGTGTGTGTGTGTGTGTGTGTGTGTGTGTGTGTGTGTG
>JAOUZG010008940.1:233986-307386 GCA_026289955.1 Argiope argentata | reverse complement strand
TGTGTGTGTGTGTGTGTGTGTGTGTGTGTGTGTGTGTGTGTGTGTGTTGACGCTTTACAAAGAAAAACATTTGCCCTTGTTCTAAATTTTGTATATATATTGCATACTAATATAATTTTTAAAAAAATGATAATATTTTAATGTTTTGTCGGTATAACTCCAGAAATTTGGGTAGAAGCCTTTCATGACTTTTTTTTAAGTGATACCAATTTAGTAGTAATGGAATTTTTCCCAGCAAAAGTTTTGGCGTCCTTCTCAAGAACGATATCATTGTTGCGATGAAATTGAAGCCGTTTAAATAGTTTCATCAAAAATTTAATCTCGATTTTTTTTATATTTTGGAAATAAAATAGAAAAGCAATTTACGTGAGAAACCAGAAAATAAAATTGCATTATTACAAAAAAAAAAAACTTTTGACCTTTGAAGTAGATTACTTACGCATATTTATGCGTATAATGTTTCTGTGATGTCATGGAACCTGACTCCATTAAAAAATTTCATGTGTACAATAAAAAGAACAGGCCTGAAGCTGCTAAGAGATAACGCTTCGAATATCTGTCTCAATTTGATGCTGAAACATACTTTGTTGAGGGAATCGTGAACATCAAGCTATGCATTAAAGATTTAGGGGAAATTAAGCAGAATTAATGTTTCCGATGAACCAGTTTATCATCAAAGGGGAATTATTATTAAAGAAATATTTTCTCCTTTAATCCTCTAATATTCGAGTCAATACATTTGTTAAGGCTTTCTATTTAGATATAATTTAGCATTATTCCTGCAAGACAGATATAGTATGTTACGATATTATATGATATTGTACAACATTTTGCGGTATCTGGAATAATCGACAAATTCTTGTAAGATCGCGCATTTTTATGAATTTTGTATTATCATTGCGACCAATCTTCGAATCGAGCGGATTAGGGTATTATATCTATATTCCACTGTGAAACAGACCTGTAGATCGGATATCCTTACGCTGGTAAAATTATGGAAATTGTAAACATATATTTTCAACAAATTCAATTCAAAACTCAATCTTGCCTTCGTGATCATTGATATAGTTCTTATGAATAATGCAGACTATTTTGTGTGACCATGTGCGCTGATAACACGATTTCCATACATCTCGATCTAAAAATTGTGACATTCCCTTTGCAATAAGACTTGCTGATAACATGTTTTTTACATAATTCAAATAAAAACTAGAGCATTCCATATTACAAGAATTCTTCTCATCATAATTTCAGTCTTCGTCATTCTATCGAATTTGAAAATTGAAGAGTCTATAGCCATAGACTACAAACGGTCGTAATTTTTTTAAAATATCAGCTCAAACCACATTAAGATATTAAAAATGTTTTCGTGAAACTATGCTTATCATCAGAATTGAAACACTATCAAGGAATAAATTAAAAATTGCTAATCAAAGACACTATTAAGATATTCATATGAGCCATGATATGCAGACAAATCTATGTGCAAACAACTAAGTCGTTAGAGCAAAGTAGCCATCAATCAAGCATTAAAATAAAAGCGTCGAATAAACAAAGCAAAGATAAGAATCGATGCCATTAGACACTATTGGAATAGCACTAAACGAAAATGTAATATATCAAAGCCATTCATAACAAAATCTCATCATACTATTTGTAAGATCAGTAAACCAATACATTAGCACATCGATACCATTACATTCAAAGCAAAATAGGCTAATATATTTTATTTTATGCGATTCTGACGACGCACAAAGCTTAGTATTATTATTCAAAGCAACCCTTCCATAAATAAGCCTCCCATGTTCTTTGTCGTCAAGTGGGCTAGTGATTGGTGATTTTGACAACCACCAGATTCGTACATTTATACAATATTTATACTGCCTCCAGCGTGTTTTATAGCATCTTAAAACAAAGTCGTTTCCATCCACATTGTTTCGTTAATGGTATGTGGAGTTTGAAATGGGGACCTTTCATTACTCGCCAACATAATCTGAAATTTATCGCCAAAATTTGTTCCGTCTCACAGCAATAAGGTTGCGTCGCTTACATAAATAATCGCCGAGAACTGCTTGCTTTGTGCTCTTTACATTCTTACGAGAAAGGAAATTTGGCTCGTATTGAATTTTTCTGCTTCCGGACATAATGTGAAGAGCTTTCCGCTCTTTTCGACAATAATTCACTTATTTATCGGTTTGCTTAAGTAATGTATTTGACACATCTTGGTATTCATAAACACTAAAGTATTTTGAGCAAACTTATTAAAAAGTGGAACTTGAGCGGTAAAAGGAATACGCTCCTATTTTACGAACCTATCAGTGATTAAATATTTCGACTTTACAGCTTAGAATCCTTTGCAAATAACCTTAGAAAGAGTTTAACTAACGTTATTTTTGGTGGAAGTAAATGAAATATTTTATCACTGCCATCAGAGCTTCCACGATCATAACGTTTGAGTTAAAGAAAACAAATTTGGATAAGTCTTAAATACTTCACAAACTTCGGAAAACTGCTAAAAATATGTTTCGTGGGCGTTATTGATTATGCGAATATGTTTACTTATTAACTAAAACTTCAAATTAAATCAGAGAGCTCATTCTTTCAAGCGTTAAGTCTTATCACGACGAAGCGGAGTAGTATTTATCGCGGATATTACTCGAAAAGTTATGACGCTTATTTTTGTTTGATAAAAATGTCAAACAAATTAATAACTTGACATAAAATATAAATTTTACTGACTTTCATGCTATGTTTATTTATAGTTATGAGTGATGAATAGTTACATTATGTGCTGATGTATGTCCAAAAGTTTTATTGCTGTTTTATATCAAGATTGATTTATACTTTATGTAATGCCTAATTTTAATGAATTGATACATCACCGGTTGAAGAAAATACATTTATCATTCGCTCTAGTATAAAAATTTGAAGTAATTTATGTAAATGCTAAATCAGATTGTTAAACTCTTTCATTATTAAGACATATATGAAATATAAATTTCTGCACAAAATGCAATTTAAGGTAAATTGTACTT
This sequence comes from Argiope argentata, assembly GCA_026289955.1. NCBI lineage: Eukaryota > Metazoa > Arthropoda > Arachnida > Araneae > Araneidae > Argiope > Argiope argentata. Next base: position 304,351 of record JAOUZG010008940.1, on the reverse strand, counting down.
ATTTTCAGATGAAGGAAATATTTCAGGTCTTTGATTCGGAAAATGTATATCATGTACAAAACAAAAAAAAAGTTCTAGGAAATATGCATAATTATAACAATCCGATATTTGGACAACAACACGAATGACTAGTTAAACTGCTCTGTATAAAATTTTCATTTCCAAAAGAAGAAACTAGTATAATAATAGTTAAATCAAATAACATAAAGAAAGAAAGAAAGAAAGAAATCTTATAAAAAATTTATTAAAATCCACCTTCATTACTGTACTACTAAAAAGTGATTTTTTTTCTCATTTTTTGTCTTTAATTTTATAGTTCATTACTAAAGACATTATGAAATGTTGTAATAAATTTTACCAAATTCTCCACCAGTTGTTGTCACTATTATGAAATCAAATGAAAGGAAACTAATCAATTAACTAATAGCTAAATTCTGAAATATCGACAAAAATTTTGTCATCGAGAATACACAAATGTAGAAAATTTCAAAGTTCTAACGCATCAATAGTTTAAAAATCTATTACAACGTTCCATGCTTGTAAATATTAAACATTTAAAATTGAATAAAGAAACACTGTGCAGTAAATGAAATGAGGAAATAGAAAATGAGTTGTAAAAGGATGGCAACAGTGGCTCAATCCTAATTAGATTTTATATCTTGTATATAAAAATATCATAGAAAAATACGGGTATATTTATTTTTTTAAAAGGGTCTTTATTATCATTTTTATTCATTCTCCCTGATAAAAGTAAAGATAAGAAAGGATGTTCAACTCTTCCGAAAGTTCCCAACTTATTTCTCAGGAAATTAAGCATGCATCCCTTCTCTGCGGTTTCCTAATTTGACGCCCAGCTTTAAACTGTCCTTCATATTTAAACTTAGTTAAAACTTCCCTCTCTCACTTAAATCATCTATACACCCGGATATCCTGAGGAGCCATTACGCCAGCAGTTAAACAGGAGACTAATGAAGTTTCCTTGTCGGACCAGTTAGGGCCGAGCAAAAGGTTCCTTCTCCCCAGGATCATCCTGATGGCGATACTCAAAGATGAGTCCGTTATCTGTGATTCAATGTTTCCTGACTGTGGCGCAATGTCGAAACATCAGAAACCCAAGCGAAAACAGATTCCGGTCGTTCTGAGGGCTTAGTCACCAAAGGGACGGGAGATCCTTCCGAAATTGGAAAAATCCTTCAACGACCTGAACTCAAAAATAAAGGTTTTCTTCTCTTTGCTAAAGGCTGCTGCTTTTCAAATGCCGCTATTTTCAAATAGGAATGTAAGTTGAGTGGAAATAGGGGACAAAGTTTTTTTTGGAGTTTAAAGAATCGTGACATGGTGGCCCGGTATTTTGGCTTTGTTTCTTGGGTGGGGTTTCAAAATCATTTGTTGAGAATAGTTGTAGTAGACTCGTAGGAAAGATATTTTGTTGACACTTTTTGAGCCAATGGAGTAATGGCTGCTTAGAAAATTTAAAACAGATATAAAAGATATTTATATTCTTTTATTAATTAATAAAGATATTGATATTTAAAATACATTTTTATCTAGATGATTATTTTAGAATTTTAAATTTAAAGCATATACATTAGGGATTTATAGTTTCCTATATTTTTATTCAAGCTCTTATACTATATTACGTTTTAGGAAATAAAATCCTATATAAATGAATTTGGTTAAGAATTTTTTTAATATTCTGAAAATATGTTATTAAAAATAATTCTGAATGAAACGTCTTTTTGAATTATGGGATATTCTCACACACGAAAGCTACATTATGTTTTCATATTGGATTTCTGCATTATATTACATTTTTTGGAGAGTTTCGGAAATAATTTATGTTACAGGTCAACTATAGAATTATATATGAGCTCAAAATATTCCTACGACATGAAATAAATTCTATTCGCGAAATAATAAACTCCAAAAAATACTCTCAGTTAAATTATTAGTATGAAAATACGGCATTTATTTTGGTATTACATGTATTCGTATGTAAAATCCCATCCTATTATCCGAACATTAATTTCATCTTTTTATTTGTATAATGCTATTAAATTAATATATGAATTCATTTACTTCGAAAAAGAATCTTATATAACTTAAAATGCTCTGCTACGATTAAAAACTTTTAAAATTGGAGAAAAATCTATTAATATTTGGTTTGAAATATTCCTGAAGTGCAATATATCTATAAATACTTTTTACTTATTTTGTTTAGATGCGCATATTATGCAAATATTTAACTTCCAAGTTTCTGTTGTGATTAAAGAATATTTTTATTAAAATGGAGAACATTTGTAAACTTTTTGGATAAAAAAAATCGTATGCAATATATCTATAAATAATAGAACATGCTTCTACGCCAAATCAGAAATTATGTAAAATACAAGTTGTTTTATTCCAAAATAATATTCATGAATCTTGCATGACAGCATTAATCTTACTGATTACCCAGTCAGCGAATCCCTAAATCCAAATATATATTATTTAAAAAATTACAGTGTATTTGGAATAAAATAGGGGCATAATGGAATAAAATTCCAAGAATGCTCATTTTCAACGCATGTATTATCCAAAAAATAGAATCTAATTCCATTAATACTTATTTTTATCGTTATTCTTTTTAAAAAGAATTACCGACTTAATATAAATATTTTGATTCCCCATCTAGAAATGTATTTTAATGCCCCATTTACCTTAAACACTTCCAGAAACATTTAGAATGGTCGATGGCTGAATTTTAATATAGCCGGTCGACACCTATTTGCACGAAGCACACATACCGAATGACATACGGGTCTCTTGGCTGTTCCCTCTTGGCTTCTACGACATGTGTCGGTTTAAGAAGAAATCCTTTGAAATTTATGGCACAAATTTCCTTTCTTTTTTTTCGAAATGTGACGCCTGGAACGGCACGACCGGCAGCACTACAATATTAGATTTAGGAAAATGTCGCAATGAAACTCTTTTGTGATCCATATATGGAGTAAGATTCAATTTTTTTATTTATTTTTTCACTCTTTTGTCTGTGAATTTGAGGAGTAAGTTAAAATAAAAACCGTGTTCCGGTGACAGTATCATTACGATGAAACCTTTTTATCCTTTGATTTCGTACGTTTGTATCTAATGCTCTGTTTTACAATGCGACCCCATCAAAAAGGATTTGCTTTTATGATCCTAAAGCGCAGTCCCAAAGCCCCCAAAAACTATCTTCATTCTTCACTTCCTTCAATGGTTTTCCCCGAGATTTCTTTTCTTTCTATCCGCGTATGGCTCAACCATAGTGGTCCATTCACAATAGCCTCTTTCTTCTTTCAGATACGATCCGGGATTTGTCGGTTATTTTCAAGAATTCCAATGATTAATTTCTGTTTTTCTTTCATAAGGCCGGTCACAGTCCATGAAAGTCCTTGAGAGAATTAAATAATTTTGGAGAGCTCGAAATGGTATGTGCTGTGGATAGAAATCTTAAATTAAAAACTAAATGTTATCTTGAAACTCTCGTTGTCCATTTGTAAAAGCCTCGTTCTCCTTTCAGGTGCATTTTAGGATCTGTAAGGTTTTTCCAACATTTTCGAGTGCTAATACCTGTTTTATAGTATATGAGCAGTAAATGTCCAAAGATAGACCATTTAGATTCAAATAATTTTCCAAACAAGATTCTAAAGCGTTTGTAGGCATTCAAGACAATACATACTGTGAGTAAAACTGTTTTTAAAAAACACAAGTTGTTTTGAACTTTAAATCCAGACTGTGGAGATGCATTTGTATAACTTCGTTCTTCTTACAAATGCAGTTCAGAATTTGAAAGCTGTTTGGGGGAACTCTAATTATTAATTTCTTTCTTTTCTTCCATAATATCGGTCACATATGAAGAAACTCTTAAGATTTCAACTACTTTTAAATATCTCTAGGTGATTTGTGTAGGAATATGAATGGGGAATTACAATAAAAACGAAATGTTAGAAATTAAGAAACTCAAATGACAGCTGTTCTGTTCAAATATTTCTCTCTTATTTCTTAAATTCAAATCATATTGGTTCAATGGCACAAGTAAATGTCATTCTGAATAGAAAAAAATTATTGTACAAAGTACCTGCTTCTTGAAAATTATTAAACTAGAAAATTTTTGAGAATTTTAAAAGTATAGTTATAAGAGTATGATTTTTGTTTGTACAGTGAAAATATAAGTTATCACCTTATAAATCGAAATATTTGAAATTTAATTCTGAATGATATTTCATGTATTTCGTATTCCAGAATTATTAGTTGTCATTAAAATGTGAGGGCAAGCAGAAAATCATTAATCTTCAACAGATTTTCTTGATTCCTTTTTTAGCAGTTGTAGGAAGAAAAAAACGTAAGATAGTTTTTGTTGAAAAATTTTAATTTAAATTATCTAGCAGGCCATTTTTATTTTTATTTCATTTAGTTACCATGTATTATTATATAATTTTTTCTCAATAATTTTATCATTTTAGAGCTCCAGAAAAAAATTTACGAGGAAAATATTGTTGTGAAAAATTTTAAGAATCAGTTCGAAAAGAGAGGAAAATCCTTTTTTAGGTCATGAATACATTAAAATCATCCAATATATAAAATAAATCTAATCAGTTCTTTTAAAACCTATGAAATCTTATTCCTCTTATTTGAACTAATCATAAAAATAAGGATCATCATTAATATCTGTCTTGACTACTAAAACAATAGATATGGAAGGAAGCAGCATAATTTTATCAAAACTTGAAATACAAAATTATACTTTTTACTGGGGAAAATATTCTTAAGAATATCCACCATAATGTATAGTAAATAAAGATGAATCTCTATAATTAAGACTTAATTTGATTAATTGATTTATACATCTCGTTTCATATATGGATATCAAATTTCAGAAAAGGCCTTCCTGGTTTCTTTTAAACCTTTCCGTTGCCAGCCACTTTAACTAGAAAGCTAGATAGCTCAGTTTTTCAGCAAAAAGATTCTCCTAAAAATATTTCGTCGAAACTTTAATGCAATACTGAACTTTAAAAAAAGAAAGAGAGGGAAAGGGAAAAAAACTTTTATCTTTTATTTACTCTAAAAAAACTTTCACAAACTTCAACGCTTTTTAATGCTTTCTTCGGCCTTTTCTTATCCTGGATTTGAAAAAAATTATAGCACCTAAATTTTACTTAACTACTTTTGTAGCCAATATTTCAATTCTTGCAAAAACAGTGGATAACGAATTTTGCGGAAGTTACCGACTGAATTCTTCCTGGGATTTTAATGGTATGCCACCTTCGGGGGTTCTCTTTATTTATGTAGGTGTTCTTAATCGGTATTTTATTTGGATTAATCGACTTTTCCTTTCCCATACGTTCATCTTCATTTCCAAAGGTACAATCTGGGAAAGAATTACTTCCCGTTCCAGTGTCTTCGTGTCGCAACTGGGGTATTTGCAGAGAACCTAAAGCTCACGAAATTTATATTGCCTACCAATTCGACCTTTAGCTACCAGATGTTATCGTATTGAGGAGATTTTCCTTTTGAGATTAAGTTGAGATGCGTAATGAATTGCCTCTAAAAATGCTATTAAAGCAATATATTTATCAGCTGAGACACAAACAACGATTTATTGAAAAGCGTGGAATGTGCGAGTAATAAAACGCGGTAAGTTGTTTAGAAAGGGGAAGCATGGCGTAGGTTTGTCTAATGATGTTAAACGAGTTCAATTACAAAGGCGAAGTTTGAGTTTTTAAAGCAAAGATTAACGTAAAAGATTGTAAAAGTATTCCTGTTTACTTTATAGGTAAAATCATTAATTCAACGATTTAATCCAGAAATCATTTAAACAATTGCCAGAGTAATGGAATAAGATACAAAAAGCTATTCAATATTTACTAAGAAGTTCGAATGTTACAGTTTCTTTTTAAAGCGTAATAAATAATTTAGTTAAAATAATTATTTTAAAAAGAGAGGGTTTATGAATATACCATGAAACATGTATTGTGAGTTATGAATCATCTGAGTTCGTTAATCCCAAAATGCTGTTCAAAAAGGCTTCATTTAAAAATAAAAAAGCGAGTGTTTTAGCTCCAAAACACCAAATGGCAATTTTTTGTAATGTAAATCAATAAATTTCTAAGAGCAGAAATTGAATGTATAATTAAGTCATAATTATTTGTGTTGGTTTCTTACCAAAAATAAAAATATCGGAAAGTCTTTTTTTTTCTTATTTGTATCCTTTTTCGGTCATTTCGAAGATTATCCTCATTAATCGAGCCACATACTTCTGTAGGTAATCCGTAACTCGGCTTAGATGTTTCAAACAAATAATGAAATTTTCCCTTTGTTAATTTTAGGGTTTTCTTAAAGAAAATTTTCTATAATTATTTAGGAGTTTTTAAGTTATTTTAATTATTTGAATAATACATTGAATTTATTTACAACAGCGTCAGCATTTGGTACTCAAGCGAGCGGCCAAATCCGGGTAGCTTAGATCCATCAATTATCGATCCCTTTTCTACTGCTCAACTACTTTTTGTTATAATTTATAAATTGTTTTTAGAAAACAATTATTAATTATGCAAATTATTGCTTTCCAATCTTGCAATTTTCATGAGATTTTGAAGTTGTATGTCTTTTATTGTAGTTGTAAGATTCACTACATATGCTTCTTGAGAGTCACTACATTTGCGTTTTCCATTCCACGCTTATTTAACTGACGATTCTATTAATGTTATGGAGTTGTTTTCGCTAAATTTAACCCTGTACTTTATAAAAACTAGCAATCCTGGGATATAATAATCCTACTTTTACTCATTTCTCAAAAGCTTGATGTTTTGGAATGTATTTCATGATAGTGTATGAATTCTAAAGAATGAAAATCAAATAAATATGGGAATTCAAAAGTTTAAAAGGGTACTTTTCAAAAATCAGACGTGAATCCGTTCCATTGGGTTATTATTTTAAGAAATAATTAGCTTAACCCATACCCTTACTTCTGTCTATTATTTAAAAAATAATATCTGTATTAATTTATTATCAACAAATTTCCTATATTTCATTTTCACTTCATGTTTTCAAAAGTATTAAAGGTGCCCTCTTCAAAAGTCACGCAACAAAATCACCCATTCTTAGATTACAAACCAAGAATTCACCCAACATGAAACATCGGGAGAAAAAAAAGAAAGAAAATCTGGCAGTTCGAAAGAATTAATGAACTTCGAAGGTTTTAACAAAGAACTCCAAAAACGGGGATGTAGTGTCATCTTGTACTATCGTATCTTAGTGATTCGTTCTTGAAATACGTAATTCTGTACTAATGGTCCCCAAGTTCCCTTTTTAATGAGAACTGTACTCACAACAATTGATTTCGAAAGGTTTTGTTTGTAACATTGTTTTCTTTATGTTCATTCCCTTAAACTTTCCAGTCCTCGGGGATGTCAACTGGAATAAAAATAGTCGTTGTTTTTAGTGCGGATTCTTTGGAATAATGAGAAGATTAAATGGTATCAAAAGAGAACGAAAAAAAAGGGGGAACAAAATTATTTGAATCTTCGAGGAGCGTATTTTTATACCGGGATTACATCTGAAGTTGTAATTAACGTTTTCGGTGATCCAAGCAGTCAAAGCTACTTGCATTCATGCTTAATGACGTTTCTTCCATCGCTTTTCTTTTCCGGTTAAGAAATTCAAATTTAAATCCTGCGGTTTCAGCAACACTAATTATGAGTCCGAAGGGTAAAAATAATGATAAAGAGCCGTTTTTCCTCCTTCTTCTTTCAAGGGATTGGGTTTTGATTACATTTTTTTCTAAAGATTTGTGAGCCTCAAATCAAGTATAAAATGTTGAAATAATTGTCAATAGTTTGAGGATGGGTTTTTTCGATCAGGCTTTGTCTTTATAAAATCCCATAACTGAGATTTTTTTTGAAAGTATTCGCATTTTTGAGTGTTTAATTTCTAGTTATGGATCTTTAGAGACAAACATGCGTTTTTAAATACATACCCATATTTTATGTTTATTAATTATTTTGTAATCTAATATTAAAGCTCTGAAGTACGTGTATAATAGATGAAAACAATTTTAATGCTTCAGATGTTGAATAAAGAAATTGAATTCTTGTTTTAATAAATAACCTGTAATGAATCTTTGGAGAGACGGTTATGTCTCAGATTCTTCATTGCATTTTAGTTTATTCAATGATTTTCTTCTTTTGATGCAGAAAATACTCAGTTCTAATCACTAAAACCGATCGATTGATTAGGTTGAAATATTATATATATTTATTTTCAGATAAATCGCGTAGCTACAACTTCCTGTCTGTAATTTCGTCACAATTTCTACTATTGAAGCATTGTTATTTTAATTGTCTTATATAACATCTGTTTATTATGTTCTTTGACATTTCTACTGGAGAGATCCCATAACATCATAACGCTATTAAAAGTGAATGCACGATTAATCTATTTACTGCATTTCGTTATATAAAACCTCCTTTTTTAATATTTCTTGTAAACCACACAGATATTAAATAGTGTGCTCATTTTTAGCTTTAAATAATGAAAAAAAGCTAAAGGAAATTAGCTTAGCACAATAAAAAAAGATAATAAAATGTTTTATTAATTGATATTTTTGTGTGTGACTTATGGAACTTTACAATCCCATTGACAGTTATCTGACAGCGATTTAAGCAGAGTGAGCCTCTCTTGTCTTTTCAGTAGTGCCTACTAGGGCCAAGTGTACGGCTAGCTACTTCATGCGTCACATCCTCTGGCACAATCCCTTTTTAGAAGGGAGCACATTCACGCACCTCACAGACAGAACACAAAAGAACAACCATGCCCCAATAGGGACTCGATCCCATGACGGGGAAGACGCGCTACCTTTATACCAGGACGCCGCAAATAATTGATTTTTTTTTACATATGTGTAATTTTAACATTATTTTCCTCCTACAAATATTTAAATAATTTCATCTTATTTAATTACAGTATTTCTTAAATAACTTTTTTAAGAAATTCATCTCTTATCTGTATATATCATTGAAATAATTTTGAATAACTTGTGAGACATTAGAACGTTTTATAACCAACAAAGCTATGTAAAGACAACATCAGATTTTTCAGTTCATTTTGAAAGGATGTGAAATTTAATATTTTTCTTGGCTTCAATATATTTATCACATTTTTGGCATTGTTTGTCCAAAAAATTTTGATTTTTTTTTACTATACTAATAAAGATGCGTTCTTAAGAACTGATTTTTTTATCACACACTTCTTTTTTAAATTGATGCTTCTCATGTTTGTTAAATAGAATTTTGGAAACAATTTTCCTCCATTTTTCTGATTATTTAAAAATTTCAGATTTTAAAGACATGCATTCTACTTGCAATTATATTATTTTTATAGTTTCAGAACCTAATTATGATTTAATTTATCAGTTTAATTTATTTCAATTTCTAATGAGTGATGCCATTTGGCAGTGAATTTGTAAAAATATTAATTAAAGATTTCGTAATATTCATAATAATTAATTATAATAGGTGTTTATCAAAAGATTGATAAATAGTATTGCTTAGTTTGTTAGTTTCTCATCAGCAAATCACACAAAAATAATTTCATCATTCTTCTAAAAAATAGAAACTTGCCCTTTAGATGAAATTAGACGTTTCGACAATGATATTTACATGTGAAGGAAAAGAAAATTGTTCGAGTGATGAATGAGTAAAAAAAATTTCATCAAGTGTTCTGATATATTTTAAGTAATTTTCAGTAGAATCATCAACATTTTCAGTTTGGAAACAAAAAAAATTAATCTCAAATAATAACGAAGCTACTGATCCTACAGGAAAAAAACATTGAGGATGTGGTACTCAACTGGAAACATTTTTACTACTAAGTAGTTTATATCTTGTAAACATGAAGGTCAAATGCTTTAGTAATCAATAATTACTAATATAAATACTAATTAAAATTATAATACTGTGATTTATAATTTAAACTAAATAAATCTTTATGCATAAGTAAGCAGAAAATCGCATATTTTATGGTCGACCAGAATGCATTCATCAGAAAAAAGAATGATTTTTAAATAAATTGATATATAAAAGTGTATTTGTTAAAGGGCGTATTTCTTTTAATCTATTGTAAAAAATTAGAAATAACATTCTTTTAAACTATAACTAATTTTACTTAAACTGTAATTATATCGTCAAAGAGTGAGGGTTTTGTAGGTTACGAATTCCAAGTGTATTCGAATTAGGCGTATAAAAAAACTTTTTGCTTGTAAGATTTATCAACAGTGACCACTATTTGATATAAAACAATAAATCCTTTCAAATATAGTACTCTGGTAATAAAACTCGTCCGAAATAGAATTCATTTTCAAATATTTAACTTGTTTTTTTTATTATATGCAATTAAATAATTTCATAAGTTTTAACACAAAAACACCTTAATAGAAAAAAAAATGTATTTTTAACTTTAACTCATTGGTTTTGGAAATGATCATCTTTATAATGATGAAATTCTTCGATTTAAAAGATTTAAAATTCGAAAAAATTATTAATGTAGAAATATCTCATAACATACAATTTCTTTAAAATATTGCAAATTAATTCATCAACAGTCATGCATCCGTTGAAATTCCTTTTCTTTACAAAAATTGGCTTTTGCTCAATATTACATATTTCTTTCTTGATATTCATTTTATACCTAGACAGTTCCGAGCAAAATCCTAAAAATTGTCTGCAAAATTTTTATTGCCCATTTTTCTTCGAAATAAAGCTTTTCATGCAATCTTGAAAATATTTTCAGGTTGCAAATTGTATTTACTTTTCAGCATTACCAAAATTTCGTTCTATAAGTAATGGATTGAATTCGTTAAAAGAGTTCCTTGAAATATTAATGTATCTATTTTCTTTTATCCACCAATGTGTAAACTCTTTTAAAAAAGGAGCTTCTTTTGGCATAAATTGTGGGACTGTGTTAGATTAGAAAATTATTACCATAATCTGCTCAAATTATTACATTTTTTTAAAAAAATTATTGATTTGTCAATTTATTTATCTATAATTTATTTTAGAAAATGGATCAAAATCATCTCATTTAAGATCGTTTTTTCCAGATTTTAATAAATATTCAATTCAGTTTTTTTCTGGTAACTAAAAGTTAAATCTATTCTTTCAATAAAATTATTCAATCATTTAAAGGGCAGATCTATGTACACCATGACTCTTTTGCCAAATAATAACCACACTTGCGCACTGCAAATTGGGGGATAATTTATTTTTTGAAAATGGGAAATAGTTTATTTGTGAAATATTTTTTTTGAAAAGAATCCCTTTATGGAGACAGTATCAACTAGAAATGTTTAATTTCCCGTTCTTGATTTTTCCAAACATTTCATCATATCTAAAAAATTAACTTTCAGTCTTAAAATATGCAATGGGTCAGAAGTTTAAAATCTATTCTATCTATTTAAATTTAGATAAATTTTCACGAGAATAAAAAAGTTTAAATATTTCAGAGGTTTTCATGTTTTTTAGATATAGGTATTCAGTTTCAGTTTCGTTAAATGTAACTAATTGAAACTCCTAAAGGTTTGGATATAAGCAAATTTAATTTTTGCAGGCAATGTTTCCCTATTTGATATTTTACTCAATTTTTAGAACATGTATATAAAATTAGTTGCTTTTCATGTATAGATTTTATTCTCTTTTTCCTTCATTTTTTCAAACAAATTTTGTGAGGGCAAAAAAAGAAAAAATGGGGGAAAATTATTTTACCGATCATACTCTATTTGGAAAATTTAAAGAAAAAAAATCATTCTTTTGGGGATAATAAAAGTTAACTAATTATTCTTACAATGTAAATAAGAATTTTTTCAAAAAAATGTGAAGCATTAATGTATAATTAATTAATTTTTAATTATTTTCTACAAAAAAAATCACTGTGAAAAAAAATCGCATTTGTTGAAAATAAAATTTTGATTGGCTTTTCCATTTAAATTCTTTTCAACATTTTCTTGTCCAAAATATCAATTTCTTATCAATTATTATATGTTTTATAGTTCCTTGAGCTTTATATGATTTTCGTTACTTCTCATACTAAAAAGTTTTTAAAATGCAAAGTTTAAAGATTAAACACATTACATGGATTTACTTTTATATGTAATCAAAAATAAAAAAAAATCTTAAATGGCTTCATAAACTAAGTAAAAAAGAAATAAAATATTTGTTTAAAATCTACAACATAATTATATTTAACCACCCTGGAAATATCTATTTTGTTATAATAATAACGGAATCTATCTAAATTCTTCAAATATATCGATGACACCATTTACTGCGTTTTAAAGAGTTAATTCTGAGTTTATGCCAAAAGGAAAATAAATTATCTCCCCGTACTGATTTAATTACTTTATTTACCTTTATTTTGCTTAAACCGGGAGTTTCGGTAGCTTACCGGAATTTCACCTGTCAAAAGCACGGGCATCATCTCAACTTAATTAGAAAGAAAATAGAAATGTTTTCAGCGTTTTAATATAGAATGAAAAGTTCGAAAAAGATTGATTTTAAGAGTTCCTTCAAAAGGAGAAAGTGGTTCTGTGGTTCGCATATTTAAATAACTTTATACTTAAACGCTGGATGACAGAGCGGTATATTTAAATTTCTTTCTAGTCTTCTAATTTGTATTTTACTGCTTATAAAGAAAAACTCTCGGCGCATTTATTAAAATGAAACGGTTCAAAACGAAAAGTCAAGAATCAATTATAGTTTCGAATATTAAATATCAAGCAACATGGGCACTTTTTTGTCCCCCCTCAAAGAAATGTTGTATTGTGATTATTCAATACATTGATTAAAAGTATTTTTATGCGTCATTTATATAGTAAATTCTGTTCGCATTTGTTTTTCATCATATCTTTTTATTCTACCTGACTTTTTCCATTTTTGTAAAAAATTAAATTTGCAGTGAATTATTCTTTGCAATTTTGTACTGTTAAAGTTACATTAACTACATTTAATAATTAATACAATTTAATTACAATTCGATTCTATAATAGGTGTTCAACTTGGTACAGAATCTAAAATACCTGATTTTAATATACCTTAGCAGTTAATAAATTTAAAATTTAAGATCGTAACACAGGAAATAATGAAAATTATATATTGTTATTTATTAACTATAAGATATTAAGTTTATAAGATATTTTTATTTATTGTGTTTGAACATCATCTGTTTATTTTGATATATATCTTTCTTTTAGAATTTATTAATATTAAAAAAACAATGAAAATGACAATGATAATAATAAAATAGATATTATCGCTATAAATACTTGTTTTTATGAAATTTAATCCAATCTGATAATTACTTTCAGGCTCAAATGTCCGTCTTATTCCTTCCTATAATTTTGCTACGCACTTTGAAAGAATTAAAAGTATGAATTATCAAGTCTTTTAAAATTTCGCATAAAATAAAGATGTTAGGTTTCAGCAAAATAAATATTTACATTTTATGCATTTTTCATAGGATCATGCCTTTCTTAATGTACTTGCGTACTATATTCTAATTCTAGCTTGATTAATTTACTTTTAAAGTAAAAATTTTCAAATTAATGATTTTAAGATATTAAATACCAAAATAATTTTTATATTTAAAATGTTGATATGTATTTTAAAATAATAAAATTATAAAAAACAATTAAGCATCTGATAAAACAAGCAACAATTTACGATATCATTTTTCAAGTCATCTTAATTTGTTCAGTTAGCGTTTATAATATTTTTTATTCTGACTTCAGTTTGACCAGCTTACTTTTTAAAGCAAAACGCTAAACGCTGAAGTACGCTCGAAAAAGCTTTTCCAGCTTAAAAATTATCCTCCATGAAAAATCTTCAATTGAGAAGAAACCTGAGGTTGTTATTTGTTCGCTTTTTTTTGTGTGTGTTTACAAATAGCCGTTATTTATATGCAAACAGATGGCTGCAAAAGCGTAATTACCTAAAGATATTGCAAACAGTTTCCAAATCATTTAAACTAATCCGAATATGCTCTGATAACAGGAGATAGATACCACGCAGATGCATCTCAAACGTCAAAAACAAAGAACCCTTAATACCCGCTGCACTTTACGAAATGACATGATACTTAGTTTACTTGGAAATTCCAAACTTAATCTAGCGCCATTTTTGCTTGCATTTTCTTATATCTCAACGCAAATATGGTTTTTATGTTTATTTATGTATTTTCTCGGAATGAAAATTTCGTACGGAATTCTCTTCTTTTTGAGCTTTGCGTTGGCTGTAATAAACATTGTTGCGATTAAAAAAATTATAATTTGTTTACAACATAAATATTTGTGTAAGGAAGTAATATTTTTGAGAATCTGAATTCCATAAAAGATTGGAAAGAATTGATTTATAAAATTGATAAAGTTTCCTAAAGAATAAAGTTTATGTCTTATACTATTTTATTTTATGTTATCGTTTATTCGTATTGTTTATTTATTTTATAGTTTGGTTTTCCTTTAATAGGATCAACCGGATAGTAAAATATTATTTTATTTCAACGGTTATTAAAATTCAACAGAATTACCAATGAAATGTTTTGATTTTGATTTATTTAATAATTTAAACTGAAACTAGTTTCTCGAAAAGCTAAAATATCTCATTTCTCGCTTTTTGTTGTTTCTTAATATCATTATTGTACAACCTTTCTTAAGATTCTTTCCTTCCAACGTAATCAGCTGAATAATAAAATAAAAATTAATTTTAACTATTTAATAATGACGAATTAAATATTAGTTCCGTTTAATTATTAGTTTCTAATTAGCATTTTAAATTATTATTTAATTTAACAGTTATTTTAAATACCAATTTCTGAGAACAAATATTAAAGAGTTCAGAAAATGCATTAAAAGGCTATAAAAAAGTTATTAAAATTATAATAAAATCTACTGCAATAATAATTTTTATCCAATCTGCTTAAAGGTGGGTTATTTCCATTGCTAACATATTTTAAAGTTCTCTTCTGTCTGTCTCTTGAATAATTGCCCATATGCAAGATGCTTTATTTAAAAATTTGAGTAGGTTGAAATATATTAAGATTAAACTTAAGTTAAATCAAATATTATTTCTCCTCTGTTTAATTAATTCTAATAATACCATTTTACTAGTTAGCGAAATCCTCAATTAAACTAAATGAATAAGCATATTTGGTTTAGACTAATTTCAGAGAAATTAAAATGTTTCTTACATCACTTGGAGATTCTACCTGTTTCTGCAGTTAACTAGTACACTAATTACTATTCTCTTCTGAAATCTAAGTATAACACATTCATTACTTCACGAGAGCTTAATTCATCCACTTTTTACTAGATAGCGTTAAAATAGGTCTAAGTATGCATTAGAGAATATTTTAAATTACGGCTATTTTCTTAATCATTTATAATTAGAGACGAACAGTTAAAAGTTGATCAACGAAGCCGTTTAGTTATAATGATAAATTCCGCTGTCTTTAGCAACGCTATAATACTTGAGATGACAATTAACCCCAACAGTTTCTAATTACTGTTCAGTCAAGCGATGGGAACTTAAAATATGTTCCCCATCAGTATACGGCACCCTTTGCAATCTCGTTTTAGATAAGAGTGTACATAAGAAATATATATCTAAGTATACTAATTAATGAAAAGAGCCGCATTAAGATATCGATTAAGATTACATTGACAAATTATAACGAATAAATAGTCCCTTATCTCAGGAGGGTGATTAAATTATATTACGCGATTATCGAAAATTCACCTTTTCGGAGACTATCAAAGAAATTTACATTTCAGCATTCGATTAAGTGAAAAATTTCGGAAAAATCTACGGTGTATTATACGTTAGATGAATTATACATCAGGATTGTATTCAGTGTTTCACAAAGAATTAATATTAGTTAGTTAATGGATATAATACAAGACTGAACTTTGATTTAATATAAATAAATTTTTATGGATAAACTTTAATCTTATAAATAAGGCAATTGTTTGAATGAATGTTTTGGAGAACGGTAGAGAAAATAATATTTTGAGATCGAAGTAATGATCCTGATTAAAGCTATATGACGTAATTGATAAAAGCATCACTAAAGTTTCATCACTCAACTTAGGAAAATAATTTTAGAAAATTATGCAGTGAAATATGCATTAGAATTATTTTCAATGAATATCATATTTTGCTCTTCACATTATTCGCTTTCAAATAGCATATTTCTAATCCGTTTGAATTCTTCTACTTTAAAATAGTTAACGGCCTTAATTATTGGGCGATGATTAATACTACGTTTCCCATGAGTTGGCATATGCCTCTTTCTAATAAAGAGGTAAAAATGACCCCTTTCAGTGTTTAATTAGAAAAAATATAAATTGACTTATCCGTTATGAAATTAGAGTAGGAAAAAAATTTTATATTTTCAATATATTTGGTGAGGTGTAGTGTGATGAAAAGCAATTCCTCTGCGTTTATTTTCTAAACAAAGTGTTCTAATCTAGATCTTCAAAACCATCTATTTTTCTACCATCATCTACCAAAACAATGACTCACACGTTTTCTTACAAACAATATGTAATAACTTCTACCTGACTGACTTCTTGCTCCTTATATACATACACTTTTTACTAACACATACTTCTTTCTATATTTACATTTATATCTATGTGTATCTCTATCAAGCCGTAACATATTTAAATACATTTGCATGTATTCCCAACAATGTTTATTCGAATGATCAAAACGGCCCTTTCAGCAAAAGAAGGTATACTTTATGCATTCCTCCGAAAAAAAAGATAATATTTGCGATTACATATCTTATAAAAGTAAGTAAAAATTAATTGAAATAAAATAAGGCAATAATTTTCTTGAAGAAAATTAACGAAAAGTTTTCCTCAGAAGCGCGAAAATGACCCTTGTTATCCTACACAGTGTTGAGCTTTTACGGCTTTTATCTAGTTTATCTATCCGGACTTTATTAAAAAATATAACAATGCAAAGTAAAAAACATAAAATCCGTATTATTATTTATTTTTACTAGTCAAAAATATAAAAGAAAAATCTTTGTATTTAACTAAATCAAGATTAAAAAACAACTATTGAATATTAAGTCAAACTATCAAGATTAAGCAACTTAAATTGACATCATTTTAAGCAGCGTTATTTATTGATATAATTTACTCAGAAGAAACATTAAGACCATCCACTTCAAGAAATAACACAAAAAAATGCCATTCCCAAAAAATTAAAAGTAGCTTATTACATCAACTACTTGCTTAAATACTTCCTATTCTCAAATGAAGAATTTCACGATATGGAAACTAAGAAACAATAGAAGGAAATAGGAGCTCGTTGAATTTGTTCTACAAGATAAGACGCCAAATAAAAATATGCTCTTCTAATTAAATGTCTTCTAGCGAAAAACTCCAGTTTAAATACTTCGCTAAGAACGGACTGCAATCTAGATTTTGTGATAATTTTAGATATTGAAAATGTTATTTAAAACAGTGCTTCTAAAACACTCATTGTTATCTAAGATTCAAGACCGATATACTTGTAGACTGTTTGCAACTGCTCTTTATTGTAAATAATTATGATCACCTGGACTTCAAGCACAGAAAATTTCTTTAAACGTTATTTTTCTTATTATCTAAATGTGATCTGGGTTTAGCTTTAACATGCTATTATTTTATAGCGGAACGAGAAAGTTACAAGAATTTTTTAATTTAAAAACTGCTATCTCTTCTGTCCATTTAGTTTAAGCGAGTGGATAAAGTGGTTTAAGTTAACGAGCTCATATCAGTACCACTTAATTAAAGCCGATTTTTTTTCTTTTAGCTTTACGTGAAAATCAGATAAAGAATGAATTTCTTGTCGAAAAATATTTTTGAGGAAGAAGTAGCGTTCCTAAAAGCTTTGCAATGACTTTCCTAAATTTGCTTTTATTTTCTTTCGTTTAAAAAAATAAACATTCTTTAAATAACTCTTTAAACACTCTTGACTTACATTCTTGTTTTATCAAATCTACAGATCAAATTTTCGTACATCATATAATATTTCCTTATAAAGACCAGCACTTGGATTTTATGAAAAATTTAATGGGTATAGCATAATGTGCATGCTATTCATTTCTAAATTATTTTTAATAAGATTATTTATATACCATATTGAAATCATTTCGTCTTTCAGTCAAGAAAAAAAGTAATCTAATCATTTTTTTCATAATAAAGAACAATAAAAAGAAGACTGTAAAGAATAATATAATCTTTAAATTTCAAATTATGAAAAACATTAGATCAAAAATTATTTATACAAAGATAATTATGATTAAATAACAATTAATAATAATTTTGAAAAGTAACTCAATACCTGTGTAAATTATTTTGAAATTTATTTTGGCGTAATTTTAAATGCGTCATGATATGTTTTTATACACATAATTACGCGTATTTGTTCTTCATATCTTTTATAATAAGATATATAGAAAATAAAATTGAGCAAGAATTCTTTTAACATAAATTTTGCTTATAAAGTCATTAACTGGTGAAGCAATTAAGTAATTTCTATAAACATTTCATTAATTCATCTTTTAAAATAATGTTAAGTAATTGCTTATTGCGAGGATTTTTTTTTATTGTAATGAGATAAAGATGTAGTAAAATAGGCTGAGATAATTGTACTTTATATAACAAAACTGTTAAAGATCATTTTATAATATCAAATCTTCAGCAATAACACTACAAGAACGACAAGTACATTTCAGTAAAATTTCAACTATTTAAAGATTTGCGAATTTACTTTTATGAGTACTTGGGTTTTTGTCGTAAAATGCTATTGTAATGAAAATGCAATTCATTGCAATAAATACTTTAGTTCTTTTTAACACACTTTAATAGCTATTGTGACTGTTTAATAACTGGTATTCTGTTGAATTCTTTATTTCTTAGAATAACTAATTAAAAATTTAATTTAATTTAAAAATTTCATTAAAAACACATTAACATTTAACAGCAATATACATGAACGAATACAATGAATATTAGCTGTCACAATCTTTTTTTAAATCGTTGTTTAAAATTTTTATTTTTCCGGAGCTTTAGCACAAGTATGCTATTCATTTCTTTTTTAATGACAAAATAGAATTAAAAAATAATCCGAAACATTGTTTGAAACGATCCCTAAAGTTATTGAACCATTCTTTAAACACGTTTCAACTTATTATCTAAATTGCATGAAACTACTTGAACAGCTAAAGAAAAAGCAATACTTTGAGAATCTTCAATAATGAATACTTCTCTACCGCCAGAATGCATTTCGAACAATAAGCATTATTATTTCATTACAGAAGGCGAATGTGATAAATAAGGGCAATATTTATTGTCAAAATTCAATGGAAGTCCTTACAAAAGAAAATTTAAGTCTAGAATAGCATAGATAATAAATCGGGTAAATGGAATTTAAAGAAAAAGGCTTTATCGATTCAATTTTGTCCCCGCTTTCTACGGGAATTGATCGCACCGGCAGCAAACAAATTGGAATATTTCTTTAGTTCAACTCAAGACGCATCGCGCTTGGAAATGAGCAGATAGTTTATGTAAAGGTGGAGGAATAATTTTCAATTCCGATGCTGTTTTGAATAAGTGTTGATAATAATATAAGTCAATTCGTACCAATTACAATAAATGACAGACCTCCCTGTCAAATCGGGAGTTTAAAAAGCATTTTATTAACATTGATAAATAGGTTAAATTGTTTGAGGCGATCCATTTTTCTTAATGTATTTTATTTGTAATGTTCGTGTTAATTATTAATTAGCGATTAATAATTTTACAAAATTTACTAATTACTAATTATTAAATTTAATTATTATGACAAACTTTAAATTTGAAAATCATAATTAGAAATATATTTCATGAATTTTTCAACTAATTCTGATGTCATTTTATTTGACATGGCTCTTGCAGATAAAAAGGAAGCTATGGAATTAATTTTTCATCCATTTCTTGATGAGTTAATGCTTTGAAATTTTGTCCGTTTGTGAATTTTTGATTATAGTGTTTTATTTTAATATTTTCAGAATTTTATTGCCAGTTAATTGATTGGTTTAATCAAATAGGATTCCTTCACGGTATTTATCTGTTTTGAAGTTGAGGGTTTAAGTATATATAATAATTATAATATAAATTATAGACGTAAAAATAAGAAAATGATATTTTAAACATGTTTTTATCATTAATTTAATTAAATGCTTCTTGAGATTTACCAAAAAATGCTCTAAAATTTTTATACCGCCAAAACAATAGCAAGATAATTATGATGGTTAATAGCAAGATAAATAATGGGAAATTAAACCGGTAATTTGAAATAAAACAGATGTATTGTTTCCAACTTTCTATCTAATAACTCAACATTAGGATTATAGTGTCATCAAACATAATGTACATTGTAGTGTTTAGAGAAATATTCTAAGCACAGGATTTAAAATAATGCATAATAAAAATACTTCTATGTATGTAAATGGATTAAAAGAATCATTTAAGTTATTGAAATTAACAATAAAAAAACTACCAAAAATATTTTCTTTATATTACTACATCAAATTAAACTATAATATTATAAAAGGATCTCTGAGTTATGATTTTTCCTAAAAATTTTCGACTCAAAATTTTCAGTTAACATATGATTGGGACACTATGTTTTTTGGAAAATTCAAGAACTCTGATTGGTTTAGATATGGATTTTTTTTTATTACAACACATTTTCTAAAAGCAAGAACTAAATAAATGTTACGTTTCTTTCTTTCAAGCAATTTTTATATATTCTATTATGCATTCTTTTGTACTAATATAATAACAAAAGAAACCAGATTTGTAATAAACAATTGTTTCTTATCAAAATTTCCATTTCTGAAATTTCTGTGAAGAAAATGAGACGTCATTCTCTTTCTTGAAAATGTTTATTCTCATAACTGTATTCTTCTTGATATTACAAAATTCTCAACTAAAGGGACGTGACTGTCATATGATTGAACAATAACTGCTTATGCCATATAACGAATACATACATGCGTGCTATTTTTAAATCTGCTGCATTCCTTTTGCTACTGTTGCATCCTCTAAGAATTAGAAATCTAAAAGATCACAATTTATTTCACTTAAATCCTGTAAACACGAATTGACTTCATTATAAGCCATCTCATTTAATTTTCAAAAATGAACTTACTGCAATTTTTAAGCATATCTAAAACACTACTTAAAATCTGCTTTTTATAACTAATTATCTATGTTAAAATCTTTTAATCTTAAAAATGTGGGAAATATCTATATAATACGGTTATTAAAATTCTAAAATATTACGTTTTATTCGAAACACAGTATGAGTAGAAAAAGAGACTGTGCCCTAGAATTAAACTAATTATATTATTGTGTTTAGATAACTAAAAACAAAAGGCAATAAAGCGAATATTAAATCATTTTTATTATTCCATCAATAATCATCATTAGTAGAACAATTCAAGTTTAGTTTTTGACTGGAGAACTTGATCATTTAAATGTTTCTTTATTTTGACTTATATCCTATATTTCATTTGAAAGGCCTTTTGTATAAGTCTGCTTGCTTCCAGCTGAAATATTTTTGTAAATTTCGTTGCATTTCGGAAAAACAATTAAGAACTTTTTTTCCTAATCTTAAAGCCTTTTCAGCGAAATAATCCTCATTTAGAAAACACAGCTTTAAATGTTAGGCTGGAATTAGTATTCCTTTATCCTTTTTTAAATTAAAGTGCTTAATTTCTTCGTTTTAATCCATCCTATCGTTTCCTGAATTATATTTCCCAAATTCCGAATGAGATATCTTTTACTCTTAAAAAAAGGGGGTTACTATTTTTCAGAAATATATTTAATAATTAAATAGTTATTTTTCTCTTAATTTGCTATTGTTAACCATTCACGAAATTTTATCTATCTGCTGTTATTTGCTCATGTTATTTTATCTCTATTGTTATTGCTTGCTTATGTAATTTTAGTTTCTCCACTAATTATTCAATCATATTTGTACATCAGTTTTTTTCCTTTTAAATGCCAACTTGTAGTCATTTGAATAGCTGAAAATTAACTTTTAAAACTATTTATCTATTAAAGGTAAAATGTTAACTATTTTAACTATTAAAGGTAAAATGTTAACCATTTTAACTATTAAAAGTAATACATTTTAATCCAATTTTAACTAGGAATTTTCCAATTCGTATTATTAATTCTCTTTCTGTCACATAAAATTCATTTAATTACTATATGAAATGGATTCATTTAACACTATGTCAATTGTTCGAAACAAGGTGAAGTCTCTTTTGAGTTATTTGAAATAATTCATAAATTATTCCGCTATTGAAAGCAAACGATTAACTCAATTCTGACAGCTTTTCTCTTTCTTTACCCTCTAGTTACATTCTAGGTGATATACTATTAAAATTATCCATTCATAACGTTATAGAAAAGTCCGAAAACAGAAGTAAGAAATTTTCCATTAATTATTTCAAAAGTCTGCGAAGAATTGTTTATTAAATATTTTTCATTGGTTCTTCCTTGAAGTGCCAATTAATAGATAAAATATTAAAAAATGTGTTCAATCAAACATATGTTAATGAGCATTAACAATATTTAATTTATTAACTGTTTACATCTGAAACTCTGACCTCCCGATATATTCAGGAACATACAGGGTTTACCTTTAATTGAACTCATTTTTTCATAGTAAGAATTTTTCAATAATTATTTCAAAAGTTTCTTAAGAATTATTTTTTAAATATTTTTGAATAATTATTTCAAAAGTCTCCTAAATATTTTTTATTAAATATTTTTCGTTGGCTCTTCCTTGAAATGCCAGTAAAATAGATATAATATTTAAAAAAATGAGTTTAGTCAAACATATATTCGTGAGAATTAGCAACGTGTAATTAATTAACTGTTTATATCTGAAACTCTGACCCTCGGTTTATTCAGGAACAGGCAGGGTTTACTTTTAATTGAACTTTTTTTATTTATTTTCTTAATTTAAAGAAATGTTTTATTTTTAACTGTCTCTTTTACTTTTTTAGTCCACAGTAAAGGCTTCTTTTTAATTCAATCAGTTCTTTCACTTCTTTAGTCTACAGTAAGTGTTTATTTTTAATTCACTATTTTATTATCTACCACTGATATGTGAATTCAAATCCGATTATTTTATGTCTTCATCACGCATTGAGACATATTTGAAATTGAAGCCCTGGCATTCTTTCCTTTACAGGCTATTAATATAAATCATTATATATTCTTTTTCCTAACATCAAAGATAGAACTCATTTGGACAACAGAAGAATCATATTCACGACAAGTGGAAGTCCCTTCTAAGTATTCCCATTTCTTGAGGGAACTTCAGATAACTTTCTATAATGTTCTAGGGAGGAGAACAAGCCGTCACATTCTTTTCCGAAATTCCTTCTCTCCCACCCTCCCTTCCTCTTTATTCTGACCGACATTTTATTATAATAGTAATGCCAGATCGGGCCGTTGTGCCCTGAGGGGATAAAGAATAGAGTTTGCCCTGGCAGGATTTTTGTAATATGGATTGTAAATTTCATCATTCAAATGCCGACGATTTTTATAATGTCTTTACCTCCGAAGCAAATTGAATCTCGTGATTTTCACCATCCAAACGTAAAATGATAGCGTTTATTGCTTTCACCGATCCAGTTTTTCCATTAACGTAATCCAAGATACGTTTCAGTTTTTGGCTCGATTTTCTCAACTGAAATATGAGGGGTGGGTGGTAAGAAATGGGGGTAGTGGGCTTCGATTCTAATCGAGGGATACGAAGCTTCCCTATTACATACTTGGAGTTTCATTCATTCATTTATTTTTATATATTTTTTTAAGTTTTGCTTTTGTTTATGGGGAAATGCGTACACATTTGTGTTCTCACTTTCATTCCCCAAGGCTTCCGCAATTAGTTTTTATGTCCTTTTTCCAATTTCAGGGACTCAGAAAAAATATCACTCATTCTATCTTTATTTTGTTTTGTCTTTTATTAATTTTTCTGTTCTTTATGAGAGTTTTGAAATCTACTGTTGAAGTAGAATTTTCTCTCGGAAATCGATTGTCGGATGATCTCAACTAACATTAAAGTTGATTAGAATTATGAAGAAAATCTGATTAAATTAATTGTTTTAAAGTGTTTCGTTTTATTGGTGTGTAATGTAAATTGTTTAAACACAAGACTTTTCAATTTTTTTCTCTTTGAATGGGCTAGTTTTGTTTTTTTCATTGTATTTATTTTTTAATTTACGCTTGTAATCTGAACCAATCTGTTATTCCGATGTTTCTAAATATAAAAAAAGAGTTTATTGCCTGAAATATAATGAAAATGAGTTTTGTTTTGTGAGCTTCAATTTGTCATCACTTTTAAACAATTCAGGGTGGGTTTTTTATTTATTTATTTATTTATATGCGCTAAACAATTTATGTTAATGAGAAATATTTGGACATGCGTATAGCATTTCAGCATTTTCTCTTTTCATATGATGAGGAATGTTTGAACTGGTTGTATTAGAAAATATATTGTTCATATTAAGAATCGTAATTTTATTTTTGAGTTGTTTAACTTTTCCTTTCCATGAAGTATAAATTCTATATCAGTAAAATATTTTCATCTCTGTACTGATAGGGGCAAATTTTATGCCAATAAAGTATTAAAAGTTTATTTCGTATTATCTTCACGGATCTGAATATCCTCTAAATCACCCTATATAAGTTTTTAATTTTCAAATCCTTTTAAACAGTCCTGTGTATAGTGATTACCTTTGTCGTTGATTAGAGGAAAAATTAGGTATCACAATTGGCTCTCAAAAAGGGTTTGCAAATCGTATTTAAAGTGATTTAAAGAGCGGGAAAATGGAAGACTTCACGTAGTAAAAGTTTATTTTGAGATTTTATCCATCCATTATATAACGATTATTAAAGAAAATTATTAATGTAAAAAACTTTTCAATGTTTTTATTGCTTTTTATTTTTTATTAAAATATCTTTATTTACTATTGCTTTCTCCTCTTAAAACAAAAATTATTCTCGAATGCTTTTTTTTTTCACAAATTAAACAGCTCACTTTCCCAAATCTCGTTTTTTATTTCTAATTTGTAAGATTCGGAAATTTTAAGAAACAAGTAAAAATACCCTAACAGAAACAACTCAAAACAATTGATTATTTCTAAAATGGCATTTGAGTCAAAAATTGGAATCTCGTAATAAGAAAATACTGTGTTTTATATAAGTAATTAAAATCATATCTTATAAATATTCCATATAGTTCTATGGGCTTCGTGTTTATGAAGTTTTAAATAAATATCTATTTTATTTCGTTACAAAAGACTTCGAACTGAAGTAGTCACATAAAGATGCAATCTGAAAAAAAAATTTAAGGCAAAATGTAAAATAAAAAAAGCATACTGTAGATGGTAAGCGATAAAGAATAATTTTAAAACTTTATCGTCTGTTTCATTAGTTAAAATGTTACTAAAATTTGTTAGTAACTGCTCCACAAGCATTTTTTTTTTTAATTTTAGAGCTTAATTTGAATTATTACAGAATATTTACAGAAGAATATTACATTGAAAATTTACAGAAAAACTGAAAAATCAATGGTTTTTATCCATCCATTTAATGAAGGATTCTAATAACCCCATTTCATTATTAACTCAAAATACCTAGTAATATCTTGACAATATATGGCATTCATAATGTTGAACAACATCGTGAAAATTTTGCGCAATATCTTGAACTTACGAGTTTAGTTTAGTCTAATTATATTAACGTCCCGTTGTAAAGCAACACATGCGCTTACAGGATATATAAATCTAATATGAGGCATAACTGAAACATGTTCTAAATCATAGACTTTATAGGAATCAGATCATAAACATTTTTAATGAAACAGTTGCAGCAGTATCGCCTTAAAAATTTTCTAGTTTTTTTCCCCCAAAACGTAAAAGCATTACACTTATTTTTGCGAATATTAAAAAATATAACTATGCAGACAATTTAATTAATGTAGATTAGATTACTAAGGTCAGATTATTTAAAACTTAGGAAAAATTTCAGAAACTTCTTATTTGCCCATTAGGCTTTTCAGTGACTCACAGTAAAAACCATTAGAATGTTGTGGTTTTAGAATTTAGGAGTAATGCATGTTCTCGAATTATTATCAAACTGGGATATTAAAAATATATGATATTGTTGTCAGAAAAATTGTCTGAACAATAAGATAAATAATGGAGAATATGAATATATCATATAACTATTCATAAAATTATTCATCACCAACGTTCTGTTAGGATAATCCACTTACATAGACGCCGGAGTCCTGGCACAGAGGTAGTTTGTCTTCCTCGTGATCTGGTGCTTCCCGGGTTGGGGCATGGTGGTTCTTCTGTGTTCTATCTGTGAGGTGTGTGAATGTCCCCCCTCCTGTAAAAAGGTGCATTGCAAGCGAATGTGATGAGTGTGTAGCTAAAGTCGTATTCTTGGCCTTAATTGGCTCTACTTCAAATAAGAGACGCTTATTTCAGCTTAAATGCACTAATATATCAGCGGGTTTGTCCATGGCAAGTGCCATTAGTAACAACAACATACACATAGACACAAAACATATTCTCATTAAACCCTCGCACATAATAATCGATATTTAATAGGTTAGTTTTCATTTTAATTATTAATTTCATTTGTCAAACCATATGTATTTAAGATTTATTCATTTTATACTAAAGATATTTCTATACCACTAGCATTTGTCATAAATATTTAATATAACAAATATTGATAAAAATTGTAATTATTCTGTTCGTGTCTTTCCAAGCAAGATAATTCCTAATCATTTTAGAAAGGATTGTTCGTAATTATTGTATATCCAGAAGTTCTTCGGTCTAAGATTTTTAAAAAACTGAAAGAATTAAAAGTACATTTTTCATTGCTTTAATGCTTCGTATTTTTTAAATGCTCCGTTGATTATTTCAAAAATTATTAGCCAAAGAAACATTCTTTCGCTATTTTCTGATATTTTTTTATTTATTTTTTATTAATACGTATGTAAATAAATGTTCAGAGTGAAAATAATTAAAGTATGAATTTTCAGAGTTCATCCATAAAATAATCACTGGGAAAATTCTAGTTCCATTTCTTATAATTTGGTCATAGTGATGGGTGTTATGGGTAGAAAGAAATAATTTGCATGTTTGCCAACAGGAGTAAAAGTGACCGTGTAGGGCTGGCGTTGGGAAGAAAAGAGACAATATTTTTTTAAAGGAAGATTTTATTCGATGTGACTAAAACTTAATAGATATTTAAATACAAAAAAAATTATAATAATTTTTTTGTATATTCATAACTTGTCTTTTGTAATTTTCAAAAGACATGAACCTCCCATACCTTTTGCAAACCATAACTTGTGATGATGAATTATGTGAAGTTCTGTTCGTCTAATCCTATCCTTGAGATAATAAGTAGAGTAGTTATTAAAACGATTTGTGCACTCTGTAAATGCGAATAATTTAACCGTGTTGAAGGAATCATACATTTCACATCAAACAATTAAATCGAGATATTATGCAATTACTTGTCGATAATGTCGTCGTCAGATTAACCATGGAACAACATATTCAAAAGAAACTCGTGGAACATATTTTGTAAACTATATTATGAAATAAAAAAGCAAATCTGTAAAAAATGAACTCTGAAAAATAATGAGTGTCTTTTAAGTACATAAAAGATCAATTAAATGCTAAAAATGAAATGTAATTATTCAGAATTTATTTCTGGGCTTAAATGCCCATTAAATTATGCTCACCCATATAAGGCTTTCCTTCTTTTTATTTTTATACTTATTTTCTCCTTCAAATTCAGGCTTCAGCGCCATTTTTTACACCAGTAAGCGGAAATTTTAATTTTTTAATTGATTCACCAGTGTCTGAAACGTCATGGGAAATCAATTCAAAAAATATATACATGTAAGAATGGCATTGTGCTTACTTTTGATGTAATTTAGCTCTAAACATGTATTTTAATTACAAACGTCTTGAATTCTTGGAGTGAAGCGAAATTTTAAAGAAAATTATTCCGGTTCTGGTATCGTCTTCGTCATCTGATTATGCCTTAAAATTACGAGGACTGTTAA
This sequence comes from Argiope argentata, assembly GCA_026289955.1. Taxonomy (NCBI): domain Eukaryota; kingdom Metazoa; phylum Arthropoda; class Arachnida; order Araneae; family Araneidae; genus Argiope; species Argiope argentata. Next base: position 276,125 of record JAOUZG010008940.1, on the reverse strand, counting down.
AAAAAGTTTCTTGCTGCTTCGCAACAGATCATAAAGTAAAGTAAAGATCCTCTTGTGTATTGTATTTTCAGCGGTTACCAATAATTAAAAACTTTTATTATATTATTCATTAAATTTCAATGATATCATGATATTAATAAATCCTTGTAATACCTTGATAACTTTTGAGGAAGTTAAAATTATCGAAGCTTAAGATTAATTATTGTTTATTATTATTTATTACTTATGAGAGTCCTATTTGTTTCGATTGAATTTCCGTCTTCGAATAATAAAAAAAAGATAAATACTATTCAATAAATACATAGAAAAATTGTTGTCGAATTTTCTTCTTTGAAGCACTTAGAAATATCATGTATTCGTAATATTGACATCAGTTATTATAAATTAAAGATTTTAAAAAATTTCCATTTCTGCTTTAAGTATGCTAACAAAAATTTATTTTAATAAAATCTATTTTACAAAATAAAACTACCGGTACTCTACTGACTCTAGATAGCTTGAATTTAAAAAAAAATATTTATAAGATCCCCAATATTTATTATTACAAATTGAAAATAATGACTAAATGGTAAAAAATGATTTTTAAAAATTCTTAGTTCTCTAATAAAAGTGTGCTTTTAAACATTTATTACATTTATTTACTATTTTTATTACATTTATTTCGTAAAGAACGGTAAAGCATCGATATAGCGGACTTTGAATTAAACAAATTTGTAATTAAACACATAACTTGTCAATTGTTCTTGAGATTTTCTAGCCATCTAATACGCTGTTGCAAATTGTTATTAATATGGCGCAGGTATAATTGTCACATACTTCTCAGAGATTACAGGTGATTTAATTTTTTAATCATATAATTTCCTGATTTAATGACGTCTCAAATTAATTGTAAAATTTTAAAATTATGTTTCGAGCTGTATGCCTACGTCAAGAAAAAATATCTCTTATTACATTCTTAGCATTTTCTTTCAGTTTTTATTACTATTACTATCACGAATTCACCGCTTAAAGGAAGCTTTCAGGCGATTTTGATTTTATATATTATTATTATCGTATATATGCTATTTTTCAGTCTATATTAATTTTCTGAACGATAATTAAATATTTAATTAATCTAAAGCGCAAAAGTTAAGTTTTTTTGGTAAGAATCCTAAAGAAAGTTATTTTACTAAATGCGTTAAAAGCAAATTTTGAAGTTTATAAACAGTATTTTTCACCTCTTTTATTTCTTTTCAGATACTACTACTAGTTATAATTAGCATAGTACTTTTTTTTCTTTTCAACTATTTTATTATGGCATTGAGAAGTGTATTCAAGAAACACTTTCTCTTAAAATATATTCTCCAGTTTCAGGGTAGCACCAACATGTATCTTCCTCAACTTCGAACACATTTCAACTAAATCGAATTCCCGATTAAATATCAGCGCGCCATCTCTCGGACCTTCTCCCAACTACTAGTTGATCCAGGCAGCATTAAAAGCCCCGGTTTTCTGGAGATTCCGTCATGGTTTGTGTACATCCGGTGAGATGACGGACAGTCGACTCCTGGAAAAGAACCTCGCTCACGAACCTGTTACTTCGACAGTCCGGTACCGGCCAATCAAGTAAACTGTCACTCATCCAGGTACTAGATTACTTATCTTTTTGATGAGGAAGAAGTTCTTCCTTCAACTTAGTACTGAATTGTGATTTTATTTTGTAAATAATTTTTTATCAGAGCTTTGTAGTATCGGGGGAAAAACTTGAGTCAGAATCCAAACTTCAAAAGTTCGAAAACTTAGAACGCGTTGGAAATAAAAGGGTGAGGGGATTCTGAGTTGTGAGTGTTACGGATATATTTTTGTCTTGATAGTGAATTATGAGAATTGCATTTTTTTAAACCTGTTTATTTTAAGTTTTGAACTATTTTGAAAAATTATAAAGCGTACAGAAAAATAGTAATTTTTAATTTTATACACATTTGTTTTTATTTATTTATGGGGTATTGCTTTGTTTTTCGAAATAAACTGAGATTTTAATGATTTTCTTCACAATTAGTAGCCTAATTTATAGTTTTCAAAAGTGTAAAGACAATTAATTTCTTATCAATTAAAAGGCATAAAATTATTCAGAATCAAATAAAATATTTTTTCTTCATAAAATTGTACTCTGAGCATTAAATGTAAAATTATTGTTTAACTTCTATAATGAAAATAGGCTGCGTTTATAAACCATAGTCAATATATTCAATATATTAAATACTGAATGAAAATAGTCTTTTCTTCATAAAAATGTTCTCTGAGCATTAAATGTAAAATTATTGTTGACTGTCTATAAAGAAAGGCTGCGTTTATAAACCATAGTCAATATATTCAGTATATTAAATTCTAAATAAAAATATTTATTGAACTCTTTTACGTGAATATAAAGATTTACTTAATTTTTTTATAACTTTCCTGTACAAAAATCATGGTAAATTATTTTAAATGTGCTCTTACGCGTCTTTACTCAAAATAAAATAAAGTTTAACGAATTTAAATTTAATTGTATTTGCATTTTACCTATTTTTGGAATCTTAAAAAGCCTCTTAGAATTTAAAATATACTTATCTTTATTATACTGTTCTTCAAACATATTTACAAATTAATTATGAGATAAATTAGTGATCATTATAATGATTTTCATATTTATAATAATAATCCTTAATATGATGATATTTCTTGGTATAATTTTTTACATATTTTTATATGTTAAGCAGAGTTTTTTTTTAACTTTTCTCTTTGTGACTCCAATTCGATCGAAAGAATATTGATGTGACTCCAAAAAATTAAAATGAATAACAAATTAAATGTTAATAAAAAATAATTGAAAGAAAAATAATTTAAAATAGGCTGTTTAAAAAATTCCAACAATTTAATTAAGTCAAGGTAGATTTACACTATTTTTTACGATTAAATTTTGAAATATTTTACAATAATTCCGTGAAAGATGATTACCTCGCTTTGAAACAAGGGACATTTTTAAAAAACATATCATTATATTAAAAAAATACTTTTATTCAATAATAAAAAGAAAGAAAAGGGCTATTTGCATATAAAAATAAACTAGGCAATAATAATATATAAAAAGCATCGCAAAAAGGTACTGATTCATTTTAACATCGTTTCAAATTGTTCTCCATTTCTGAAATACAGGAAAATTATTCATCAAAATATCCAGTTACAATTTCATTGCTTATTTCGAAGCGTGTATCTAAAGAAATTTCTTTATTACGCTTCTGAAGTAATGACTAGTGGAGAAAAAAAAATAAATTGAAACAAGACTATCATGAAACGTGCTCATGAAACATTTGGATGAAAATCGAAATACAATAAACAGATAACTCATCCTTTTTCTCAACACCAAATGGATTCTGACTACTGCTCCCTTATCTCTTTCCGTCATTTATCATTTTTTTTTTCAATTTCATTATTTTTTTTCGATGTTGAGTAATATTTGTATCAAATAACATTCTTTAATGTTCGGGGAAAATCATCCAGATGACTTTGGTGGACAAATGATTAAATGCAAAAGAATTTATTGATCCACGATGCTTTGTTTGTTTCGCAAATAAAACACGTGGTGTTGTTTCGTCGATAATAGAGCATTTAAATGGAGAAAGTTATTTATTCTAAATAATTCAATTACGCTGCTGGGCTTTTAAAAGGGCTAAAGCATCTAGTACAGACTGATATATGTAAAGATGAAAAATAAATGAAGTATGATTATGTGTTATTTGAACATTTAGACATCGAATGATTAGAGTAGGATTGTAGTTGAAATCTAACCGTCGAAAAACATTAAATTTCGATGGTAAGCGTTTCAAAGTACTAATTACTCTAAAAGGCTCAAAAAATGAATGATAAGAAAAGATATGTGAATATACCCTAGTATTAACCTAAACAGTCACTGTCAAATAATAATTCAGTCGCAATCATGATGGATTGTAACTGGTTCTACAGATATTAACAATTGTTTTAAACAAAAAAGTGTTAATTAATTAACGATTGTAAATTAATTCTGATGTTAAAGAAAAAATTACTCTAAAATGTTTCAAAAATAAATGATAGGAGGTGATACGCAAATTTTTCAAAGTTTAAACATGATATATCGTCGTCGAATAAAATTTTATTCATAGTTGGGGTATAAATATTATTTATCGTCTTCGAATAAGAGTTCAGTGATTGTCCTGATGCATAAAATTATGAATTATAATTGGTACAATAGATATTAACAATTTGTCTTAAACATTGAACTGATTATTTAATTAATTAATGAAAGTAAAAAGTTTTTAAATAAAAATTTTTATTATTTACAAATTGTTGGTATACTGCTAAAGGTCAAAAGAAAAATAAGTGAAAATGCTCTTATTGTTTTACAATATCATCTCATTGTTTTACAATGTCTTTTGTTTGTAATGTTTATTTATATCAGTATCGGAAAAAATCTGGCATATTAATGTATCTCTAATATACAATATTTATTGTACATATATTTGTATATTCTATTTTTTCTGTTAGGAAAACGGCATCTTTAAACATTGAGTGCACATTATGTAGTTTTACTTTTTAATTTGACTTTGTAATTTTTGTCGGTATACTGACAGAATGTTTTTTTTTATGTTTCTATGAATTCTAAAAGGCATATCACCAAAATTATACCTTTTCGTGACCACAAAAATATTTCTCTGTAAAGTTATAGAAAGGAATAAACTAATTAATCTTAGCCAACTGGCATTCGAATTTCAAATGCCTCATTTAGATTGGAAGAATGTTGAAGACGATGTTTATGGTATGGAAGTTAATTTACCGTTGACAATTTCAGATAGAATGTTTTAATTTCAGTGTCCAAAAGAAATTGTAAACATTGTGAGATATGTTAGATAATTCACCTTTGGTTCGAAATTTGTTAGAATCTATACGAACTTGTAATCGTGTTTTATAACTTGATTCATTTAATGAACGACAATTGAACATGACGTAACCATAATTTTTTACCAATTTCGTCTATAAAATTTCAGATTTTTAAGAAATAAATATTTTGCTCTTATTAGATAGCCAACAATTAGTCATATTTTTTATCACTTACCATATTGTCTAATTTTAATTTTTTCTAAAGAAAGACCATTTCAATCATTATTGTCGTACTGCACATTTGTAAAATCTGAAATTTCTATTTTTGCTAATTTCCTCGGTGCCAACTACCACAACGTGAAATTGTTTCCTTAAAATTTGATTCATATTTGCTATTAGCGTTGTGAATAATAATTATTATTTTACAGAGAACTGCTGAACTCATTTAAATTTTTTTGAATACATGAAAATCAATTTTACAATTCAAATTTAAGTACCATGTCAGGTACATTCAAATTTCCTTAGAATGTTAATAAAGCAACATGACAATATTTTCATTTCTTTGTCCATAAACTCTAAGCATTAGTTTACGAAAATTGTTTTTTACTAGTGAAAACAGGAAACATTCTTGGATCTTCAATATGCAGGAGTAATTTGAATATAAATATGTTTTAGAAAGAAATTCCAATAAAATGTCTCGCCATAAGGAGCATTTATGTGTGGGTGTCTTTTATATTCACTTGTGCTACGTATTAAGTCAAGCTTGTAGATTTTATCTACAGTTACAAGAAAAAATAATGACATAAAACATTCCTTTTTATTCTCATATTTGGTGTTGAATTATTTCAGCGTAGATATTTATTTCTTTGCGCTTTACAGAACTTGGATAAAATCCCTAAAAGATTCTTACATTATTGATTAGTTTTAAATTTGAATTCTGACAAAAATCATGCATGTTTTTATAACAAAACTCCTGTGATGACATTTTCTAATGCATATGCATAACATTACACGATAAGGTGCGACTTACATTTGGCACATAAAATTTTGAATAATCGTTATTTAGAAATATTTCCTTAATTTGGTGGCGAACTAAAAATCCTTTAAGTTACCTTACATTCGAAATATTTATGTTCAGAAAATTCAGTTTTAAATTAAATAAAATTTTACCAAATGTTGCCTTTTGTGTTGTAAAATAGAATTAGTCAACCAAGATAGGATAATATATAATTCTTTTATGAATCTAGCAACTTGATAAACTAAAAATAAAAATGAAACACTACGTGAAGGGAAAAAATCATTTTTTTAAAATATCTAATTTTTTAACCGAACTATAAGTTTCACAATGAATACGAAAAATCTCAAAACATTCATTATGTGGAAGTTTAGCTCATATATGATTTATTTATTGAATGTATTAATTCTTTTTTCAACGATTATTATAAAATACTTCCCAAAATTAATTCTACTCGATATTCCATTTATTGAATATAATGTTACAGCTTCAGGATGAGGCGTCTAGAAAGTCGAACAGTACAATAATATAATCTCTTTTGTGCAATATCAAATTTAGAACCTGTCTTTCTCTTAAACTACATGAATCAATCAAAATGCATTTTTCATGAATTAATCTTTAAAAAGCATCGTACTTTCATGATTAATACATTAGATCCGTTTTGCTAAAAATTTTATCAAGACATTACGATTAGAAATTATATATATTTCTTCTGATGATTGCATAGTCGTAAAAAAATAAATCTGATTCATTATTTTTTGTAAAAGATATTATTTGTGTTTGCTTAGTGATAGAAAAATTATATCATGAATAAGTTTTTTGAATCTGTCCTTAGTTCATTTTTCTAAAAGATATTGACACGACTTTCTGTCTAAGATTTAACAAATCGAATAGCTGAAGACTCCTAGTGTGAAGAAATGTGTGTTGATTTTTCCCACCGTAGCGTGTGATTTGGTATGTTTTTCTTTTTCTAGCTGCTCTGTCTACGAACATTACTTTTGACTATTTCCGTCACATGACAGTTTGACGATTACTTCTTTATTTGCTTAAGCAAGGCAAGTCTTGAGGAAGTAACCCAGTGGAAGAAACCAACAGCCGACCCATTCTAATATTGACGAAAGCTCGGAGAAAATAAAGAACAAAAGTACAAAAAAAGGAAAAAGAAAACTCGTAAAGGAAACAGAGTGCATTCGCTAACGGAAGGTTTCCATTATCACGCTTTTGTCTTCGACACTTTATCTACACACGCATTCTTCTTTTAAGTCCATAACCTTCAAAGAAACTCTAAGATTAACAAAATAGAGTTGTCAGTAGAAATTTCCATTAATTTTGTTTGTTAAATCAAAGAAAAGACAAATGTTTAGAAGAAGGAGAGGACTGAAACAGCTGTGGCTGTGCAGCTGCAACCTTCAATGGATTTGAACAATCTTATATAAAACAAAGAAAGAATAATCAGCAAATGTACTTAAAAGAACGAACTAATAATAGACTTTGAATAAAATATCCTGCTTGTGTGTTAAAAATGGAAAATTTATTAATAACAATTAATCAAAAAGGTTGAAAATAAAAATATTTGACCTATGTATTTCAAATACATAATATACATTATATTATATGATAATATACTAACACATTACGTGGAATTTAATAAGCGATACTTAAAATATTAAATGAAAATACTGCATTGGACTTTTTATTGAAAATCATATCATATCACGGACTGCCTTAGCACATATTAATAAAACAATGTTGAATCAAAAGTTCCCATTAATTATTAAACCAAATTAATATTTATGTAAAATGTAATCGCGTTGAGGAGTAACATCTGCTTAGTAATTTTCGATGAATTTCATGGCCTAACGAAAAAGAATGAAAGAAAGCTTATTCGAAAAGTATATTATTATGAATGGAAATTTAGAAAATAATATTAATAATTATTTTAAAAGGATTTTATACATAAAAATTATTTGATAAACTATCTCTGAAAAAATACGCTCGCATAGCTAGAAATTTTTAATACATATCTTGAATTTTTTCAAAATTTTATAGTTGATATAATAAATTAAATAATATTTTTAAAATAACCTAATTCGCAGATATTTTCTAAGCTTCAATTTTTTTTCTTTTCGGTTAACTCGTAAACTATTACATAAAGTTCTTTCGAACCTTCAAAAATCTTTTTTAAAAGGCTGCGAGTAGTTATAATGAACTTAAAATGATAAAATAATAATAATAAATCATATATTTTTGTCCAGAATTTTACTTGGTGCATTTCCTCGAAAGTGAGTAATAAAAGTTTTGAATCAAATCTTTTGGAAGTGATTAATCATGACACTGCCACAGAAGAAAATGTTTAACTGTGACTGTATCACTTTCTAGATCTAACACACTTGAATTTTTCCTCTTTGAAAAGCGGTTCGTGGAAAATACTTTTTTTCACTCTTTCTCAAAACTCAAACTTAAAAATATAAACGATCGAACTCACTAAAAAGCTTTAAGTGGATGGGAACTTTGCAGCTAGCAAAAATTGGCCGAAATACGAAATTCAATTTTTTTATATTTTATCTCCAAAATATATTCTTCAAATGAAACGAACTAACACGGAATAAAATGTTAGTTCTTAAGTAAAATGAATAGATGGCTTAAGAGAAATAAATACATTTTAATAACTTGAATAGAAATATTTTTTTCTGATTTTTACGTATGAAGATGCATAGAACATTTGAAATAAGTTTAAATCTGAAAAAAAAATCCATTTATGATAAAATCATTTAAGATTTACTATCTACTCCGAGGTATCTTAATTTTTAAGTCAATAAAATAACATTTATTGGAAAATTTTCTTTTTACAAAATAAAATAAATATAATGAGCGTTTTAGATTTCCGCTTCCTTTAGATAATTAAAAATCAAATTTAATTCAATAAATTCAAAATTTTAATTAAAATGAATCAAAAATATTTCCAATGATATTTTCTACTTGAGTTTAATATTTTGCTTAAATTCATTATAATTAAATTTAAAATATTGTACATTTAATAACATTACTTTCTAATGAAATTACAAATTAATATCCCGCAATGTTCCAAATGTCCTTTTATGTGACAATAACGAAAAAAGATGTTTTTAAAAAATTTTAAATAAAAATGTATCCAATATCTTAAAATTTCTGAAAATTAGAATTTTTAAGTTTATTAAAATAACATATCTAGTTAAAATATTTTTTTTAATTTTGAAGCCTTTGTATTTTTAATTTCATAGATATAAGTCAATGATTTGCAAAAAAAAATTATGCAGTATACTGCTGTTTTGTATCATAAATTCTAACTCGGGAAAAAAAACGGTAAAATAAATAATAATAATTCCTTAAATTTTATGCATCAATAAAGTTTTATCTTAATTGTTTATTTGTTAAAATAAAATAATTATTTTTACACTCATAAGAGAAAATGTTTCGTTTTTAAAAATAGGCACTTAAAAAAGTTATACAAATAGCTTTAGTGATCCGTATAGCTTAAAAAAATAGATACGAAATCACGACAATTAAATGTTAACTTGCAATTTTCACTCGCAGCATACGATTTAACGCATGAAAGCGTTTGAGGTTAGCTCATGTCGTTTCAGAACTTCTGAATGCGCTAAAAATATGTACTTACTAAGCTTTTATCAAACATTAAAATATTTCAACTGTATTTTCCAAAAAAATACCAAAAATTTGAATACTTACAGTCAAATTTTGTCTTGGTTTAGTGAAAAAATACAAAAAAAACACAATGCTTTACTTTATCATTTAATTTCATTTCATTTTTGTAAGTTTGTTTTACATTTGGATATTTTTGTTGAGAAGAGTCCAAACTTTCTGAGAAAAATTTCTTCAAGAAAAAGAAACAGTACAAACTTGTTATGAAAAATTTACATTAAAAACAGGTCAGCCTTAAAATAATTTGTATTCTTTTTCCGAGTTATTGGCTAATAGTGCTCAAGATAAGATTAAAATAGTTTCAATTCTTCTCAAACATTTCGACCGATTATTTTATTTGACAATAGTATGAATTCTCAGTGCCATTTTAAATGAAATCTGAAAGTATAGAATAAAAGCAAATAATCTGTAAGCATGCACTTGAACTGTATAATTCCTCTACCTCTACATTTCACATTAATAAAAAAATTAATATGAAATTTTACTAACAACTTTACCGTTCCTGAAATTAATCCTAAAATTTTGCATTCGCTAGATTGTCATCTTCTTTATAATAATTATTATTGGCTTATTTATCAAAATGACAGTCGATTGTCCGATACAATTGGGAAATATTTAATCAGATGAATATTGAAGAATTTGAATGGTTATCCAAACTATCCACAGCAGTCTCATCACATTAAGACGAATCGAAATGACGATTTCGATCCATGCAAATCGTCCCTCATTAGATACTATGGCCATTGGCTAGCAAGCCAATGACCATAACATCCGAGAGAAAGCCATCTAAATAGCAGCACTTCAAAACATGGTACAAAGTTGGGATGTACGAATTAATTCATCCATAACTAGGATTTATTACGAATGCCCGTATTTTGGAATCAATTTGATTTATTTTTCGAACATTGAAAAATGAGCACTTATTTTTATTTATATTCTAAGTTGCTTTCTAAATTAACAGTTTAAGAGAGTTAGAATTGCTTTTGTATAAAGTTTCAAAATTAATTATGTTATTTCAAATGTAGTGTAAAGCTTTTAGTTTGCTTAGAAAATGATAAAAGAAATTGGAAGAACAATTTTCTGAATTTTTCTAATACATAGTATCTAAAATCGTATTGGGAAAGTTCGGTTATATCTTAATGTTTAGTTTTAAAAATTAACATTCTAACACGCGAGATATTTCGAAACATATCATCGAAATTCTGGGCCTTTGTCAGATGACAAGGGCATGTGTATCTGTATTCCTCTCTCCAAACTTCCATCTCATACAAATAGGGGTCTGGCGGATCTTGCAAAGAAACGGAATACGAAACAAAACTTTACCAACAGATTATTTATGTTCATTACAACTGAAAAAGAAACCAAGGGTAGCAGTTTGACTTAGAAATAGATTTTTGACTGATATTTGTAGAATATTTCCATATATTTATTAAATTCCCATATTTTTGTTTGAAACATTTGATCTTGTGTTTCAAACTTTTCAAAATCGAATTAACTCTTCAGTTACCAATCCTTCGATTTAAGCTACATGAAAATTAATCTATTTTCTACAGAATTCCATAATTTATGTTATCTCGAAGTTAAACCCAGGAATTCAGCAAGGAATTAATTCACAATACTGAACATATATCTCAGTTTTCCCAATTTTAAAACCTAAACGAAAGAAAACGAATTTTTTGCTACTAATAACGAAAACTCTTTAACTTTTTAAACATCTAGTTTGAACAATAAATGGTATACTCATTTCGGTAGCGAAAAAAGTTTAGTATGTTCATTATTGTTTCGAAGGTTTCGTTTTTTCTTCTATTTCGTTATTACTGTGGAAATTATTTTTTGAAACTTGGCAGAGATTCTGCCTGTTGTGCGATAATAGATATTAAACTGACTAATTATACTACAGATATAATGGCTGTGTTTAGACGATTATAAATTACAAAAAAAAAGGTCATTAAATCTTTTTTAACTAATTTTTGATAAGGAAGAAATTCAGAGTTATCAAATTTGAAGTTTTTCTGGAAATAAACCGCACTCACTTTCTCTGTAATGAAAGAAATTATAAAGTAATATATATAAAGAAAGTCTTAAGTATTCAGATGAGAAGTCTGAGCCAGATAACCACCAATTATTTTTCATAAATTCAATAAAAACAGTTTGTTAGATCTTGCAACATACTTCATTTTGTTTTTACCAAGATAAAGACAAAGGTCAATTTAAGATATTATTCCTTTAAAGCAAGCATTTTTATCAAATTTTGTTTTGTTTAATGGTTATTAAGATTTCTTAAACGATATTTCACCTAAACTCTCAAATATTCTGGTGTTTTAAAATTTTGTATATTAGCGTCTTGTAAATATAATACGCTACTTTATTAATTTAATTATTGCTAATAATAAATTAAATTTATATAATGCACTACTTTATTAATAATATGTTATTTTTATTGATTTAGTTATTGATTAAATTAATTAAATTCTGCACCAATAGTGTCAATTGATAGTGAATATATAAAAATGGCTGCCTTATTAAAAAGTGAAAAACTTTTAAGATAAAATATTTCTTTTGTTTAGTACTAAAATAAAGCTGTGTTTGTAAAGATTGTTTTTAATTAAATTTAATTTCAAATTACTGATAAAATTTATGGGAAAAAATAATGAAAAGGCAGGAAATTCCACCCTAATACTTTTTATGAAAATTTAGCGGCTTATAACGCACTCCATGAGGCCCCAATGTTTTATTGGAGGTGTCTCCGTTTTCGGACAAGAAAACTATCACTTGGACAATTGGCAACAATAGATTTGCACTGTATCTGAGCATGGTGTGCAATAAATTAGATCTCTTGTTTCAAATATGCTCATGTCTTTATTTCATGGATAGTTTTGAAAGTGAAATGTTTGACTTCAGATCATTTTTCATATATTTTAAAATCCTTAACAATGTCTTTAAATACTTTTTTGTAACTTCAATGCAAAAATTTAATGAGATATCTGAGTTCAAAAAATGCACATAAAGAATATCAGCGCTGAAGTAAACATTCAGTTTTAAGTTTAAAAAAAACACTTAAATAAAAAAAATTGTTTTAAATTAATCTAAATTTTACTAATCATCTGACTTTTTTTTTCTTTGTTATCTTTCAAAAAGATAATACCCAAGAATAAATGATATCATTATAAAAAATTTAGCCTGCCAGAGAAGGGAGAAAAAAATAAAATAAAATTTAAATAATTATCAAAAATTAAATGATATTAAGGGTCTTAATCCGATTGATGCAAATAAGAAAAGTTAACTTTTTGATGCGTTTGAGAATATATGCTTTTGAACAGAAATTGTTCCTTTTAATACGCTTTCTAAATTTTGAAGAAGAAAAAATAAGCTTCCCCGAAATAAAATAATTGTGAAGTTGATTGCGAACTGAAACAATAAGTATTATTTCCAACCGAATTTACATTCCTAGGTCAAATAAAACTTTCACAATTTTGTTTGAAATAGCATACTAATTAGCTAATTAAAAATTAATTCCCTAATTAATGTGCGTATTAGTCTGTATCTTCTTATCCTTCTTTTTTCTATTTTACAAAACAAATAATTTAGGTTTTTAATGAAAATTTCGAAAAAAAGGCCTTCAAAAGTATTAACATATGCTTATGTTTTATGATTTTTTTTTCTCGCTGGTATTGCTACAATTTTTGCTTCAAATACTTTAATGAATATAATCGCATTTCTTTGCAGGAAGTGAACTATACAAAACTCAAAAAGAACTTATCTTAAAACCTTTTTTTGATTCCTGCATTAGTGCGTAGGCAAATCCGTATAATATAATTCTTGAATTTGTATTTTTAAAAAAAAGTATCATTTGAAGTTGAGTTATAAAAAAACACTAGCAAAAAAGAGATTCTATTCCAAAGCGCATGCTGTTACATTATTTTTTTAAAATAATTGTTCATGATGGCAATTTTTTCTTAAAAAATGACGCATAAAGATGTACTAAATATCATTTGAAGTTAAATATATTTTTAAGGGAAGAATATACTACTTAAGGAGGAATTTTATATTTATATGTAACATTTTTATATATCTGAAGATATCAAAAGTTAATTGAAAAATATTAAATGATACTTTCTTTTTTTTTCCTAAAAAATTGCATTATACATTGTTCGAAAACATTCCTATTTTAAACTGAAGCACTTTTTACACTTAACTCTTATTACTCTAATGTAATTTTCAAATGTTTCTTACCCGTGTCAGAGAAACCATGATGATCGTGGATTTTCCCCAATTATCTTGCCTAGTGATAGTAAAATTTAATTGCATAATGATTTCTTTCATTTTTTATCGTGTTAAAAAACTATTGCGCTTTCTTATTTCACGTAAATTCCTAAGATCGTATTTTCTTATTAAAGACTAGTTTTCGAAAACTCTTTCAGACTGTACATTATTAGGCCATTTATTGAGCCCATTTGTAACTGTTAGGGTAATATTACACTCCATTTATATTTGCATTTATCAAAAGATAGAAAAGCTAACATAAGTCTAATAATCCATTAGAAAAATCACCAGAAAGGTTGCCAAAAGATTCCTGGACCGAATCTTAAGATGAGTAACAAATATGGTAATAAGAGAAATAGAAATATAATTGAGAAATAGAAAACACTAATTAGTTGTGAAATGTTAAGCATTTTTCCGAGGATCTAATAGGGCTTAATTTTGGGAATACTTTTAGCATTAGAGACTTCGTTGTACACTACAGGAATACTGTGTCGAGCCTTATTGGAGCTCAGTATTAAGCAATATAACAATTTATATTTTATACAGTATCGATATTGTAAAACAAAATTATTTAATATTTTTCTAATTTTTCAGAATTATAATATAGTGTGCTATTCATTATATATAAGCTTATGATAATTAGTAGATATGATAACTATTGAAATTATTATTATTATTTCTGAAAAGCATTTTATCGTATTTTTGTAATACTAAAAATTTTCATTTTGTTTCTATTTTTGATTACTTATTAATCTATTTAAAGTTTTATAGAATCCAACTGCACATTTTGTTCTATTCAAAATATTTTATAAAAAAGCATTTTATATTACGTGTACTCTTTGATAAAACTGAATCTTATAGGTTTTACAAGAAAATTTATGAACAGTAGCACTGGTTCACAATACTTAAATTTAGTCAAAACTAATAATATTCTTATTCTCTTTGAGGAAGGAAAATTAATTTGACCTAAGCTAATTATTTGCAATATCGATTCTATTACACTTATGTTTAAGTATTCCTTCGATCATTGCTGGATATGAATAGCAGGAAAGTTAATCATTCAATGTTTTAAAACATTAATTACTCGAATGAACAAATTAATGTAGTCTTATATTCTTTGTGGAATTTGAATCGTGGAAAATCCATTCATTCTAAACATAGTAATATCATTTATATAAAACGTCCAAATTAGTTCAAATAATTGTATTTACTCACAGTAAACTCACATACTGAATTCTGTTTGAACCTCTCTTAAGATTCCTCAGCAAGTGTACTTCTATTTTCTTTATGCGAAGTGAAATATGGAAAATTCATGCTTGCTAAACAAAGTAATATTTGTTATATTAAATCCTCAAATTAGTTAGATTGTCCCTATTTCCTCATTGAAAATTAAATTTTATAATGAATCTTGTTAGAATATCTCTTAAGAGACACTAATGAATACAGCCTCATTTTTCATACAGAATGATAATGTGGAAAATTCATACATGTTAAACATTATAACGTTTATTATATAAAATACCGAAATTAGTTACTTTGTCCTTTGTTTCTCACAGGAGATTACATTTTGTAATGAATCATGTCAGAATGTTCACTTGAGATGCATACCCCAATAAATACAGTCTTATCTCATGCATGCTAAATAGCATAATGTTTTTTACATAAAAATCCCAAATTAATTAGTGTCCTTATTTTCTTATAGAAGATTATATTTTATAATATAAGCTGCTGAAATGTTCACATGAGATACCTTAATTAATGCATTCTTATTTTCTTTACAGGAAGTGAACTATGGAAAATGACCTTAAATCGATCCTTTCTCTATTGCCACTGATACCATTCATCTGCGCTGCTGCAGCAATAAACAGCTTAGGTAAGCTACCTATTTCTGATGGGAAAGAACGCACACCTAGCGAGCCCTGAAACTGCTTCTTAGCATGAAATCTTTTGTTTCGACTGCGTGCTTCTAAAAACGGGTGGTTCTCCCAGCCAATCAAATAGCCCTGTTTTTACCTACAGTCACGTTTGTTTGGTCAGTCCCCATGTCTTTTTTGAATTCACTGTATCATTCTAAGAAAGCAAAAGTAGCGGAAACGAAATTATCTTTCCTGTCGCAACCTTTTAACACACAATATTTACGACAGAAATACGAAGGTGGGTTCTTTTTATCAAAAGCTCCGATAAATTTGGCCATTCCGTGACTAGCTGTACTAAAATAATTTTGGTTAGTTAAGTGGGGAATATCAATACAGTTGAGATATTTATTTTGCTGTATTTAATCATGTGGGGCTTGTGTGTCCTTTGCAGATAGCAAATATGAAGTGCCCTCGAGCAACATAATGTTTAGAAAGTTCCAGAATGTAATTCTTGGCCCATATTTTCATCTTTATATTGGTTAATCGATGATAAAAATTAATGCTACAAGCATATTATAATTTTAAAACAAATGAAGAACTTCTACTATATTTAAACGAAATAAATCAATTATTTTTTATTCAAAATAGTATAGTTTCGTAGTTAATCATGAAGGATGCTTTTATATAAAAGGTTTTTGAATATTTCTCAATACTTACAGTATTCCCCAATTCTGTATTCTAACTTATGATGTTCTCCAATAATCACTCCATCTTGTGCAACTTAAATGAGATAACTATATTAATGGAAATACTATGACTTTTATCATATATATTTAAGAGAAACGATATGGCAGGTTTATGTAAAGATTATGATTGATTTATGATTTCGATATTATTAACTGATGTTAAACTTTTACACCTAGTAAATAAATATCCCTTTATTCAAAATAACATGTTCCTTCGAAATGCATGGCATACTTCTCAGAAGGCAAAGATTTCCTTGAATATTCTACAATTATCCACAGCACTACAATATCATGCATTTTGAATTGTGTTGCACAATTTTATTCCATATCGTCCGTCTTGTTCTACTTTATTAAGATAGCATGATAACAGACATCATCTTATAAGTTCTCTATAAAATGCATACAATAAATTATATCTATTTAATACATGCATTTTGATATCAGTGCTAATTTATTATTCAGTTCGGTAATATCATGTCTCGACAGTTTCTTCATTTTTAATATGAGATGTCTGAACTTTCCGTTCTTACATAATTTCCTTTGTAACATAACATTCTTATACTTTGCATTTTTATCCCAATTTACATCACTGGCATAGACAACGCTATCGATTGGCATACACTTTGTTTCTAAAACTAAGGTGGAAATTATTTTATTCAATAAAACAAGTATTAAATATTAAAAACACACCCTTGAGTGTACTTTTATAACATAATTTCAATTAAAATCTTCTCTTATTTTAAAATATTAATGTATTTTATGGTTTTGCTGGCTTTCCCCTTTATTGCAACTGAATTGATCACAGTAATAATTTTTTTCTTAAACATTCAGACCAATAACTACAAAAAATTCATACGAAATATCAAATATATTTGTTTTTTCTATTATCAGTCTGTCAAATCTGTTGGTCTTAAATTATTTCGCTTTTCAGCCGATGTCATCCTTTTGCCCTTTTACTGACAGTCTGCAATCTTTTTCAGAATAATGATGAAAAACTTGAAATGGGTGGCATTTATTTTGATGGAAATCAAAATTTTGATATTTATATTTTAAAAGATTTTGCAGAAGTGGTTTCTCCAATCATATTTCAAAGAACAAAAGGTCATTGGAATATTTTTCAAACATTTTTATTTCCCTTTTTCTGCGGATGCTTTTTTAAGTTTCTAATACCTTCTATTAATAATTATTTTTTCTCTTATCGCTTCGATGGATCGATCGAACAAATCCATTTCGAATTCCGTAGAATTTCGAATTATTCCCACTGTTTAAACTTTTCTTCTGAAAATTGATTTAAGTTTCTAATACGCTGCATCTCATTATAAAACCTTTTCTTTTCTTTTCAATAAAATCATTTTATCAAATCTAATTCTACTTTCTGTTAATCTGGCTATTTAAAAACCAAAGAAAAAAATATTTTCCCTTATCCGCTTTCTGGTAAATATTATCTCTAGTTTCTAATAACTCGCATTTTATATTTATTTTTATCAATTCAATCGAAACCTACCACTGATTTAATTTGTATTCCAAATAAAAACGTATTCCTTTAATTACCAAATTCGACAACCAAAGGATTGAATTTCTTATTTCTAATGCTTATTATTGTTTTACGATTAGAACTAATAGACTCAAATAAATATGTAATAATTATTACATCCAAAAAATATTTGTTTGCCACTTCTTTCGATTATTGCTTTAATTAACATATTTCAACAAATCTATTCCTATTTTTTCAAAAATAATATTTCAGCTTCAACTACCTAAAACTTTCACTTTGTATTTTCTAAGTATTTTCTTAAGAAAGTTTACCTTCGGATAACTTATATATAACCCAACTAACTCTAAAGATAATCACAATTACTTTTTTGTCGGTTTTGGAATTTACTCCAAAAAGTTAGTATCTAATTCCAAGAGACATTGCTCTTCAATTTTGGCAACATATATATCACAATTTCCTATTTTTTAATGACTATTTATTTCATGAAAACTCTTCTTGTGATAATTATTTTATTTCAAATAATTGTTTCTCTCATTTGCCTTCTTCAGAACTGCATTTCAAAAAATATATATTTATAATCCCAAAAGTCATAATTTTTCAATTTTAGTTATCTGAAACAAGCGATTTTCATTTTCTGAATTTCCATTTCAAATCAATATCCAATACAGTAGGAATATTATTTTAATTTCAAATAACTTTTATTTATTAATTATTTCTTTTGTCACTTTCATTAATGCTTTTTAAACTGTATTTTCAATTCCAGGAAACATAATTCTTCACTTCTGATTAAACAAAGTTTTCTGACTACTTAATCGTTACTTTTACGCAATGTCCAATCTTTAACTATTCTAATTTTGTTTCAAATAAACATTGTTTCATCGCTTCAATAGCAGTATTTTGACAATTCACTTCCAGTCGTCTTTTCCCCCTTCCTAAAAAATCATTTTTCAAATTTAATTACTAGAATATCACAAATTTTATTTTTTTAAAAAAATTTCCATTCGATAATAATATTCTCTTTCACAAGGATGTTGTTTTGATTTCAAACACCTCTTATATGTAATTATTATTTCTTCAATCGCTTCTATGATCACATTTCAAATTTCTTATTCCAAGATATATAATCCTTCAAGAATGACTGTAAAAAAATAACGATTTTTTTATCTTCTCAATACGTATTTGCTATTTAAAAATAATATTCGTTCTCTTACAGTGTTGATTTTGATGAAAAGTTTTATCTAATGATTATTTTTTCTTTTATCGCTTGCTTGGATTCCAAAAAACCATTTCTACCCCCACCCCCCAAAAAATTAGCTTTAACTACCTGAAAATCACAATTACCATTTGAAAGCAACTTTCCTTTTCTTATGTGCATGCTTTAATTTTTTAAAAATTGTATCTTATATTTCATTATTTACTTATTTCCTAGTTGCATTAACAGCATTTAAATAAATTTGTTTGAAATTCCCCAAAATCAATATAATGCTTCAAGCATAGAAAACTGCTAATGGCAATTTCCATTTCAAAGTAATATCCATTTTCGTTAGAATATTGTGTTAATTTCGATATCTTGTGTGTAATAATTATATCCTTCTGTTATTGCTTCCAGAACCACATTCCAACAATCCGTTTCCAATTCCTCACAAATATAATCCTTCAACTTTAGCTACCTGAAAATCAAAATTTTTATTTTCTAACCGTTTGACATAGTAATGTCATGATCTTATAACTCTTCCGGCAGCAATACATCCCCTTTCCTTCGAGAGCGAACTGACATGGCAGTTGAAATATTGCCCTTTCCTCCGTTCTCTCAGATTTGCAACAAAAGTTGATGTCCGTTTGAGCAGAAAGAAAAAATTTCAACTTCCCCACCACCTAGTCTCCCTTGCATTCCTCTAACGTCCGGATTTGAAGTTTGGAGGAAAATATGTAGCTTGTATATTCCTTTTTTTCATGAAAAAAATGAAGGAAACTATTTCCAACTTGTAGTATTTTAGAAACGAAGATATCATCTTAAGAATGCCTGAAAATTACAAGAATAAAAAATACCATGTATCTATAAATCGAAATAATGGTTTGAATTGTCGCTGTTTTATTTAAAATTTTCCTGTTTCCTGTGTGTAGATATTTGCAAAACAATACGAAATCGAGTTAGGGACATCTATGTTGTTGCTTTTGAGTGGTTTGTGTCGCAGTAGAATTGATTTGTTCAAGTCGGTTAATTCTGACAAAATATGAAATACTTCTCGCATTTCCCCATACTTCTCTGTGACAGCACATATATAATCTAGCACTTTCCTGTCAAGGTACTACTGATCATTTTCGCTCGATTAATCACACCACGTAAAAACTCAGCTTTATTTTTCATAACTGTTTGGATACAAGAAGAGAATTTCCGTGATTCTGCTTTTTTGTCGTAGAATTCTGTGCATGGATGGAAATGGTACTATTTGGGATCCTACTATTTACCTGATAAGTGTACTTTGATTAAATGGAGCTGAATTTGTGGAGTCTTTCACAGGGAAATTCAATATTTGCTGGCCATTCTTTTCAGCTATTTTATTGTAACTGAAGGGATATTCAATCGAAATAATAAAAGTATTTCTGTGAGTCCGCTTGTTTATTGCTAATTTCCGTGCATGAATAGAAATTACACTATCTGAGTTATTGTTTTTTCCCTATAAATTCTTTTTGATTAAAGGAAGCAATTTAATTTCTTACAAAAAAGTTAAAACTTGGTTAATCTTCTTTTAGGTTATAAATTCATATCGGAAATTAGATGTACTCAAATATGTTTGCGTTTCAAATTGTTTGTGTGAATTATTTTTATTATAAATATATGATGCTAACATATCTAAGTATTTCTGCGCATTTTTGGGGATAATTTTTATCAAACTTTTTCAACATTTCTCCAAATTGCTTCGTTTATTTCATTACTAAACAGAATTTAAAAATTTTTATAGAAATAATTATTGTCACATTGAAAAAAACTGTAAATTTTATGTAGCAGTTGAAGTGGATAATTTTTTTTCTATTTTTGGTTTTTTTCATACAAAATTATTGTCTTTTTTGTGTGTGTGTGTGTGATTTTCGTAATTGTAAGTAGAAACCTCACTGTTTGCTTTCCGCAATTAAGTGAATCCCTCGATCTTCAGTTTCAAGAGCGCTAGATCGTGGTGAGTTTTATAATTTTGAACATTGATCAAATAACAAAAAAGAACACCAAGACGTCACCAGACCCATATACATTGCAAATTTTCCACCGAATCTAATCTCGAATCCGTAACTCTCTAATCGTTGAAACTAAGGTTTCAATTATGTTGCTTATCTGATTTAGGAAGATATTGGAATTAAAAAATATTTTATTTATCTTGAAATTCAATCGTTCTTTTATTTTCGTTATAAATGGCATTGAAGGTTTTTCGATATAAATGTGAACTCAAATTTCAATATTAATTTGCATTATTTTTTATTATACTTTATTCCAATATTGATTTGAATCATTTCTTTGTTCTTAATATACTAAAAAGATCCCAAGCGTTTCGAATCTGTTATATTAATTCTCTGCGATGTTAGTCTCTCAATAAGGTAGAGAAAATTTCAGATGGGGGTACATAAAGGTGCTGAATGGAACCAGGTACGCTGAAAAATGAAGGTTCTCAGATGCGAGATTCTTTGCGGTAAGTGTAATAGGAGGCAAAACACAGGATCCATCTAGTTCTCTTGATGGAAATTATGAAAGTGGTGATGCAAAAACGAAATTCGATTAGTGACTGAACGAATTCTTTCTTTGGAATGCTGGTCTCCAGAGAATTTCTCGAAGCACTTTGTGCTGTTACGATTGTTTAATAATGATTTGCTGTTTGTGTATCATTGATTTCTGCAAAAGCTTCTTTTATGTAGGCCTCAACTGTGTTTTTCTACTTGCGATCTTTTACCTTTTAAAGTATAAATACATCTGAATTAGTTACCGAGACATTGGACTTTTCACACAGAACGTATTTTTCCATAACAATATTATACAAATATTGCAATCAAGCTATGTATTTTCTGTAAACATCACATTAAATTTATTCACTATTTCACTGACATGTATATTTGTAAATTTTAATTTTTTATTAAATTTGGTGCTTTTTAAAATTTTTATTTATTTGTATTTTTTTCGATCTTTACTTTATTTATGTATTTTTCCTTGTTAAGTACTAGGAAAGTATTTCTAAATTTTTTCATTCAGTTCCATCTATAAAATAAACCTTATTCTCAGATTTTATAGGTGCTGTAATAACAAAATTTGTTTTTCTTCCATATGGGCTGGTGTAGAGATGTAAGTCTAAATATTTGGATTTCAGTTCCGTTTCGGAAAAAATTTGATTCTTCTCTCACCACATGATTGTATTCTAACTTATTTTTCATCTTATGTATGATGATTAGATTTGCTGCAAGTGCAGTAGGAGCCCACTTATAATTTTAAGGGGTCAAATGGTCCTATCTTCTAAAATTCTGAAAAGAGGGCATGTTCTTTCCCATGTCTCTTTGTCAGCTTCTAAATTTTGACAGATTATTTTAAGTTGTTATCCCTCCGTAATCTTCAGATTGAATTCACATGTTTCTTTATCGTCTATAAAATGGTATGCAATTTTGTATCGGAACATACAGGCGAAAGCGTCATCTGTGTTTTAAGAAGGTATTGCTCAGCTCACAGAAAATTGAGTAATCCAGCCATAATTATTCTCGTCAAAGATGTAACAAAATTATATGCCACTTGTATTCCTACCTTGAAATAACAGACTTTTTATTAATGGGTGGAATAACTAATAGAATCAAACGAGCTGTGTTTCTTTTTTATCACAAAATATAGACAAGTAGAGTTCACGCAACTTTGTTATTTACATTTGCGTTGTAAATCATGGGAAAATGTCTTTTACGTGCATGCACACAAAATTAATGGCCGCAATGAATGTTGATTTCGAAATTTCCAATTTCACAGTATCAATGTTCGAAATCTTATGTGTGTCTTTTTGAAAAACAATTGCCTTAATTTTAATATTTAGGATATTTAGGAATTATTTCATCACAAAAAAAAAAAACATAACTGCTTGAAAATATTTATAGAAAATGATACAGCATTCTTTTATCTACTTGCTACACCACTCATGTGTCATATCATAAAGCATATTTCTATGCACTTATGTCGAGATCAGAACTATAGGTAAGGAAGATAAGCACTTCCCAGCAGAACCACTGCATCAGCTATTGTGTACGCTTCACCGCATGAAGGCCAATGATGGTGGTGGGTTTTCCCGCACAGCGTTAGAGGGTGGTCGTTTCATGTCTGGTCTTTTGAGAGACCTTGATATTAATTAGATGTACGTCGTATTGCTAAGCTGACATCAGTCTATGGTACTGCAGTCTGATTCCAACGGTAATCGCTCCTCACAGATAATTTTTCCGCCTTTCTTTTTCTTTAAAAATAAACAAATAAGGGAAAACAACCAAAAAAATGTTGGTGTAAATAAGCTTTAACTGGACGTGTGTGTCATTACTTATATACGTTGGTGGAAATGAACATTGATGTGACATTTATGCATCACTACTTATATATGACATAAGGGCATTATTACTTATAAACTATTTTACTGGTCACTGGAAATATTTATATGCTTTATATTGAGCAAAATAAACAGATTATCTTTGATGGTCTGTCCATTATAATTAGGGGACGATAGTTAGATTACTGCTTTTGCACTAAAAGTGTGCGAGAGTTTTTTCTTTGAATGAGAAGTGTTTATTATCCTTCTCAGTTCCAGACAAAATTAGTAAAGAATTCTTTTGGTCTTAATGTCAAATTTAGACGTGTTTGCAATAGTGTATCATAAGGAAGATATCAGGCCTATTTTCAAGTTTGAGATTTTAGTGTTCAAAAATAAAACAAAATTCAGAATATTTGTGGCTGGACGCCATCTGAAATCCCTTTGACCGTTTACTTCACTTATTTAGCACAGCTTTGTAACGCATTCATACTTCACTAACAGATAAAAGAATGCTTATATAGTTCGAGAGATAATCAAATAAAGATACTGTCGGTTCCTTGACGGATTTGGTTCCATATTTTTTATGCATCTACACTTTTGACGTTAAATCAGTATACCAAATTCTATCTATATAGCTCTCTTCCTTTTTCTACTGTCGTGTTAACTGAAATACAAACAGCCGAGCAGAGACTTCTGAATAAATTTCGTTCAAACTTGGATAGAAATATATAAATGTGCAATGAAATATTTATAACAAATTACATCCATCTAGCTTAAACTGAATACTTTTTTCTGCTGTCATGTTTTAAGACAGACTGGCTGATGGTTGTATTTTATTTCAAAAATGTGTTTCCCAAACTCAGGGATGTGAAGTTTCACGAAAATCTCGAATTTGATTTTCTACAGTACAGTACGTTCTCTTTCTATATACTTCACTAAGATAAGGTAAAAATTATAAATAGATTATTGAAATGATTTTTAAAATACGCGAAAGCTAACTTTTTCATAAGTTATTAATAATATTTAAAGAAGGATACCAAATTTATCTATGCACGGCTAGTGATATCTCGAAGATAAATAAATAAAATGAATTAAAATATTTACAGTATTTTTATTCATCTGGAACGACATCACAAAAATAAAAATATTTTGTTCTTTGCACGGAAACAGGGCTTTTGAATAATAAAAATAAGCAATTTACTTAATTATCTCGAAATTTTCACTAAAACCTTCCTTAAGTTCAATATATTTGCGAGCAAAATTTTAGAAATATATATTGATACCTAAAAGGCAAATTATTTAAGGATGTTTCTTTTATTTATAAAGTTTGACCCTTAATTCATATTTAATCGTAAAAATTATATTAGCGCCTTTTTGCTTCACTTAATATAATTTTTTTATTTCATTTGTTCTTTATAAAAACCGAATAGCAAAAAAGTAGACGTAAGACCTTTTTGTTTCCTGGAAAGCACTGTTTTCAAACCCCGTCCAGCACCGCCCACTGATGTACGTAAATAGAAATATACTACTTTGTTAGGAACATGAGCACAGTTTCTTATTTACCAATTAGTAATGTGAACGGAAAGAGGCTGGTATCTGTTGCAAAACTCATTAGGAACTATTTTCGGACAACCACACTTCATGAACTAATTCTGATTACTGGAAATAACAGGATTGAAATTATATACCAATTAAAAAATAAAGACTCACAAGTTCTTCAAATTTAAAGGAAGAGAAAAGGAGATTTGGATATTTTGATGTCTTTCGATATCTCTTAGAATTGTATTTTGATGTCTTTCGATATCTCTTAGAATTGTATTTTGATGTCTTTTCTTACCATTTATTCCCGTCATTTACTTCATTACAATTACAAAAATTGTATTTTAATACCACCCAGTCCCTCTCCAAATATCCCATTTAATTTATTTTTGGTATCGTTTAGTACTATAATTTCTTTTATTGTCATTCAAAAATCCTTATTTAATTATGCTTACTCTGTCAGAAAACATGTGAATAAATTAATTTTAGGATATCAACAGAATCTTGTCTTACAGGTTGTTTAATTATGTTATGTTTCAAATTTTATCAATTTGTTTTCATTTATGATTCATATTCCCTTTTTTATAAACAGGACTTCTGACAAAAGAAAGAGGCATTTGAAATATTATTAATGAAATATTTTATACCCAATCTAATATTATTTGAGAATTATCTTAAACTTTTGCAAAGTATTATTTAAGAAAAAACTTTTTAAGTCACAATTTTAACATGTTCCTTTTTTTCATGTATTATAAATGTAATATACCATCGATTCTTCTTCAGTTGAGATAAAAAGACGTTTAACTCCAGGTTGAAATTTACATGTAATATAAAATATGCACTTTAAAATATTCTGTTAATAGGTAAATATATTACAGTTCACGCATAACTTATTGATTAATAAGCTTCCTTTTCATTTTATTTAATAAATTACATTTTTAAACAGATATAAAAAAACAATAATATATATATTTATTAAGAGCAATTTTTAATTGCTTCTTCTTCTGTAACACAAATTTATGATTGAATATAAATATATCCAACTCCTCATTGACTGAAAGAAGTCACTACATAATCAAAACTATTCAGTTTAGAATTTAGTGATCATAATAAAAGGCAGCAAACTTATCTTGTTTTAATCTGTTTGATAAATATTTTTATATAATAAATATGATCTTTGTTCGGGTTTTTTTTTTCAATTCTTTTAACCTAATATTTATTTATTCAATTTTTTAAGTGAAATGAGTTTATTAATTGCCAACATATTAATTAACTAAAATGACTATAAAGAGAATGATAAATATATAAAGATATTGGAAGATAAGCATGGATATAACATTTCTAAAACAAACAAACAAAATAAATAAATTTATTTTAAATTACGTTTTTATAGTCAAAGGAGTTTTCCTTGCAAGAACTTGAAAATAAATTTGCGCCTGGCACTTCCTGCTGTGGGAATCTTCCATTAATGAGAGCAAGAATTGTAGCGTTGAATCAGTACCTGAACTTGCTTTTTTTGGGTGAAACAAATACATTCTGCTGAATGATAACAATGTATATCTTGTTTCCTAATATATTTGAATAAGAAACGTACATTGTAAGAAAATCTCCTGAAAAATTAAAGCCCCCCGTTATTTTATAGGACTTTAGAACCATAATGGCAGAGTCCTTGATGCCCTATTCCGTCAAAAATTCATTATGCGTGTGAATTTAGTGTACATTATATCAATCAGAGAAAACATTCTCCCTTATGTGTAGCATGAGATTTTAAAAAGGAAGATAGCATTTTAAAAGTTGACCTCTCATGTAATAGTGATGCAAAACTGCAAGCTCCTTCTCAAAATATCTGTCGTTTAGAATTAGGATAGATCATAAATCTAATTTAAGTAAAACTTTTATTTTTATTTACTTAATTTTTGGTTTCTTAATTCTTTTGTTGTGCAAAGATTCAGAAATGATTAAATATTTATTATTTTTTTTTCTTTTTGTCTAATCTGTAACACCATTTCTCGCTATTTTTTATCATTTCCTCGAAATTCCAAAGATAGTTAAAGACCTAAATGGCCCTTATAACCAAATAATCTAAGACTTAAATAACTTGTATTAAGTCAAACAAGTTTATTTGTGTCAACCGCAAATTTAAATTAAAATATTTTACTAAAATTTCTGTACTAAATAATTGATTTTTTATTTTAATTATTTTTCATTATTTAATCTTGAGACATTTTTTTCTCTAACTCGCCTGTGGTGAGTTAGAGAGAAAAAAACAGTACGGTATTACAATAAGATAACGATAGTTGGAAGATATAAATACAATAAAGAAAAAGAATGCGCAAGTTTATAAAATTTCAATGCTCTAGCACAAGTTAAATATCTTATCACCACCTTAAAATATCTTGCAAACATTTTAGCTCCAGAACTAACCAGAAACAGAGAAAAGTGTCATGTACAGCATATAATTTTTCATTGTGCGTAGCTCCTTGTGTTATGCTGTTTCACCAGAATAATTGTCAATAATACATTAGGTAATTTACACTGTGTTTGGCTTCTTACCACTTATTTCATGTGTAATTAATATGCTTAATTTTTGAATTAACTAATAATAAGTAGTTTTACAAAAATGCATATTTATTTGTGAAATTATGTGTATATCATACTTTTTCTGTTGAATAAATTAGTAAAATGATATTGCTTGTGTTGGACGGTGATAAGTATGTTACCCCCCCCCCTTTTAAAAGAAACAGCCACCAAAAAAGTATTTGGTCATAAATGAGCTTCTTTTCTATAATTCTGGCATAAAATATATTTTTTTGGGGGGGGACTGGCTTGTGCCCGTTAAAGGATTAAAAATCAGTAGTATAATTCCATAAATAATTCCAAGGATAAATTGGCAAATATATAACAAATTCAATTCAATAAAAGTGCTTCAAAGCATACTTTTTCATCTGGAGCATTAAAAAACAGAAAAATGAGCCATTAGCAGCTAGTTCTTTAATCACACTTTATTCTAATAAATGCGCCATCTCCCATACTTGATGAAAGGAAAACATTACTTACCATACCACAAAATTAAACCCTTGATATTCTATGGAAACATTTTCTTTTCTTTCTTTCTTTTTGTGATAAAAATAATAATATATTCAGATGAAAATTGAAATCGAGTTTCAAAAATCTCTTCTTCTTAATAATTCCTTCCTAACAATTAAAGATACTATTTAAAGTAGCTCTTTAATTTCCTGTATATCAAAATTGTGTATGCTAAGGCAGGCATCAAACATTTGCATCAACAAAAGTATATTCTTTTCATCCGAAATATAAAAGAAAAGATAATAAATTATTAGCAGTCAGTTCAAACATTGTACTTCATTCAAACAAATGCATTCATCTAATATCCCCATGGAAAAAATTATACCTTTCCATGCCATTAAATTAAGGTCTTAACATTCTCTAGAAAAACTTTTTTTCTCATGGAGATAGAAAGAAGAATAATATATTCAGATGAAAATCCGAATGGAGTAGCGAAAAACTCGGCCACTTTATACTTTATTCCTAACTGTTAGGAGAGGAACTATTAAAGTAGCTCTTTCCTCTCCAGGTGTGTAGCTATCTGTGAATTTTTGTTTCCTGGCAGATATTGATGTTCTCTTCAACAGACACCCCCCCCCCCTTTCCCCTTCACTGTACAACGATTAGAGAGTCGAAAAGGAAGAACCGAGATTCTCGCCAGGGAGCAATAAAAGTCAACTTGTCAACCCTCAACAAATGATACAAAAGAACGATTTACAACACAAAAGATTGCTGTGGTTTGCAGAAGGAGGATTTTTTTCATCATTTTTTTTTTCGAACTTTCAAATCGTTTGGATATAACAGATTTGTCCCCTCGATTTTATTGACCGGTTTGGTGTCATCATTATATTTTTTTTCATCAGCATTCCGTACTTTTTTGGCTTTTAAAAATCATCAATGCCAATGCCCTATTGATGAAATAAGAAATTTACTCTCTCATCGAGGTTGTTTTTGATGATATAATATTGTATCTGTATTTACTTACATAATTTATTGGTTATATCATCTTTCAAAAAAAATCAAAAGGTAAAAGCAGTTAAATAAAGTATTTGTTTCCTCTTTACAAATGAAATAATTAAATTGATTTTTTTAACACCATGGTTGAAAATCTGCGAAGGACTTATGTGGAATTATAGAAAAGTTGCAGCTTGTGTTTTTATTTCTATTTTGTTTAGATTCTAAAACGATAATGATTTGACATTTGCGTATAAGAGATCTATACCAGTCAACAAGGTTTTATTGACCAGTTGGTGCTATTACACTTTCCCCCCACATTCCGAAGCTTGCATGATATTCAAAATCAAGAACGCTGTTTTCGTATCTGTTTATCAATTCTCTATCTGTACCTCACACAATAATATATTTTAGCAAAGTTGTCTCTGTTTATATTGCTTCTGTAGATTGGACAGAAGATACTTAACTAAGATTGATAATTTCCTCTATTTGCTTAACCTGTTGGTGCTATCCCCCCCTTTTGAAAATGGAGGGTATTTTTCAGTTATTTAATTTTTAAACTAACCAATACACATAACCTGTTAATGAATGCTTCAATTGAATCAATTAGATTATCAATTGCAGACAGGGCTGGATTTACTTTTGTAAGGATCTGTAAAGGAATGCAAGTTTTACTCCTCCTCACTCCTTAATTTCCAAAGCTATAAGTTTTTTATTGATTTCAATTTAATCTCTGAAAAACAGTTTCAACCAATAAAGGTTACGACGTCTTTAAATAACAGAGCCGTTAAGTTTAAATCACCTTTGACAAAATTGGTTTCGATATCTCACTGGAAAAGGTATTATTTAGATAATTCAATATAAAATTTGCTTAGGTTCTAATCAATTAATCAACTGAACAAAAAAATCTGAAAGCAAATCTTAAAACATGAAAAATATAAGAAGCAGAATAATTCCAAATGCAAATTATACTCGATATTTATTTGAAAGAAAATCGGATATAGAGTGTTTCTAGATTAAATGAAAGCATAATTTAATTTATCTTGGGAAAATAATAAGAAAAGTTTCGGCGTCCTTAACCAGTCTTTTATTTTGCTAATTTTATAATCTGACCCTAGTATCAAAAGGCGCATAATAATCGACTAGCAGCCAAATACGCAGTCAAAAGCAAAAAAAATCAGATAAATATTCCACAGCAATAAGGAAAAAATAAAATGATTTTAAAAAACGAAAGATAACTAGAGTAAAGTGAGAAAATATCAAAAGTTAATGCATATGAATAAAAAAGGGAGAGAAAACCAACCTTCCTTAAGCAATAATTCCGATAGGGGCCAAATTCTTTTAATTTGATACTCTATAAACAACCGGGTAACATACTTTTGTCTAACACACAAAGAGGTGGAACCTTTGTTTTGCTTTTCTTTATCTCTCTTAATAACATATTTTTTCCTTTAATATCTTGTATGCATTTCTGTTTTTGTATCACTTTGATTCACATTGGTCTATTATGCACACTTCTTTTCCTTTCTTTACATAGATTCGTATATCAACTTATTATATCGTTTTGTACATCAGTTTGATTCCCATCCACAATGTTATATTATAATGTTTGGGTTGAAGAGCGTTTCATATTACCGTGTCGTTCGATACTATAAGCAGAAAATGCTGCAATTCATTTTTGCAGTCCACGTGGATTTCATCCTCTGATGAGCAATTAATGCGCTGACTGCTTAATTCTGACATTATTTTTGATTTACTATCTACAAATATAACTAGGATTTAGTCGTGGTGGTGTCATCTAGATCATTAATGTACAGCTAGTTGTACAGTATCGAGTTTCCTTCATTTAAACCTTGATGATTAGATTATTTAAACCCTTCATTTAAACCTTGATGATTAGATGATTGCAGATTAATTTTTCAAAAGTATTCAGGGGTAGCATCAGGCCATGATACTTACTGGTAATCAAGGGGGGGGGGGACAAACCACTTTGAAACAGAGATCTATTAACAATTTTTACATCTCAGCGAGTTCCTCTTAACCATGTGAAGAAATTCATGGAAATGTTATAGAAGCTCGATTTGGATCTCGTCGAGTTAAAGCTACAGTTAACTGCTTACTAGAACTCAGTTTACAGGATGAGTTAAATTTCGTGAGGAATAGTTTATTTAAAATTAGAAAAATGTTAATTTATCATTGATACGTGTAAAATTTTACCCAGAATTTATACAGCATGCAGTAATAAATTGCTCATATATCTTAAATAGGGATTATAATTTTAATTATTCCAATTCCTATTACAGTATTTAAATTCATCTAGTAATCACAAAAAAATTTTAATATTCAATTGGATTTTTTTATCTTAATGCTGTTCGTTATTTTTTTTTAGTAATCAGCTACTTCTATAATTTTTTTTAATATCATGATTCGTGTAAAACACGAAACAAAAATAGCGACAGACGTAACTCGATCTTAACCCTACAACGCAGCTTCAGTTCAACAAGGAGAAAATCAATCATGTTACAGTAAAAAATTATAGCTGAATGCAATTTAAAGAATAAAAAAATAGAGTTAGTTCAAAAGTGTATTCCCTGTGAATGCACTGCAGCATAAATAGAAATAAGTATTATTCACTTTTTGCTTCCATTTGTTGAACAGATGCTTCGGGTTTCGAAGCACACAGTTCTTAGATAAAAATGTAATTGAACCTTCAAAGATTTTCCATTTTGAGAATAAAATTCATTCGCGGAATAAAAGTGGAAAAATCTAAGTCAAGAAAGAAAAAGAATTTGAAATAGATTAGAAAGCAGAGTGAAATATTCTCTTTCCACAGTCACGTCAAATAAATCAAAAGTAATCGTGACTTGAAGCTAGATGAGTTTCATTATTAAATTGTTACCTTAATCATGAAATGAATTGCGCGATGAATTTTTAACCCTTTCATTTTTGTTTTTAAAAAGCTTCACTTAATATGAAATAAAATTCTTTTAGACTTCCTTTTCATAAAACTAAACCATTGACTGAATTGTGAAGATAATAATAGCATTAGTATTAACAAAAAAAATCAAATAGATCTCTTTGGGAACATCATTAAAATTTTTCTACAATTGTTTGAAGCTTTTCGGTAACTTCATGAAAGGTTAAAAAATGAAACTTCGTTTGGAACTTCTTAAATGTTATTGAATCAAAAAGTATGCTGTTTGTGTGCTGTTGTATAAACTATGTATGTGACAGTTTTATCATACAAATACTACGTATATATTTCAATTTAATTATCGACATACTTACCAAAGCATTCATTCAATATCTTGCATGATTCTTTTATGCGTAAAATATTTTTCATACGGAAAAGAATTCTAAAAATTCATTAAAATTGGTTGTTGGTTTCGTTCTTCAATGGCTCAAAAAATGGTGCTATATATATATATATATATTAATTTTGATAACGAATACGATGCGCAGCTAGTAATTTAATTAATCAAACTGTAAGTATAGATTTACAAATATATTATTTTATTCGTCACTGTAATGGATATGTATTATTACTTAACACATTACTTAATGAAATAATAGTATTATTTAATTCATTATTTTATGAATATATATTATTATTTAACACATTACTATAATGGATATATGTTTATTATGTAATATTAATCGTGTGAACATGTGTTATTTGACACATTACTTTTTGAATATGTGTTACTATTTAAAATGCTGCTTTTTGAAGAAAACATCATTTTAAATTGCTTTCATAAATACCCCATAATCACCAAAGATGTGTTAATTAATATCGTTCAGTTAATCAAGAAATATGAAAATAAGCACTAAAAATAATGTAATATATAAATGCACAAATACATTATATCGAGATAGTGTAAAGAATGTAATCTTACACAACAAAGTGCATTTTTTTTCTCTTCTAATAAAAACTCTCAAAGATATTTCAGCGCTTTTTCAAAACAAAATTTTAAAATCACAGTCGAATTCTTCAATATGTCTTCTAATATGTTGCATCCGAGAAAAGGCATCATAGAACTTTTTCCGTTTTCTAAGGGGGGGAAACAGCCTTAAAACCATAAAAAACGATCACATAGATCGGTAATTAGGTTCGCTAGTAAAACAGTCTCTTTTATATAGAATTACACTTAGCAATAAAAGTAATGTTTTCTTCAAGTGCATCACTCTAAGATTTTACCTAATGTTTGTTAAGCAAAATTACTGTTACATGAACATTAAACATCAATATGCTTTTATCTAGGTCCGCCTCGCCTAATCCCTGAAGCCTATGTAATGGAACGCGTAGTTCCTGAAGGGGCCAAAGTCCAACTCCCATGTCCAGTCCAAGCCGATCCGGATACTCTGTTTTTCGAATGGTACCGCGGAAACGAGCCATTAAATATCTTTCATGAAGATCGGTTTCGCGTCCAAAGTAATGGCGTCCTCAAGATCAAGTCAACCGTCCCACAGGATTCAGGAGTCTACATCTGCAGAGCTGTAAACGGTTTCGGGAAAGTAGATACGAACGTGACTCTGGTGGTTCTTGGTTAGTGCAAACCAGATCCTTTTTTATGGGCTCTCCAGTCCAGTTTGATTTCTCTGTTGATCTATCGCGCTACTCATGATGTGTTCGCGATTTGATAGGAAGAATTCCAGAATCGTGAGATGAGTACTGTGGCTTTCAATTAACTCGAAGCGCTATTAAATCTCGCCAGATATATCGATTTTTTTGGAGAAGGAAAGATTTAACTCGGCTGGCTTATCAAATTTCACGGTACTTTATTTGTAATTGTTTTTTTCCTTACTAATACTGAGCAAGAAGTAAAGCAAATAGTTCAGCTAGCAGCAAAAAGATCGCAATTATTTTTAATTAAATAATGAAACTTGAAACGTTTTGAATAATTTCAATGCTTTTTCACCATCGAAATGTCAAGTGAAAATTGAAATCAAATCCCATAAAAAGAAATTTAAATAAAACTGCTACATGAGTTTATTTTTAATTGCTATTTATATGCAATAAATCAGCATAAGTTCGTATACTTTTGCAATGAAGCGAATCGCTGTTTATATGTTATGCTACAATAGCATAATATTACTCAATTTTATAACCACACAATATAATTTGTGCATTTATCTCAATAATAATACAGATCTCGAAATTAAATTGAATAGCATAAGAATAACGTCCAATTTAGACGAATTCATTAAATAGCGTAGGATTTTTTTTAAAAAAAATTAAAAATTTCGCACCATCTTGCCGCTTTAAATATTGAAGATGCCTGCTAAAATAAACTAACGTTAACATCGCTATAGAATTGTTTCCAGTAACTTTAAAGTTGATGATAACTGAAAACTACACGTCTCACGAAAACAGTGAAATTCCAAGGAAAAACTATCTCCAAGATTTGTTGATGGACGGTAAGAGAAGTGTGCGACTTTCTAACCTTAAATAAAAATGTTAATTTTTTAATTATAAAAATCGATATTCCAAAAAAATTTCAAATTTGACACTACCGAATTTAAGTGCTTAAAAAAACATGAAATCATGTTTAAGAAAAGAAATATATGAGACAATATATAAGATGGAAAAAAATTCAGAAAAAGGATTGTATCACTTTTTACAAACAAAAAATACAGCATAAGAACGTCTTATATAAAGTGGATAAAAAAATAAAATAAACCAATCGAATTGTATTATTTGCTTTAAATATAAACAAAGTAGTATAGAATTGCATTGTCTAAAAAATAAGTTACTTTTATGTTACATTTCTAAGGGTAAACTTTTAAAAAGAATAAAATATATGCATTATTTTCTATTTCTTTACCGAATTCATTTATACTCACAAAATCATAACTAATTTAATTTACTTACTAGCTTTAGTTATTTATTCAGCATTAATAAAGAATTTACGTCATTTGTTGAAACAAATAAATGTTTCGCCTTTTAAAAAAGATTTTTTTTTCTTTTGAAAACCATAAAAAAAATGCAAACTTGTTGAAAGCACTTACTAAAAGTGTATCATAAGAACTTAAAACAATATAGTCGAATATAACTATTTAAGAAAGCCTAAAATAAGACAGAAAAAAAAGCCTAAGCAAGCCACACACAAAAAAAAGATTATCAATAATTTTGTTACTTAACGAGATTTAGTTTACGCAAAAGAATAAAAAAATCTTTTAGTATCTACCAAAAATAGTAGAATTTTTTTATTCATATTCTGTAATCAAATTATTTAGATATATCTTTTCTACTGTGATACGTGTTGCAGTTTTTTGTAAGGAAAGGAAAAAATTGAATTATTAAGTCATAAGAAGTGCAATGATATCATTTCTTTTTTCTTTTTTTATGAAATGATAGAAAAGGAAACATAAATTAAGAAAATAACCATTTTTATCAATAATAATAATGAAAGGACTTCATAAAGTCTTGATTCTATTCAAGTTTTCGATTTGAATTCATTTTATGAAAGCTTTGTTTTAGATCATTCTTTTTGTAAGTCATAAATTTTATACTACCATTTCAATTACCTTTCAATGAAAATAGAGCCTCAAATAAATGAATACTGAAGAAAGATTTTTACAAGCTATTTAAACTGAGATAACAGAAAGACGGATGTACGTAATCAAAAAATATTACCTCTGTAAACGTTGGCAAATTATTTGATTCTTGAATAAAATGTTCATCATGCTTCATTAAAAGTAATTTCATGGAGAAAGCTCGGACTTATTATTCATTTTATAAAATTTGTATTTTAGATACTTTGTAATGTATTTCATTACTTTGTCAATTTTTTAATGGAAATAGGTTCCCAAGTGATGTTAAAATTAAGATTTACGTTATATTAATTAATGTAAGAGAATGGAAAAAGTGAAACTATTAATCTCTAAAAACTGGATAGATTATGAAAATTAGTAAAATTTGAGAAAATTATATAAAAATTTTGTATCATGCTTCATTAAGAGTAATTTAATGAAAAAAGTTTTATTTGATCGAAGCGAATTTTAAATTAGTATAACTGAAGTATTAAAATTGCAACTTTGATATTGAACAAGATACTATTCTTCTTAATTACATGTTTAAATTATTTAATCATTTTGTGTCTTTTTAAGCTTTTTTTGCTATTACATGTTTAAAAAATAATTTTAATGCATAATTTTTAGAAAAAGAGATCGTGTAATTAATCTATCATTTTCAATATTAATGCAAATATGCAATATATGAAATCTAATGCAATAAAATGCAAAAATATAAAGCAGTCAGACCCTGAATAATAGTGAGCCAAGTGTTTTTTTAGAGCCGATTTCTTTTAACTTATTTTTGTTATAAAAATATATATAACACTTTATATTATAATTTCAGTTCGTCAGCTGATCCAAAGGAATTAAAAGGAGGATATTCGTTTCAAGATTGATTCATTCAATTCTTTTTAAATTAATATCCCCTTTTTAAAACCACATGAGGTTTCTTTTAACATTGACTTTAAAACGTGGTCAGACGAAAACGACAGCACCTGAGTTTTCATTCTCCCCAATGACGTTGCTGGAATAGTGACACCTGGAACATAATCTGACATTTTTACTCCTAACTGCCATGAAGTACTTCACAATTGTATTAAATCATCCTTCCTTTATCAGATTTGGATTTACCCCTTCCTTGTACCCTCTCACTTATGCCACTGATCCTCTCCCCAGCAAGCATACCACAGTGATTATACTTGACCTTGATTTAACGTGTACAAAGTCATCTACAGTTTTACGCAGATTCCGATCTGGAATACACGAAATTTCCGACATCACTGCCGAGACTATACCTTCTCGAATATCAAGAATATTATTTGCTTTTTGATTGAGGTTGTAATTTTGAACCTTTTTCAGGTGAAGAGAATGACATCTGAGCTAGCATTACCTTGCTAAACTTCCCCGGTGCACTCATGTTAAGGTGCATGGACAACAATGATAGATTTAACGTGTAAAAAGTATTAAGAATTTTATTTAGAATCAGATCTTGAAACTACGGTTTTTCGGCATCACAGATCACATCAAATGATGCCAAAATTGTTATTTTTTTTCTTTTCACTTTTCTTCAAATTAGAGTTGGTATCTCCATCTATTCCAGAACTAGAAGAATTTCTTTTAAAAAAACAATCTATTCAGAAAGCAAGTAAGTGCGTTTTATAGGATATATCCTTTGATAATAGGCAAAATAATTAAAGGTAAGTCCTTTATTTAAATATATATTTATTCTAGTAAATGGAGAAATTTTATCCTCCATCTCTTCTCTATCTGTTTCATCCAGCTGGGTAAGTAGCCATTTGCCACATTAGGTTTTTTGCACATGGCTGGAGTGTCATATGAAAAGTTTTTGATATTTAAACTTTTTCTTTCCAAATTAGTTTGCAGCAATAAATTAAATAAATGTGTCTATTTCCCTTCGTGGGATTTCTTTTTTTAAGAAAAATTATTCTTAACATAATTTATGTTATTGTATTCCGATGCAATGAATAAAAAAATTAAATGAATCTCTCTTAATGCTTCCTTTGTAGGTTCACTATTAAAGGGGTTTGATTGCGTAAATTAACTTGAGAAATTTTACGAAATATCTTCCGCTCATGCAAACGAATTAACTTTTGAACATATAATTTTAGCTTCCGGATATTCGACCTCTGATTCATCTGAAAATTACAGACTAGGAGAAAGAGGTAAGTTTCATTTCTAGGGTAACATAAAACTCCTTTTACTAACTTTGAGAAAACGTTTAGAACATCGGTATGAATCAGAGTTTCGTGGAAAAGTATGATTGAAAACGTTCCCTCCAAAAAATAACTTATTTGGTTTGCTTTTTTTACATTTTATCAGCAATTAGGAAAAAGGTGACAAATCCCTAAATTATATTCGGCCGGGGAGGGGGTAAAATGAGTTTACTTATTTCCTTTTTATTATTTTATCTTCACCAAGTTTTATTTAGATTCTTTATATTAGTGTTTTGCTCTTTATTTATAAATAACAATGAATTTATCAGATAATACACACAAAAGAACTTCATTTTTTCTTGGCGTGTTTGTTTCCTTCTTTAAAATGGCGATTTAATTAACGCCTTGTTTCAAAGACTATGTTTTGGTGTGTATCTAGTAATCCCGTTAAGAGGTCAGATAACAAGGACGATACGTGATCTATCACCCCTTTATCAAACGTCCACATCACACTGGGGAGGGGATTCTTTCACTTATTCCCCATAGCAAAAGAAAAAAGCTGGAATGATCCTGGAAATGCTGAATCTCGAATTCTGTTTAATAGATGTGTTATATTCCGCCTTTCACATAAAAATTATGGATTTTGATCAAAACCCTGAAAGTTACGAGGGTTTATATTCTTTTGCTTTCAGAGACCAGAAAACGAGTACCGGCATATAGTCTCCTCTTAAACTTATAAGGCTTTAAAATTCTTTCAATTGTAATGCATTCCTGTTATCATCATGGCAAAAAGAATGAAATTCATATTTGGAGTTCATCTAACACTTCGAGATTCGAATGCGATGACAAATCTCAGAATGGTAGATATTTTCGTACAAAATGATTTTGAAGACACCTCTCAGATATACTAATGGAATTAAATGTTTATAGGAAGAAGGGAAACATGCGATCAGATAAATTCATCTACCTGGAGATCTAGCGTACATTTATGTCTGTATATTTTCGGTCGTGTTCTTCAACATGAGTATGACTCATATCGATGTTCAGTACCAGCCTTTGAAGCTTGCAAATAAAATTTTAAAAACCCTGTATATCCAGCTGCAAAAGAATGTGTAAATTAAAATATTTCATTTTTTTCAAGAACAAAAATTCATGTATAAACTTTGCTTTTTTTTTTTCTGTTTCATATGTGTTTACAGAACCACCTTACTTAACTAATGTAACTCGAACTATGAACGGGCGACTAAGTCGGCCAGCAGGAGGGTCTGTTCGACTTCTATGTAAAGCTGCTGGAATTCCCGAGCCTCAAGTGACGTGGTTGAAAAACAGTCAGCCTCTGAATACTTCGTTTGCTTCTGGCTTGAAAAAAAGTCGTTGGAGCTTATACATCCGCAATCTTCAGGATGAAGATCAAGGCAATTACACATGCATTGCTTACAACTGGTATGGTCATCGAAACTACACAATTGCAGTTGATGTCATACCAGGTAGGAATGAACTATCAAAATAGATTTATCCGTTGTTATTCTACGAAATATGAAATTTAAATTTTAAAAAACTCAATTTTATAGAATGCCGTTTTCCAAAAACAATCTGTCACATTAATATTATTCTTGTCCAGTAGATGTAGGTTTTTTTTTTGTACAGATATACTGATTACACTTTCTGCATTCTTTCATTGACTTATATTACAAAACCGAGCTTCTGTGTCCTGAAGATTTTTAACGAAACATGAAAGGACCCTAAAAGGAATCTTCTTTTTAATATTATTTAATTTAAAGCTTTACTGTAATGTAGTTGATTGTTTTCTAAAAACTGGCTAAGTACTATTTAAAGATGGTTTTCCTAGCTTTATTTCATTTTACGCCTACGTAGGCTAACATTGCTTCTATAATTTTTAGGAACTATTTTAAAAAATACCATCAGAAAAGTTTTCTCTGTCTTGAAGTATAATTCAAAATGTCTTTGTTACCTGTGCTCACGATTGAGACATTCATCTGATAACTTTCTGTTGAGAATAATTTTCTTGAAAGTTCAAAATTCAGATTTATCTTCGATTCCAAAATCATTTCTTATAAAATTTCGATTTCATGCATCACTAGACCCCCACTGCCTTTGAGTAGTGATGGAACCCACAAGCTGAATTATGTGTATCTCTGACCATTACAACTACAACAATGAATCGGCTTGCTAAGCAGAAAATATATATAAAACTCACAGAGCATATTAGTTTATTGCCTATAGCAGATCTCAGCCGTCTCTTCTAAATTTAGTAAATGGGAGCATCCTCTGAACTTTCTCGTAAGTTTGTAAGTTTCCTCTTGCCATTTTGTCTATAGAACTGTCGTATAATGTATGCATT
Organism: Argiope argentata; assembly: GCA_026289955.1. Taxonomy (NCBI): domain Eukaryota; kingdom Metazoa; phylum Arthropoda; class Arachnida; order Araneae; family Araneidae; genus Argiope; species Argiope argentata. The sequence continues at coordinate 236,037 of JAOUZG010008940.1, read as the reverse complement.
TTTGGTCGTATGATGTATAGAGTATGCATTTTAGAAGAGCACCTCTTATTTTTCATCAGTCTAGACTAAAATTTGACATAAATATACAATTTTGGCATAACTAACACGTCTAAAATTTCATTTACTTACATGGTAGTAGTTTTGAGTGATGTTGTGCATGCATATAGTGACAGACAGACTTTGTACCGTTATAAGGATCGGATAAGGATATCGATTTACTATGAAACCCACATCTCAAATTTCATCCATCTTGCAAGTTGCGTTTTTCTGAGTAATCGTATTTATATTTACACAGATACGTACACATCATAATTTAAGTAATAATTTTTGAGGGAAGACAATTTAGGAAAGTTTAAGACACAGACATTTTTTTTTAAAATTGCGCGTTTATGCTTTTACGATTACATTACTTTTTCTCTACGTATTTTATATCCTAGAAAGTAGAAATTATTTTTTATTACGTTATGATTTTATTTCAGGGGATCGTAAAAAGCCAGAACTCCGGGGAATTCATCCAGTCAACACGACAGTAGATGAAGGTGGCTCAGCCGTCTTTCAGTGCAGAGTTAAAAGTGAAATTCGACCCCACGTGCAGGTAGATTTCAATTTTGAATTATTTTTAAACTATATAGAATTGCATTTCCACCTTCATCTTCATAAAATGCATCCTGAATCTTTTGTCTGTTGACATTTTTTTTAAATTTTTTAATCTTTTTCAGTGGTTAAAGCAAACAGATCCTAATGACGAGGAAACGGACGGAAACAAGGTCATAAAAGTCCACGGAGATTATTTTAGAATTTTAAAATCCACTGAAGTATCCGAAAAGTCTGACGGGTCTTTTATAAATAAGCTGATTCTGAACGGTGTTTCAAAAAAAGATGCTGGAAAATACATCTGTTTAGGCGCCAATACTATAGGCCATAGTTTTCGTAGTGCCTTTCTCACTATTCGCGGAAGTAAGAATTTTTTTTATTCCATTTCATAAGATTTTTAAGAGGTTTTTATACGGAAGTAGAGAAGTTTCTAATGTATGCTACATAGTTCATTTAAAAGTTATCACTGCACTTTAACCTAAAATTAACTTAATGAGGAGAATGAACAGGGATAATATGCATTAATACACTCAAAAGTGTATTTAAGACTTTGAAAATAAACATGATATATTTCTTTAATAAAATGGTTGATTTAGTTTCATGTTTCCTCCCCTTTTTAACATGTTAGGGATTTATTTTGGGGTAATATTTTTAATTCTATTAATTTTGTAAATATATATCAATTTTTATTTATTTATAAGGATTCCAGATTGCCCGGATCCATATTTCAACCTAATATTATTGAAACAAATATTTGATTTTTTTAAAATATTCTAATAATGACGTGGTTATAAGGAAATTCCAATAATTTCCTATGGTTTACCATTCATATAGCTTGTATTTTTTTGCAAAATTATTTATTTTGCGACTATTTAATTTTTTAATCGACTCACTTTTGACCTTCTTTCAACCAATCGACCTTAGGCAGCTGCCTAGTCTATCTATTTGGAAATCCTACGCTAAGTAAATATATGATAAAGTGGTCTTATGAGTAAATTCTAATCGTATTAATTTTATTTCTCTTCATTTTGTTAAAGAATAAACATAGACACACGGTTACAACATACACCAAGAGGAAACAGCGAGCAGCTATTTATTATCCATGTTGGTAAAAAAAGGCTACAGGAGACAAAAAATCAGTGTATGAATATTGTATCCTACGATTTTCAACAAATTTGATGCTTGTTGTTATAAATCTGTGCATTGTTGATTGACAGCGCTAATCCATACACTTTCATACAGAGTCTCATAGTTGTTAGTCATATTCAAGAAATACCTTCACTTTAATTTGGATCTCACATCTTCTATCGCTTTGAACCTATCAGAGACGCATTATGCGGAAGCCGCGTTCGAACAAAATACGAAGCATCAATGATTTTTCGCTCAATCAAAACCTTCTTTCCCCAAAGAGCAAACACACAAGCTTGTGGGCAGTTGAAATAAAGGTAACAAAAAAC
>JAOUZG010008940.1:155858-233586 GCA_026289955.1 Argiope argentata | reverse complement strand
TGAGTGGATGAATAAAAAGTATTTTATTAACGATTGAAAATTTGAACAAGATACATATATATATATAGGGAGAGTGTGAGCTAATAGTAGGGTTTGAAAATATCATTAAAGAATAATAAAATAAAATTCAAAAAAATATATCATTAAAGAATTTTTAAATAAAATATTCATGGAAAAATACATCTTTAAAGAATAATTGAAAACTGTTCAACATACTTCTAAACACAAAACTCCATTTCTGACTCTGAACAATAGGAATTTGAGGCTCTATTCTATCTACCGAGTTCGATGGCTCGGCGTATGACAAATCGATCTCTCAATTGGTGTGGTGTGAAAACTCTCCGAGAGGATGCTGCCTCGGATGTCGTTATCGTAAATTTGAGCTATAGAAATTGATGTTTTTATTGTTAGTGCGTCGGTTCAATACTATGAAGTATGACCCAATTGAGCTCACGAGTGAATTCCTAATGAATGTATAATAATACTAAAAAAACTGCAAATTATAAATCAAAATTAATGTATATGTTTAAACGTAGCCTTGGAGCAAATTTTCTCTGTCATCTAATTGTAATTTCTAACTTTATTTAATATCCAACGTGAAAAAAAAATCCTGCCCTCACTTTTTTCTGCTTTTGATACAAAACAGACATTCTGTGATTAAGTAGATAGCCAATTTGCCGGCTGATTCCTGCTCCACCTAATCACAGAAACGCTCTATCTCGTTTGCTGCCTCTTTCGGTAATTTGTATCCATCTAGCTAATCCTCGTCAATATAAAGCTAAAAACAAAAGTTTGATACATTTATATACATCGTAAACGAAGAAAATTCAACAGTTGAACGATGTGCCTTTCTTCAAAAGGTGAAGTTTCTTTAAAGAAAATATTAATATTGTGCTACCACTTTCTCTATTTCATAGGATGAATGAAAGAAAGAATAAAATGCCCAGTATGCTGCTTAAAAAATATAACATTTTTCAAATAGTAGAAAGCTTTTTTAAAATTAGTCTGAATACAGAGGGTTAAAAATTCGTGGAATGAATAAATATACTCAAAAATAATTTTTTAAATGATCACCTAAGTTAAACTTTGTTCTTCTTAAATCATAACTTATTCTGTCAAAAGCATAATGATCTCATTTATGGCTTGTTTAAAAAAATATTGCACCAAATATGTTTGAATACAATTGAAATTAAAAAATTAGGAATATATTTGTAATGTAATCTTGATATACAAGCAGGAAATGAGTAAAAATAATACTTCCATTTTTTTTAAATGACAGTTGTTTTTGTTTTTTTTTTTCGCCTTCGTGCTTAAATAAAAAGTTCTTTTTAGCAACTTTTTGTCAAATTCATGATCAACGTTAGAATGACACGTCCCACAAAGCAAAGCAGAAAAATAGAGTGAGTGAGAAATCTTTCAAAACTTATAATATCTTCAAAGAGAGCTGTTACCCAAGTATTACCAAAAAAAAATGTTTTTTGCTGGATTTTGCATTTTTCTGGCGGTAGTTAAAATTACAGAAATTAGATTTCAAGAAAAATGGGAAAGCCAAAAATCCTGAGCTATTCAGAAGTTAAAGTAGAGTATGAAATCAAAAGAAAATAATTAATCTTCATTAAAATGATAAAAAATGATTAATCTTATGGAATTGGATAGTTTAAATTTATTATATACATTAATTTTTTGTATTAAATCAGAGACTTTGAAAAAATGAATCTTACAAATAACTTACTGACATAAAGATTTTGATAAAAATGCATCTGTGTATTTTTACGATATCATTAACCAAAAAACAATAAGAAAGGCTTTTTGAATAAAATATTTCATTAACATTCTAGTAAATACTATTTTTTATTTAGGTTTCCTTACTTTGGATCAATATTTTTGTTTTTTCGATAGAAATAAAAATTTAATTCCAAAACGCTTTTAGACGGAAAAGAGTTGGGGTGTGATAAAACTTTCAGATTCTTAACTTCTAACTTCTTCTAATGAATTATTATGATTAAAAAAATCTATTTATCTCTATTTTAAGCCATATGAAGATTTACGACAGCGTAGTAATTCATTTTTGCATCATCTTTACTTCAAGTTTTATCTCATCCTCATTTCGAATAAATTAACAACGGATTACTAGAATAATTTATTTATTACATTTTTTACTGTACGCAAGTTAGTAAAGAAATTTTAAATAAACATTTTTAATTCATTAGTTATAATTAATAATTAATTTTAGAATTATTATTTATTTTTTCCGCCATCATTATCATCATTTTTAAAGAAATTCTTCTTCCATTGGGAAAATATAATCTCGAGCAGTGCCGGGATAATTATAAGTGACTATTCACTATTTTATACACATTTTGCAGTCTTTAGTTTTTTTCATGACTCCATTATGCTTCTTTTTTTTTCTGAACAAGAAGAAATTTCATCACTGATTATTCTTTCGTTTCCTAAATGTTTTCGAACTTTTCGAGTTGAATGCTTTCATAATTTAACTGTCGTTTATTTCATTAATTGTTATTAAATTTTGAATGCAGATGAGAATTTCCATCTGGTAAAGAATTTAAGAAAAACAAATTACAATATTCTAACATATTTTCAATAATTAAACTGAAACATGTTAAAGAATAAAAAATATATTTATATAATTTTAAAAATGTAAAAAAAAAAAACAATTAATATTTTTACAAAAAATATTGCAATAAAAATGTGCTTTGAAAATCTTTTTTTCATATTTTTATTGTTTATTTATACTCTCTCCCTTGTGTATTCTCTTATAATTCATTCATCTATTTCTTCGTAGCATCTGAAACCTTCATCGCCGAAATGGAAAAAGTGGGAAACGACTCGATCACCATCCAATTCAGTTCGCTCTTCATAATCATCCCAGTTGCACTTGTAATCCTGATCACATTAGTGGCCGTCTTGTTCTTGCATTACTTTCACAAACCCCGAGCTGATCAATCAGGTTTACAAGCAAAATACGATGGCAAAACAGAAAAGGCAGTCGTCACTCCCCCAACAGTGTACCCAAATGTCCATGATGTCTCAATTATGGGCAATCCAAACTTCCATCATGCACTCGAATCATCTGACGGTACATGGTCTCACGTCCAGAGCTCATTAGTCATTGATCCTGGACAACCAGATTCATTCTCTGAGTGCGACTCATCATTCGTGTTTTTAGGAGACCTCAACTTGTATCCGGATATCATGTATAAGGATAATGGGCACGTCTTGAGTCTTTATTCCCCAAATCCTTCTAGTCAAGAGAAGACGCTGTACTTGGATCGAGTTTAATCTTTTTATCCAGAAGATTCATTATAGGATGGAAGAGTTTCCGTATTTAAAGGTGCACAAATGCGCTGGAATCTTATCTGAGCAAATCTGCAATTTTTCTGCAATTAATCGATTGAGTATATCGCTTTCTCAGCATATTTAGCTTTAAAAAATGAAATGCACGGATATTATGTTTTCACCACGACACAACCTTTTGTCGGGGTATATTTTCAATAACTTATTTCTCCTTTCTTTATTTCAAATTGCTTGGTTTTAAAAATAGCTACAATAACATAAACCTATAATAAACCATAAGTTCTGAACTCACTCAAATTTTATGAAGCAAGAAAAATTCTTAATTAAAGCATAAATACCACATACGCAATTACGTTAAATATTAGTTTTAAATATTTACTAATGATTACGTTTAATAATAGCATTGACTTTTTTTCACCGTTTTTAATTTTCATACTGAAATAATAATAAAAAATATATTAAATGTAATTTTTAAATACCATAATCTCATTTTCGAGAATTTCTCTAATATCTATTGGATATTCATTTTTAATAGTTTTATCAATTTTAATTAAAATAAGAAGCATCTAGTTTTAATCCGTTGTATGCTTCTTGAGCAAGATTTTTTTTTCATTGAGGTTTTAAAGGAAATTCTTATTGATGAAAAAAAAGTCATATTTTATTTTTTTGCCTCAGAATTCTAAAACTGATGCTCGGAATTCTCTTGATTTTGCCAAAAGTCAATTTACTTTTTTTCGTTGTAATTAAACACTTCCACCTTTTTCTCCAAAAAATCTCTTTTATTTTCCTTAAGTAAAGATTAATTTTCAAAAATTAGTATTTGCTATAAGCGTCCCAATTCATTTAACTACTAATTTTCTGAAAGTACCTGTTTTGAATTTTTGCATTAACTGAATTATTTCAAATTTTTAATACCTAATTATTCATTTTCACTACTTATCTGCTAATATCCTTTCTCTCCGCTTAATTTTCTCAACTTATTATGATATTTATCTTCAATTTCAAATCCCATTAATGAGTTATCTCAGAATTTGTTACTTTATTCTTCGCATTAACAGGAATATGTCAAAATTTTGATGACTCCAAGAGGCTCCCCAAATATAAGAATAAATCTCTGGATAAGTAAGTACATTGTTGTTTCTTAGCGGCGGCGTTGTGGAAGTAAGGGGCATTCGGAATAAAATGACTTTTTTTCACCTCTAATCACTATTCATGTCTTGAGAGATGTAAATTGCGTGTAGGGTATGATATTATTTTTTCGCCCTTTTAACATATTTTTCTATACAATATTGCACATACACATTCACTTTTTGTACCAATGACGGCCCCTAAAGTTGGCATCCAGGTCTTTTATAAACCCTTGACCCCACCCCCATCCACTTCTAGGTTGCTACGCCTCTGAGTGGTGGATATTGCAATGTTGATCTGATAGTGTTCGCCACATTTCGAAGACGGGTCACACTGATCTTTCGTTGATATGGATTAAATGTTTAATTTTTTATTTATTTTATTATTTTTTATTCTTTTAAATTTTTTATTTGTTTTTTTATTGTGTGTAGGTGAGGCACTTTGTCCATCTTTTTTGAAAATGGCTTGAAACAAAATCTTTATCATTCAATTTGTCAACATCTAAAACTTAAAATTGCTTATATGCAGATTTTAATTACAATCAATGCAAAAATATCTTCATTGGGGAAGTTGGGAAGGTGATAAAAGCCCCCAAAACTTCCATTACCTAAAAGTCTGATATTAAATTTTAATTTAAATAAATTGCCACATTGTTTAAAAACTTCTTCATTACTTTGAATTTATATTTTATTTTGTAAAAAACACTTCCAAATAATCCGCGAAAAGCAAAAGAAACATTCTTCCATGGCGCCATCTCTGTTTGTAATACAGAATTATGGATTGCTATGTAGGCAAAATCAATCTCTTATCATTCATTTATAAAAAAGGAAGCAAATAAGCAAAACTGAAAGGAAATTCAAGCATAATTCTCTACATCAGGTTCTGGAATTGGTTACACAAAATATCACAAAATAAAAAAATAATTCATTCGCATTTCAAAAAAGTATTCAATAATTTCAGGGAGGAAAAGTGAGAGGAGGTTTTTTTTAAATCTTTTTTCCTTTTTTTTTCTTTAAGAATCTGTTAATAAAGGTTAAAAAAATGCAATATTGTATACACAGAGAATTTTTCAGATTATGTTCTTTTAATTTTTACCTATTATTATTATTCTGGGATTCTTCAGATACCAGAGGAGCATTTAAGAGAAGAGGAAAGGCATTGATGTATACAAATTTACTCAAATGTTGTTTGCCAAAAAATTTTAATTTTAATTTTAAAAAATAGAAAAAGAAAGAAAATAGTCTTCTGTATCCTCAGAAAAGAATATTTGGAAAAGTTCTAAAAAAAGCGCTCAAACAGATCCCACCCCTTCAAGACTCCTCTATATACTACAATTAAGTCTGAGCGAAATGGCAAGACTTTGTTAAAAAATGAAGTTGGAAATTTAACTTCCAAAACACAAACAATTCAGTACGTAAGCAAGGGAGGGGAACAACACGGGGTTATTTTTTTAGAGGCATGCCAAATCTGAAATGCAAAAATCAAGCATGATATCATTAATAATAACTGCTATTGTTGACATACTGTGTTACTTGTAAAGCATTGTAAAAACTGTGTGAAAGCGCTGGGAAGTTTCAATGATCTATATCAATACAAAATCAGTTGATTTTCTTCCGAGAGAGGTTGGTGCATGAGCCGCTGATGATTATTTTGTTTGTGTAATATCCACATAACTATTTGTAGCGAACGGACATTTATATGTGCGGGATGACCAAGTGCCAGGGATAGAGGATTTTGTTTGAACTGTTTACATCCATATTGTATCTGCATTTTCTAGCGCATATTATGCACCTTAAAACAAACATCTTTCAAATCTGCTGAAAGCTGAATCGGCGCACAAATCTTTACAGCCGTATAGATTGCGTAATTTTAAAACTGATTGTATCTTCAACTGCCAAAATTTTGTCATCTATTTGTAATTGACTATTATTATTGACCCTTTACTTTGATATTCTGTCATAACTTTTGGGAAACCCATCTATTTGTGGATAAAATTCAAGCACAAATGATCGAATATTGTGCGGTCATCTGAGTGTTTTTTAAACTGATTTCACGAAATGCTAAATTTGTTGTATACTAAATGTTTTTATGACTCAGCATTGACTGACGACGATTTTAAAGGTGGATTTCTAGTCAAGATGGAAGTTCGATACTTGGTGCGAATCTGAGGATTTACATCCACCAGAGGAAGTGCAACCATCCTGTTGCAAACATCACCAAGTGGTGTCAAGCACCATTTTCTTACTGTATATATAGCCAGCTTTTCAATTATTTTTCTAACATATATCAAGATAAATCCGATATTTCAAATCAAATGTTAACAAAAAATAAAGAATAAAACAAGCCAATTATTCAAAGACACGATAAATGTGAAATATATTTATATGAAACTGCAAATGTTGCATCAAAGCAGTTGTTAATTTGTAACTTTTAGAATAAGATTCAAATTCTAGTTTTGAGATTTAAAGTTGCACAAATATTTTCTGCATCCAAATATGAAATGTAACTATAAAACTAAAATAACTTTTGCATTTTAAAGTAACCATGAAATTCTAGTTTTGGAGACCATTGTTAAAAATATTTCTGCGTCCGAATAATAATTTTAACTCCACTGCATAAAACAGTAATTAATTCATTAAAAACTGGTGTTGTCAGATTTAAATAATATTGTAAATTACCACAAAAACGTATACAGTTAGTTGAAAAAGAGAAGAAACAGATATAAGATTTGTAAAAATGTTTATACAATGTTTCATTAAACTAATATTTATTCCTAATTTTACTATTTTTGAAGAAAAATTTTTTTTCGTTTTTTCTATTTTATAAAGCTTATTTTAAAGAATTTACTTTTATTTCTACTTAATATCAGTGCGAAAATATTCTAGTCATTTTATGTTTTTTAATGCATATTATGCCTTTAAAAAAAGATTTTGAAAGTCTCGAAATCGTTTCATTCTTAAACTATGTGAAGAAATGGAGCTGTCAGTTTTATATGGCAGCTTATAATTTATAAACAAAAGGAAGTCTATAAGAAAGCTTTTATCCGAGAGATTTGGATAAAACAATTTATAATTTCAAATCAATACTGATAATTGACTTCAAAATTTAGATTGAATTTTTTAATGCTGTTTTAAAAAATGAATTATCAAGACTTAGTGGAATATAAAGAAACCTTTTGACGATCAATTAAAACAACTGTGATGTCATTTCAACATTTTCTCCTTTTCTTTTTCATTTTTATTGTACCTTGCGAGAAATTTTATGTATAGTATACAAAAGAATCTTTTTCATTTTGATATTTTACGCATATGTATATCCTTTAATTTTGCATCGGTATCTTAAACTAGGGCATTTTGTATGAATACACATTTTGAATTAAGAAAAAGAAAGAAAAACTGAAACATTATAAATTTTGATATCTAACTTATATTAAAAAGATATAATACAAATATATCTCAATATAAAAAGGCCGCCTTTTAAATGAATTCAATCTAAATTTTAAATAATATAAAAACTTGAATTCAACATAAAAGAGTGCATATTTTGTCCAAAAAAAGGCTGTTTAAACTGGGGAAGGCGCGTGATCCCAATTAGAAGGGTTAAAAGACTCTTACTTCTGCCCTTCTTTCGTATTTTTCAAATTTCGGGAACAAAAATCGTAAAAAAATCCATTTGTCTTTAAAAAATTCATTAAATTTACATCTAACTATTATTAATTCAAGCTTACTGTTTTTATTTCTTTTCAAACCTTCGGGATGTTTGCAAACAAAACAAAAAATCTTAATCGGAATGAGGTCGCGAAAATTTTTTCATCATTTAAAAGTTTTTGCACTGGTTGCATCGAGAAATGCAACCAGTGCAAAAACTTTAAGAGCTCTATTTCTAAAATGTATGCTTTGGTGTTTTCTTTTCTTTTCATTGCTTCGAAAATGCATAACAAATAGAAGCATTCTTAAGACTTTCCTGTGATTTTTAGCTGTTGTATATAATAAAGCTAAACATATAATGTTTGCTGTATAATATTTTCACAATTCATGCAGTGTGTAAAATTGAGAAATCGTGAAATCGTTAAGGATCTAAAATATCATTTTTCTTGCATTCTGTAAGAAATTATGCATGTTATACAAATATATTCGGTTTTCACAAGTATAAGTCGCCATGTATTAAATAAAAAAAAATTGTATTTGTTATCCATAAATTTGTCTTATCGGGGTGAAACAAAGAAGTCTATAATTTGTTCAGCAACTAAGCTGTTAAACTGAGCCCTGTTAAAGGACATTTACCTAGTCATTTATAATTATCAGTAATTGTCCTAAAATAAGAAAACAATGCATTCTCTGTGAATGAAATGATAGGTTTCTCTTACATGATAAGTTTTTTTCCCACCTGTGTCTCAAAATTATACATATCACTTAATAAAAAGTTTCTATTACCCATTATTTCATTTATATCAATATCTGTTCGTTCTATGACTATTGTATACTGTATGTGTTTTGTTGAAATAAAGTGTTGGTTGACTGTCTTTGTGTCTTTTCCTTTGCTTTACTAAACAATTCTTCCTTGCTGTGCGGAGAATCGTTATTTTATATTTCACCAATGTTCATTCATTACTAAATAATTCGAATTCATTTAAATCACATGAATACTAAATAAGGATTTCATATATATATTATAGGTTTTAAAAAAATCAAATGTGGATTATTCTAATTTTAAGTTATATGTTATGATTCATAATTCATTCATTACTAATAATTCCTTATTGTATAATTAATATTCATTCATTCATTACATAATTCGAATTAATTTAAGTCATATGAAAATTACAGTTGCATTTTTTAAACGATTTGATAATGTTCAAATGAAGAAAAATAAAAAATAAAAAAAGCACCGAAACAAACTGAACGTATAAAAATAGGCAATACTTTATCATATCAGATAGATCACAGTGCTTTCACCGGTAAATCTGGGAAGTCGATCGTTTTATATATTAAAATTAATGCTATATAGAGAAAAAGAACTATAAAATTTTATATAATAGTATAAAATGACTTCAAGGAACCCCAAAAACAGAAACAAAAATCCTTAACAGCAAAATCGTAATCTTCATATTTACGTCAAGAAACTATTAAAGAAGTTGCATATACATGTATTTAGACAGACACAATTAACAAAATTGACTTTTTAGGAAAAACTCGTAGAAGAACAGAGCATTGGGAAGGAAAAAATTAGTTCTTGAATTATTTGAACAGAGGAAATATGTTCATGAATTTCATTACATTATAACTACATGTCATTAATTACATAAGAATATATTAGATTAATATAATGGCATACTAAAATATTCAAAACATCCACTTTTGGCTGTAATACTGCATTTTAGAAAATCCACCTGCCATGTCCATTTTATTGTCATCATTAATTATCGTTCTGCAGAATTACAAAATTTCGTCAAAAAAAATAACTAAAATAGCTAATTTATAACTAGTAAGTTAATTATAATACTGATAGTAAACTTACCATTTCGTTCGGAATATGAAACAATTATCTTTGGTTATTGATTCACATACATCAATATCAAAATTTTCAGAAAATAAATTAATTTTTCAAAATTGTAAAAATATTTTAAGATGAAACTTTAAATATTAAAAACAGGCACTAATTTTAAGACCACTGCAAAGGATCCAAGTAGATTCGATGATACTAGTGTTCTTTAGTAAATTGAAAAGCAGTAGATAGTGGAATTTGTAAAATAAAGAAAACATCAACAGTATATTCAGCATATCCGGCAGCGTACAGTAAAAAAAAGGTAAGGGGAAAAAGCATTTTTTTATTTAAATAAATCTAATGAAATCAATGGAACATACTTTCGTAACAATGATATTGGGTGTATTTACATCAATGCCCTTATTTATTAACTTAATAGTGTTTAACAATTTGGTTAGTTATTTTTTGTATTAATTTGAATTAAACTTTTACATCAAAAAGTGAAAATATGAGTAAATGATAAGAGTAAAATAAAAAGAATAAATCATAGTTGTAATAATATAATATTATCGATTAAAGCAAAAGAAATGAAAATGGTAGCATTTTTTTAATTTAAAAAATGCCTTATGAAAGGGAAGAAACATACTTCTGAAACGAGGATATTTAACCTACTTTCCTTGATTCAAAATACATTTTTGAATCAAAAAATAAATTCTGAAAAATCCTTTTACTAAATGGCAAATATATTCCCCATTTTTTAATATGTAAGGATAATTAATCTACCTTTGGGCTGCATCTAGATATCCTAAATTTTAATATACGTTTAACATAAATTTAATAAAAAATAGTTTTTAAAAGCTGTTATTAAATATCCAAAAATAGATTTTTTTTAAAAAAAATTTCGCTTTAGTTTTAATTTATCTTTGCAAAGATGAAGCAAGTGATGTTATATAAAAGTTTATGAATATCATATTAATCAATCCTTATGCAAATATTTTTTATGATTCATATTAAATTATTAATTTACCCTGCTTTCTTTTCAGATTAACATTAATTTTTCAAAAAAGACTGACTTTTTAATATCAGAATTTGGGAATACGAAGAAAGTAAAATCAATTGCCAGAAATGTTGTAATAAACCGTTAAAAAGATTCTTCGAAAATGTCATTCTTATTTCCTTTTTTATGCAGTTTATTTTAATGCTATAATTTGACTACAGAGGACGCCACGATGAAATAGAAAATGCTCTCTTTTTTTTTAATACAAACAGCAATGTTTTTTTTTCTCTCCTCCTTTATAAATTGCGAATATGTATATGAACTCAGAATTAAATTGTTAAATCGCATTTTTAATATTTTTTTCTAATGATCTTTCTTTAAATTTTGATTTATCTAGTGAATTCGTATAACTCAATTCTCCTATTATATTATTGTCTACTTTTTTTTATTAGCAGGATGTAAAAACTGCAATATTGATTACTGCACTTCAAATCAAATGTCGTTGCCTTCTGAAACAATTATCTGACTTGGATGTAAAACAAAGAAGAATGATATTGGTCTAGAAATGAATTTAAAAATATGAAGAACAAAAATCGTAAACATACCGTTCTATAAGTTTTTATAACACATACTCCATGGTTCCAATTGGAGTACATTCGAGAACCCTGTTAGTTTTCATAATTTTTTTCCTTCAAATTATAGCGTATAGATGGCGCCACTGTTTAGCCACAAAGTTCAAACAAATTATTTAGAAATAATATATTGTTCTAAATTTAACCAAAATTTTTAAATAAACTTTTATTACTCCCACAAAAGAATAAGTAAATAATTTTTCCGTTATCACAAATTAATATTTTGCAGATCATTAGTGATAATCGGAGATTTTAAAAAAGCCAATCAACAACAATTCATTAATATTTGTGAATATAAGTTTTATGTGCCATTTGTTTTTATAAGAAGGTATTTTATAATGTCTAGATGGTTCGTATGACTCAAATTTACTTACCTTCCGCACCGCCAAAATACCTATTGATAATAGGCTTCTGATGGTTCTGTCTGATGTATTCCCAAAGATTTGGAAATAAATGCATCTGAGAGGGAATCGGTATTGTGAACAATTATTTAAACGAATGCATCGAAATCTCGGAAGTGAGAAAGAATCTGAAAGTTGGAAAATATGACTTACGTACAGTACTGATGGTATCAAGGTAATCTTAAAACTCTGAAGTACATGATGATAAAAATTTTCAATTTTTTAATCAACTGTCTGAAAGTGTTTGGATTTCTGCTTCTGTGAAACAAGAATTAAGAGGAATATTGAGAATTTCCATGAAACTTTCTTTAATTGATGGTCTGTTCTTTGTTAAATAGAAAGGCAGCTGAACGAGAAAGTGAGGAGGAAGACTAGTGATAGACCGCTTTGTGGCTACGGGTCAATTGCCTCGAAGATGTTTGGTGAATCGATCAAAGGACGGACTATGCTAAGAGAGAAGTCGGCTACAACAAATCTTGTCGATACTGCTATGTTCAGTGATGTTAAGGTGGTTGGCTGTACACAAGTGGAAGAAGGCTTCCTTTGATAAACCCTGCGGTATGCACTATTATAGATTCTTTTAACATGCTTACCGATGCATTACTGATGCCGACATTTGCTTCGAATGTATCAATAAGCATTACGCACTGCAAATATATATATATTTTTAAGTGTTTTAATGCCTTTGCTTCTAAAATTGGTTCTCAGCCTTCAGCGAAAAATAAATTGACCTGAAAAAAAAACTAAGAAAAGTGACCTGCTTGAACTTATGGATATTTTGAGAGAAAGTACTAACTTATAATTATGAATAGCGAAAAAAGTTGTAGGCTGAAAGATACTCAAAATAGAAAGCAAGAAGAGATTTTTAAAAAATATTACTGTTTTTTATAATTTATTAATTTTTATTTGTATATATTTTTAACTGTATTTATCTTCTGAGGGACTGTAAGTTAATATTATAATCCTATGCAACCTGAGCACAATTTTTATGGTAATTTAAAGATACTTCAGTATCATCAGATATTAATGAATACTTTCACCAACAAAATTATTATTAATCGAAAAAAAATATTCATTCTGTATAGATATCATTTCCTAATACATAAAATAAAATTAAATTAATATTCCATTGAAAATTGAGATTAACATTTTTGATACCATTATAACTATATCAATTATTATAGATATCTATTATTCTAAAATTTGATAAATATACAGTTTTTATAGTCTATATTTCAAAGATTATTTCAAATTCTCTCTGACAACATTTCAGCTAGGAGAGAAATATTTTTTTTTCAATATTTAATATAAATTAAAACTTTGCATATATTTTTATATATTCTGACAAATTAAGTAGTATACAAAAAAAAAGTTACATTTTTGTCATCAAAACAGTATTTATAAGAAAATGTTAAAGTAAACCTAAATGTTGGTGAAAGTTCATTAAAAAAATCTAAGTAAAAGAACACTTTCTTCAAAAGGAAAATCTAAATTTATTTTTATATAATAACTGTTTACGGAAAGGTTAATGCATTTATTAAAAATGTAGTTAAAGCATTCAAGTTAAAATTGTGCATTTAACATATTTTTGAAATATTATCTGTCATATATTTACAATATTTTGTTGTTAAAAGGAAAAACAAATTAATCATATTCATTTATAAGAAATAAATTTTACACAGGGGGCACCTCGTATGAGGAGATGCTGTCGGTTTGGTGGTTGGATCTCGCCACTCTTGGAGGGTACACTAAGAGGTTGGGTTGGACTCCTCCCATCGAGGGCGGGCGTACTTCCCACGGGGAAGGTTGTACCATGGCCAGTGATGGCCATTAGGACTTAAACACAGTTCCCTCCAATGTTGCTGTTGTAGCGTTCGGGTCTTTCAGTTTTATGATTAATCCATGCGCCTTCGTGGAGAGTCGGAGAGTCTATCTATGACTTATAAGAAATAATTTCCTTTAAAAAAAGAATGTCCCTTTAAAATAGATATCCGCTAACTGATACGATAGTTAAATAGACTTACAAGTTATTTCCTTAGACAGATTAACTTTTCATCTTTTCCTTGCTTGTAAATTTTTAAGCAATTATTTAAATTCTCATTTTGCATAAAATATGTGATATAAAAATTAGATATTAGAGTGGAGTTTGTTCGAAATAACGATAATCATTTTATTTTGATCGTTAGAAATTCCGAATACTTATGATAATTGAACACTGCTTGTTTTGCTTTCAGATTAAGGGAAAAAAGTGTGTGTGTGTGTGTGTGTGTGTGTGTGTGTGTGTGTGTGTGTGTGTGTGTGTGTGTGTGTGTGTGTGTGTGTGTGTTTGTGTGTGTGTGTGTGTGTGTGTGTGTGTGTGTGTGTGTGTGTGTGTGTGTGTGTGTGTGTGTGTGTGTGTGTGTGTGTGTGTGTGTGTGTGTGTGTTCATTTTTCGATTAAAGATAATATTTCCATATTATAACAAATGTTATGCGATTATTTAATTTACATTTTAGTCTCTTTAATGAAAGCCTTTTCTGTAATTGAAACAAACTATCTTAAGACAAGAGATTTTAAAAATATCAATGTTGTATAAATTGGAAATTATGATGATTCGTATCCTTCAAAATCTAGTATCTACTTTGAAAACTGAGAGTCATTTTCTTTTGTCAGATATTTTTAAGTGACCATTATCAAATTTAGGAATAACTTTAGCATTAATGCTAATCCAATTAGGAAAGAAAAATGAAAAATGAAAATTTATAAAAATTTTCATCGCAACATCAGATTAGATATGGTTTTAACTTCAACTTTCTTTTGCAGCTAAATTTTTTCTCTCAGACAACAAAAACTATGCACTTATTCACAGATATATGTTTGGCTAACCTTCATATAGACGAGTGCTTTTACAGGGATGTTTTGTATTGCTCGTATAAGTTCAATGAATCTCTCAATCAAGTGAAGCAAACATAAAATTGATAGATTGCTAAAGTCGCAAGATAAAATTACCGTTCTTAGAAAATGTAATCATTTTTTCTTGAGACGAAGATTTCGCATATAAGAAATCATTACTCGAGTCCTTTTTACGATGTTTTTTATCAAAGAAAATTAGCATCTAATACAATATCATCTTCCTGATAGTAACAAATAGGCATATGTAGCGTCATCTATGTACAGTCAGAAATACATATATGTACTACTTTAGGAAATCACCCGTTAAAAGAAGGAATATTGTGGATTTTAGGACTTAAAAATATTAATAGCACTGTGAAGATTTTGGTGATTCACATAGTAATTATAGTAACTTATAGGACTTTTTGCCCAAATTTAAGAATACAACCAAATGTAATGGCAAATGTATAACTAGAACAATTGTGCAAAATTCTACAATTCGGTTAGTAAATGCAAATTAGATTGTTTATATGACAACCATGTAATTTTAAAATAATTTTGAGTGATAAATAAGCTAAAAATCATTAATATAATTTGTATATTTCAATGAGCTAAAAAGAAATCAGATCTTTAATCTAAATATGTAAACAAGTGAAATAACGTATTGAATTTTTTTTAATGCTTTCTAAAATTTATCGAAAGTGTGTGTTTATACCATTATGAAATCTTAGCCATTTTTATTTAATTTTTAATCGAAACATTTCAAATGTTTCCAATGAATTTCATTTACGATTCTTCTTTTTAGAAATTAAATTTTAAATTCTATTTATTGAGAAATGTGATTCAAAATATTACTGAAAGTGATATTAATCAGTGGTGGTGGCATCAATTTTCCGACAGAGGGGCAAGTAACATTTCTCAGATTTATCTTCCAGATATCACATAATAATCAATTTTACATTTTATAAGTAATTAGCTTGTATAATTAATTAAAAACTTATTATAAGTAATGATTATAATAACTGATGATTTATTACATGCAATTTGATTATGTAACTTTCTTTAATTTTTTGGTGCCAATTCCATTAGAATTTTTTTTCAAATATTTGATGTTTACTGGCCATAATAGCTAGAGAGTTCATTTTGTTTTCTTGATGCAAAGCTCTACAGTTATCAATTCAGAGAATATTAAAAATAAAGTAGAATAATTAAAATCAACTATCAAAATTACCAAAAGCTATTGAAAGGCGTCAAAAACAACAAGACGAGTTTGATTATAGATTTAATACTGAAAAATTTGCAAAATAAATTTAAAAATAAAGCAAAATGCTGATATTTCAAGACAAAGAACTTAAAGTGAAATAATAAGGCTCACATCTGCAAAATTTTAAATAATATAGTTGAAAAATATGGCATTTCAATTTATGGTTATTATTTACATGATAACGATCTATTCTGTTTCATTTACTAAGATCTTTTAAAAAAAATAATAATTTTTAAAAGACTCACTGGAATTTAATGTATTAAAATGAGGAAAAATGGACGTAAATCAAATTTATAATGTAAAAATCATATAAAGATATGAACAAAAATGAAAGCAAAGATACATTACGAATTGTAATTTTTAATTATTAAACTAAAAAGATACACAAATGTATGTAGAGAGCGCGTATGTTGCTATTCCTAAAAACACAGTGGAACATATATTAATCAAAACAGAAGTAAAAAATGAGAAAAAAAACTATAGTGAAAATAGGAAAAAATTTAAAGAAAATCAAAGAAAAAGAAATTCGGCCTGATGACTTTCTCAAGGGTCACCATCAGGCAGGGATTCCAATAAAAGGTGGAATTTTTTTTATTTATAAAGGGTTTGACTATTATCTAAAAAATTAACCCTTCCAGGACCCGAAAAATTCCACATCCCAAAGTATAAGACATGCATCATATTTTAAGAATATAAAAACAAATGACAATTATATATTAAAAAATGATATTTATATTTTAAAAAAAGACCACAGTATTAAAATTCTAGAAATTAAAAAAAACTTCACAAAATAATAAATAATCAAATATTGGCATTAGAAAAATAAGAAGCTAAGAACATACGGCAGTGTACGGGTGAGAAGAAAACCCCATGAATCCATGGATCTCTCATCCCTGCAAGGTACTGTTCAAACTGATGGAAGCTCTATGATAGCACAAGGAATGAGCAAATGGTTTGAACTGGGACCGTTGATACGTCTAGACTTGACCATGACATGTCAAGGGTACGTTAACATCATTTTTAACCACCTACATCCATTCATATCCCGTGTGCATTCCGACTGACGTAGACAATTTCAATAGGATAATGCCCTCCCCCCTACAAGTCTACAGTACTTACCGAGTGGCTGGAGAAACACTCTTCTGAATTTCGTTCCCTCTCTTGCACACCTAATTTTCCTGGCATGAACATTATCGAGCATATCTGAGATATTTTGCAAAGTGCTGCCCTTGGGAGATCTCCACTATCTCTCACTGTCATGGCTTTTTGGACTGCCCTGCAGGAATTATGGTGTGAACTGTCTATAGAATACTTTCACAAAATAGTTGAATCAATATCACGCCGTATCGCGTCGTGGAGGCTCTACACGATATTAGACTGGGGTACCAGTTTTTCTGGCACTTCAGTGTATCACATACTGAAAAAAAAAACAATTGTTGAAAAGAATGAAAAAATAAATATATTCTAGAAAGGGCAGTTGTGGAAAGGTTAAAATGTGCACCTTTAAATAATAAAAATTATTTTTAAGATTCTACTACTTGCAACAAATTATCTTGGTAATAACAAATTGTATTTTCAAATGTTAATAAAAAATATTGGAAGCAAAAACAACAACACAGACGCATTATAATGATTTTTTTCTCTGGCTGAAAATGAAACATAATTAACAGTTTCTTACAGATTTGAAATAGTGGTAAAGGAAGGGCAACCCTATTTTGGTGCAGGAGAAGATGAAATCACGTGATTTCGGGAGTGAATTTGTGTTCGCTGTAACCTCATTCTTCAGTATATATAAAAGAGGCGTCTGAATCTCAGATGACATTTTTTTTTCATTCATTCATCCTTTCTCCAGTCATAGAAGGAGATAGACGTTCGGAGAGAACGTATCTCAGCCAAGATGGAATTGGTATGTCCATCCCGCTCTCGACTCATCCTTATCAGAATTTGTCTTACAAAGGAACTGGGATTTCTGGAATCATTGCGAAAAAACATTGCACCCACCCTGATTCTCACGACATGGAAAAGAATCAGACAGATCAGAGGATTCTAAATTTTACTGCAAAAATTGTCAGAGAAGAAACGAATTAGAACAGATGATTGAATCAACCAGATCTCAGATAAAATATATAGATTCAGTTCCAGAGCCTTATGAAAGAGAAGAATTATCCAATAAATACCTAGCATTAATGAAGCAAATAGATATTCAACAGGGTGAATATAAACTAATTATTTCCTAAGGCTGCCTAAAGAACGAACTAAATGATCAAATTAAATTTTCCCCTAAACGAAAAACTGCTAATTCTGGGTCTACTACCCAAAATAAAGAGGAAATAGAATTAACTAACCGTTTTGAACCCTTAGCAAACGACCAAGCAGAATCCCTAGAAGTTGATCAAAATAAAACTACTGAAAAATCCCGCCAATAATGCTAAAATATACCAAAGATTATAATAAAGTATTTGAATTAATACACTCTAAATTTGGTATAACTAATAACACCCTAGGAAATGTTTTCATTAAAGTTTCCTCTGAAGCAATTGAAAACCTCAAAATGATCCAAGAATTCTGTAGAGAAAATAATTTTGAATTTTATTTAATAAGACCCAAAAGGCAGATACCGTCCAAAGTGGTCATTAAAGAACTCCCCATAGATTATATGGCTGATTCATTAGGAAGAGAACTTCAAAACCTTGGATTTTTGGTAAACAAAATATTCAGACTCTCCCAATATAAAACTAGGAAACCTCTAGCTATCCTACTTACAGAATTAAACAGGAACAGCACTGTAGATCCAATTTATAAAGTGAGTGATATTGAGTATCTCAAAGTAACGGTGGAACAGTTCGGAGGTCGTAATTCAATTTCCCAAGCTTTAATTGCAACCACTTTGGATATGTATCAGGTAACTCTTCCATGAAATCTAGATGCCTTAAGTGCAACGGAGAGAACAGATCGAGGAACTGCCCCCAAAAAGATAAAATTGAAGACCCTAGATGTATTAACTGTGAGCAGGGAAACTATACCATTGCATATAGAGGGTGTCCAGAGTTCCCAAAAATTCTAAACCCAATACAACAATCAATTCAATCAAATTTTGTCAAACCAAATTTCTCCTAGCCCGTACCCTAAAAACAAATATCCCCAGCAGTAAGAACAAACTAATATTAATCCTACCTAAATAAACAGTTCTAACAACCCTGTCCTTGAATTCGCTGAAATTTTTGAGGCTTTCAATGAAATCAAAAATCTATTCCTACTTTTCCCCCGATCAAAAGCTGCAATTAAAGAAAAGAAAACTACCAATGACCCAATGAATAAATAATTTATACTTTTTAATGTCAATTCACAGTCTTCAAGTAACTAAAATAGGGGCTACCTCCTGCCCTTGAGTATCTTTCAGATGCATGTTAGAAACGTAACTGACGTGGGCTGTTTTTTCACTGGACTAGCGGATCTTTCTCATAGTGGCTCCCTATGAGATTATCTCAGTCTATTAAAAACGTAGGCGGGAAAAACGGGAAAATGGAGATTGCGCACGCGGCATGTGCTAGAATTTTCAACCTACATAGACAAGAAACGTGTTTCTAAAATTTATACTTTACTCATTTCCATTTTTTATTTTAAAAAAGCAAGATTTTCAGTTCAAAACTTTTAATTAGTTTTTATTAATTGCCATGTTAGTTTTTTAATTATAGCACACTGAAACTATTAATTATTCTTATAATTAATTGTCTAATTATTAGATATCTGCTTAGCTAATTATATTACACTATTTTATCGGCTAATCGATTTACATGAGAAAATGAAAATAAATTTAGCATAAAACTCAGAAAATCGGCTAGCTTATTAAATTGTGTAATATAATGAGCTATACAGGTATCTAATAAGATTAATTAATCCAGGATTAGATTTTAATATTATTAGTAAAATTATTCAGCATTATGTGCCATTAAATGTTTAATTTTCCGAATTTTTAATCTCTTCTGTATAAAATATGTAATATGTATTACCACTGCTACATGAAATAAACGAAATAGAAATTTATTTATTTTGCCGAGAAAGAACACCAAAAGGGGGGGGGGATGATCCTTTATAGAATGTAAATGAAACATTACATTTTAAAGAAGATTTAAACTAAGAATTTTAACTTAGCACCCTCCTCCCCTAGAACATTTATAAGTTATGTGATATGACTGATTTTAAAATTTCTCCTATGCTCTCTATCAGCAGCTAGAATAATAATTAAAATATAAAAGGCATTAACATAAATTCGTAAGACACATGAAATAAGTTGAACAAAACATAGTATGCAAAAACCAACAAATTTTTCATAAGAAATATGTAAAATATTATACAAGTAGTTCAAGCAAATGGAACTATACATATTATGCAAAAGCGGCCAATTTTTTTCAAACAAATCCCGCATGTCGAGCTCAATCTCCATTTCTCCTCTTTCCCCACCTACGTTTTTAATAGACTCAGCCGATCTCATTAGGACCCACTATGAAAAGCGGGCGGGGGCGGGGCCTCCGAGAAGAGCGTTATCCGAGAGAGCTCTTATCGCTCTTTGTTCTCGGAGGCCTCGGCTAGGGCTGCTGCGAGGGAAAATCTTCAGAATAGTACCTATCCCTAATAAACGCTGTGTTTTTGTCCGGTATTTTTTAACAGATAAATGATTGTTTAGAACCTCTTTTTCGATTAATTTTAAATATGATTTTTATTGTGATTATGAGTTTGATTGATGATTAATTTAAAATCAAAAACGATCTTATTGCATCCGTTATTTTCGAAATGAAAGATTGTTTTGAACTTATTTTCAATACGATAGTATGGTTAAAATATGTATTTGATTAATTTAAAATGTGCTATAATTTATATTTTGTTAATCCATAAAATCCAGTATCAAAAGCCTTATTTATTTATTGTTAGCAAGGTTGGGGCGGATATTTTTTAACAGCCGAAAGGTAGTTTTGAACGTATTTTCAATTCATTTTAAATATGCATTTGATTAATTTAAAGTGTGTTATTATTGTGTATTAATATTTATATTTTGTTAATTCATAAAATCCAGTATCACAAGCCTTATTAATTTATTATTAGCAATTTTAAATACTTTTATTTATTAATTAATGCTATTATAGTGTGTATATGAAAAAGTATTACCTTTCAATCATTTGCGAATGTAATTATTTTATGAATTAAGGTTTAATATGGATTTAATAATTTCATGTTGTACACAATATCAATATTATGAAAGGGTTTTTTTTTCAGACTATTAAGCATGTAAGTTATATTTAGAAAGTCATACTTTGTTTACATGAAATATTTTGTCCATATATTTTTACATATGTTGATGATAAATCTAATACACAACTATTTCTATAATTTAAAAAAAGTTTTTCATTGGCAAATGATGTAAAAGCTGAACAAAAGATTATCTTCAGCTGTTCAGAAAGAAAAAAATTTATATGATAAAATATCTTGCATATTTCATTATATCTAAAAAAAATTCTAAGATAAATCTTACTTTATTTTTTTAAAAAATTACTAATGATTGTTAAACAATTTTCATCATACCATATAAGGAAAACTTATTTGTGTGTGTAATGAGTCATGTTCTACTATTAAAATTTGCCTTCATATATATTTTGTGTGTGATTGATTTAATTCAATTACCAGCTACTCTGGTGCAATGAAATTATAAAAAAGATAAGTTAAATATCCCTAATATAGAATCTAGGTGAAATAAAACATGACAAATTCAATGGAAAAATGTCGAACTTATAGGCTATATCAATTTCAATGAGATTATCAAACTTCTGGAGTGAGTAAATTAGTCACAAATGCAGTAATTTTTTTAAAAATAAGCATATTTGTATGACACAAATATTCTAAATTAGTGAAAATTATTTTAGATTTTCAAAATGATTCAATTTTAGTATTAAGAAACAGAGTTGTTATAACCTTTTCTTGTAATCCATCTACTGAATAATTTTTTAAATATATATATGAATTTGAAATTTTCAACTTGTAGTAATATTTGGTATGCTTAGTCATAATTATTTTTATATGTTAACATAATTTATGTTTACATAACCATATATTTCTTACTTTAAAAATCTGAAATAACAATTAATTTTGTGAAATTCTTAATCCATTGTAGACTTCATACATAGGAAACTTTACTTTGCATAATAAACAGGTTAATGCAATTCTGTTTCTTAATCCTTTCAAACTATCCTAGTCATATCTTTAGGATTAAATTTATTAAAATATTTACTGTGATTATAATTACATGCTTATATTTACTTATATATATATATATATTCATGTGATATTTTGCATTAACAGTTCCATTTATAATTTGCTTTAAATATATCTGTATAATATATTTAAATTTATCTCTTTAAATATATTGGCATTAACATTCGAAAATTAGGTATATAATAAAAAAGCAATGAAACATCCAATTAGCTGATGTCTAACTATAGGTATCATTAAACCAACATTTATTTAATTAAAAAGATTCTTGACCCATAGATTCAATAATTTATTTTAAATATGTACATAAAATCTTGTTCCAGTTGCATTTTAAAGTGCTTAACTTTTTCATAAATTTCTCTCATTCTTTATAGCAAAGATGTTATAAAGAATGTTATATGTTAGACTTGAAAAAATGAACAAGATTTATATGGGAGAAGAAGATCATTTTTGAAATGTTGGTCTATTTCAAAAATGCCATATAAAAAAACTGGTATCAATACTTCCTTTTTTGCCTGATGAATCTTCAGTTACCCTTATTAATATTTCAGGATATAATTTTTCAGTAACAATTAATTTCAAAATGATACGAGGCGAATATGAGCTATTCGAGATCTGACAGAGAACTTATTTCACGCTAACTGAACATAATTGCTCCTATCTATAAATACTCCAAAAAAGGGAAATAGCTTTACATCTCAATTTTCAAACCTGTCTGACAAACATGTATTCCATATCTATTAAGAAAATTTCCAAGGGTTTTAAATCCTTAAGCTTGTTTCATATGCAAATCTCAGCCTTAAAATGTTTGTATTCTTGTATATTTTTGATATGCTGTTTCTATTAAAATTGATCTGTTAAGAAGTTAAATTATGAATTTTAAAAATTATAGTAAAAACACTTTATTTATAATTTTTTTATAAACTGTTAAAGCTACTGAGCTATTAACATATTTACTGCAGCTCAAACTGTGGTTTTGAGGGATAAAATAAGTGATAGCTTAAAAATGAATTATTTGTTCACTATTTTTACCCTAAAATTTCTTCAATTATTCAGTAACAGAATTCACAAACTTGAATGATAAATGTATGCTTGCATACTTCTAAAAATTCTCATCATTATTACTACCACTGCTCGTGCTGTACAAAAAAAAAGTATTATTTTTAATATTCTATATTTTTAACAGGATTTCTCATCCTGAATGTTGAAAGAAATTATGAAATAAATGAGTATATATATATTATCTAATTTCTTAGCAATTTTATGTTATATATATATATATATATATATTGCAAAAGACACTTTTTAATAGATGTGTGTATGAGAATACATTTTCTAGAATTCAATCATATTTCTGTTATTTGCTAGCCTGTCTGCAGAAATTTTCTCTTAATATTTTAACTTTCTTTTTTCATGTCATACTAATTAGATAAGTGCAGTACATATAGATTTAATTGCATTATATAGAAATAAGTAAATATTAAAAGTAATGAATATTTTTAACAAAGCATGTCATTTAAAATATTTGTTAATTTTTGTATACTTCATCAAAAAGAAGGGAATAATCTGCTCTCTTATATTTATATTATATATTTCTTAAGAATGTGACATTTTCCTAGAACTTGAAATTCCAAAGAAAAAAAAATACTAATTTTTTTCTTGTTAAATAGATTAATAGAAGGTACTAATAAATAAAACACAGAGTTTTGATAAAGTGAACTCCTGAAAACACTTTCTGAACCATCCTTCCTTTGTTTATAGCTTTCATTTTTATTCATAACTTCTTTGATTTCTTAAACCATCTAACTCCAAGTTTTGACTCTAAAGATTATTTCTATTATGGATTTAAACTTATAAATAATATACATTGGGCATTTAAATAAATATAAGAGAAAACACAAACATTTCAGATTTCATTTATATATTTTTTAGCCTAACTGAAGTGGTTATTGTAATTTGAAAGGGAGAAATGATTTTTTGCCTATCTGCTTTGAAATCTTACTTGTATACTTAAGGTAGTAAAACATATGCTGATATAAATCTTTAAATAAGGTATTGTTTAGACTTTAAAAAAAAACCTTTTTATATCATAATAATTTTAATAATCTTTTTTTTAATAATATGCAGCTATATATCATTTAATTTAAAGCAAACATGTGTGTTTTTCTTTTAATATATTATATATTGGCATAGTATTTTAAATTACTGTACTGACAGAAAAGGGAGGAACACAACATTTATAACTTTTGATACCTTTGTAGCTAGTGAAGGTCGCGGTACGAACTTGCGACGTTTGAGCCAGTAGCCGAGCGATATACCGTTCGAGCAAAAGGGACCCTTCAGCTCGAAGGATATTATCTAGCTGATAAGGCTGATGCTACACCTTTTTATTAACCTGTTGTGATGCAGTGTTTCACAACATGATACGCCTGATTTCTCTAGTTTCTAAAATCATTGAATTCAACTATAAATTAAAAAAAATAAGTTTAAAAATCACTTTAATTTTTTTATAATAGATGACAATTTAAATTAAGTTGATCCTTAATTTTCAGATATCAAAGAATATTTTTTTTTCAAACAATTTCATTAATTTTTTTCTAGTGAATCTATTCTGTTTTTTTATTATTATTACTGAAGCCTAATACATTATTTATTACAAAATTATATGTGAAAGTGTTAATTTTCAATTAAAAGTAAAAATCTTTTTTAAAAAATGTGTCAAAGTAAATGAGAATACATATTTAAAATTACTTTTTTTTTTCTATAAAAGAAATAATTTCATTGTCTGTTGGAAAGAAAACCATTAAAAACATTATTTTTATATTGCTTATAACATCTGAACAAAAAAGAGAATATATATATATACCAAAATATCTTTTTAATTTGATTATAACTAATAATATTTTAAAGATAATTCTGACTTCTTTTTAACGTAAAATTTCATAACTAATGTGATTGAAAATACTATCATCATTTCATGTGATGAAGACCTAGTTGTGTATATGCATAGTTAATTATTTTCCAATAATAAAATTTTACCTCACTTTTTTATGTGTGATTAATTTTATTTTTAATTCAAATACCAGCTATTCTTGTACAGTGAAATTATTAAAAAGGCCAGTTAATTATTCCTAATGGAATGCACATGCATAAAATGTTTAGATACAACCCTTTTAGAATTACCTCTGCCATAAATACTAGAGTTTTGACTACCTTCAATAATCAGAGGATTGAATTTATAAAACTTTTTATTCTCTTTATATTATATATTTATACCTTACTAACAACATATATTTATTATGATGTTTTGTGCTAGCAGTTTCACTTAAACTCTTCTTTAAATATCCCTTAGGGATCATTCAAAAATAATGAAATTAGTAAATAACAAAGTAAAACCATTAAATAATTTGAAGTATCATCAAGTCAACAATTATTTAATTAAAAAGATACTTAACACAAGGATTTAACAATTTATTTAAAATAATTTCAAAATTAAAATCTTACTCTTATTGCATTTTAAAACATTATTTATTTCATGAACTCCTCCTTTTTTTATAGTAAAGATATCTAACTCCATTGCTAGCTTGAACATAATAAATAGGGTCTTAGTTTATGTGGGAGACAAAAAAAAATATTTTTAACAGATGTGTTAATTTATTTCTAAAATTTCACTAAAAAAACAAACTAAAGACCAAAGTAATATCAATATTGCCTTGCTTGCATGTGGGAACTTATTATCATCATCCTTATCTCAAGGAATATGTTTTGACTACATTGATTAATTTCAAAAGGATACAAGGTGAATATCAGTAATTCTGGATCAGACATAAAATATATTTCATGTCAAGCAAAAATAATTCCTCATATGTATTTCTAAACATGGAAGTAATTTCCTAAACCTGTCTGTGAAATAATTCTAAAGTTTTAACCTTTCAGTTTAGCCAAATTTTACTTAAAAAGTGAAAAGAATCAAATTAATCTATTACATATGGTTACAGAACTGTAATAATGGAAAAAATTGAGATCAGCCAATAAAGCTGTACATACAGGGACTTAAAAACTCAAACATGCAATTTCACAGCCCTAAAAAAAATTTCTATATATTTTTGATGTCATGCAGTTTTTCTTAAAATTAATCTGTTAAAGACTGCAAATAGGAATTTTTTTATTATATATATTACGATTACTAGGTCATTGTTGTATTTATTAAAATTCATTCTCATATTTTGAGGGATAAGATATGTGATAGAGATGTAAGATTATTAAAAGTGAAATAACTTTAACTTCTATAATAATCAGATACTTAAAAATATTTTGTCATGAACATTAAGTTATTATATAATTTTTTATAGACCATATTTCTATATTAAACTTTGATGAAGAAACTCACAGCTTTGGACTTAGATATTTTATTTTCTATTAAAACTGATTATTTAGATGTGCTTTATTTTACAATGATAAAAAGCAAGTTGTACATTAATATTTTGGAATTTCAATTCAAATTGATTAAAGAACTGAAAATTAAAAAAAAATATATTATATGAATGGAGTTCTGTAAAAATTCAAAAGTATTAGAATATGCTTATCCCTGTTCCAGTTATATCTATGTAATCTTTAGACTTCCTTTGTTCATTATATTTTTGTGTGCTCCTTTTCAGAAATTAGGCTAAACTATATAAATGAGAGGAGGGGTCCTAAAAATTTGTATAAAATAAGGATTAACAAGTTACATTTTTTTTTATTATGTATTTTTATGAAAATAATAAAAAAAAATCCGTATGAAAATTTTATAAAAATTATTAATTATTATTATTCTTATTTTCTGCATATTGCTAAAAAATTTATATCAATAAAAAAGTATAAAATAGGACCTTTTTACAAGATCGTCTACAAATAATAGTTTGGTTAAATGTGTTGATAGAATTTTATTTGGACCAGAAATTGAAGCCTAGAACATTTATAATTTTTGTTTACTCAAGATATGAAAAATTACATTTACGTTTTTAAAATTAATAATTGGAAAATATAGTGAAATATTTTTTTTGCAATGCAATTATTATTAATAAGCACAAGCTTTTTTTTAAATCAATGGTTTCAACACTTTCTGTTCCATGGTGTCATAAGAGTTCCCTGAATGTCCAAAAACAAAATTTTCACAATTTACAAAAGTATGGATATTTTCAAATTTTGTCATTTAAATTGTCGTTTTTAACTGTCACTTAATCAATAAAGGAAAACGTTGCCTTATAGAAAACTAAAATATAGCAGGCTGGCTTCTAAGCAGTTCAGTTCGTGCAAGACTGAGATAAAAAGTAAGTTGAAATAACGGAAAAAAAAAACCCTATAATTTTTAAGTTTTAAAAAAATCGTCTCGTGGAATTAAAGGTGCTTTTTTATAATTTTTAAAGTTTTTGAAAAGATGTAAAGAAATATCTAATTGAAAGAGTCCGTCGAAATAAAATCTGAAACTAACGAATTAAGTTAATAACTAAACTATTAGTTATAGTTGTTGTCCTCATTATTTGACTGCAATTGAAAATCACGAGGTCAATGTCAAAACAGCCATCATGTAGGACACATTTGAAAATAGGATATAAATTTAGTTAATGGACTCCGTAAATGGAAATATCTCGAGACAGGATATTACATTTCAAATCTCATTACATGAAACTGTTTCAGACATTTGTTACAGTATTCCTTAAAATTAACATTCATAGAATTTTCTCCCAGAATAGATTTATCTTCCCGAGTTGTTTATGGATTTTGTCATTTAACATCGAATTATAACATCTATGTATGACGTGAATTTAAATCATAATTTTGAAAAACTAAACATTTGTTCCTCATTGCTTGTAAAATTCTTTATGGGGTTAACTTATGGAATAAGGTAAAACTACTCAATTTTCTTATAATTTTGTTTAGATTTTTGTTTATACTTACAAAGTTTTTATTGAAATTTTTTAAATAATATGTATTTGCTTTATAAAAATCTTTTCGTACAGTCTGATTTTTATTTTGTGTGTGTGTGCAGTTACAGGATTCCAAAATTATTTAATAAAACTTATTTTCATTTTTAAGAAACATAAAGCTATAAGCAGGCTATAAGAAAATTATGCACACATTTCATATAAACTTGATTTTTGTATTATATTATACTTGCTACATCACCCGTGGCCCTATTATCATTAATTTGTTTTATTTCTTTCAAAATAAAGCTAACATGTAGTTTTCGTTAATGCGTTAAAGAAGAATATTAACTTAATATTTTAAGACTCTTAAACGAAGTAATTAATTAATCACTACACTAAAGCTTTAGAATACACGACAGCTTTAGTTTTGCCACATGGAATGTAAGAATCCAATTAAATCTGACAAACTTATTTAGTAAAATAAAATCTTATTTCATGAATTGAACCTAATAAATAAATAAATAAAAATGGCAATTTCTCAGTTCAGGAATTGATCGCGAAGTATTTGAACTAGAAGTTCTTGGCCCCCGGTCCAAAGAATGTCGAAAAAACATACAGTGGAGGTGGAATTACATGGAATATTTTGATTGTAGAAAGAAAAAAAAATTCAAAATACCTAATAAAAAGTGAAGATTTATTGATACGAGGAGAATAAAATAAACTTTAAAAAGTAGAGAGTGAGTTGAGAAAAATTTATTTAATAAAAGTTCAGCAAAATTATTTCGTGGATGATGCAAAGAGAGATGAAACGTTAAATGAACACGTTACAATTTTAAAATCAAAATGGGTATAACATGACAAAAATGGATCAAATAGTGAAGAAATTACAATAATTTTAAAAGACAAAGTTTTATTTCAGCATATGCATATTTTTGCTTTTATTCTATATTTTAAAAATAAAAATATCTATAGAATGCAATTTAATAATACCATTGGTAGAAATTAGCTAAACTAGATTTAACATTTCGATATCACCACACAAATTTTACATAAATTAACTTTGAAAACTAGAGAAAATTTGCATGACGATAGAGCTAATGTCACTACGAAGCTTTTCTTTTCTT
The DNA here is from genome assembly GCA_026289955.1 of Argiope argentata. Lineage (NCBI taxonomy): Eukaryota > Metazoa > Arthropoda > Arachnida > Araneae > Araneidae > Argiope > Argiope argentata. The sequence continues at coordinate 204,200 of JAOUZG010008940.1, read as the reverse complement.
TTTTCAGTTTTAAGTTTGTATAAATATATTTTTTTATGTGACGATTCATTCAAAAATAGAAATTTGAAATAAGAAAACATAGAAATGGAAATTGAGTATATGCAAATATTTGTCTAATGTAATATCCCCCAATAATCATTACTCCAAAGAATGGATAAAAAACTATGGTCAGAATTGAATAATTTCCTTCCGAATAAATTTACATGAGATATCAGACTGCTACTTCGCAGCTCTTGATTTTCAAAATCAAGTCTAAATTCTGGAGGGAAAATTTTTTTTTTGATGATCTTGATAATAATTACGAAAATTTGGAATAATTTTTTAGCACCTTTAATATTTATAAGATTTATTGAACTCTTTTCAGAGATTAATATCAATAAAAATGTACATTACAAACTATAAATATAATAGTAAAATTAAAATAATAACTATTCGGCCAAAAAAAATTGGTAATAGTTCTTTGAAACTGATGTTCATAACACTTCTCATAGATTACATTTTTGAGAATGACGATAAATGAATTTTGTGTCTTAAGACTGGCCAGGCAGTATGAGCTAGAGCTATTTAACTTGGCATTTATGTATTTTTTTTTTTGAAGGGGTGAGAAATGCATTCTTCAGGGAGATTTTTTAATATAATTTGATTAGAATTTTAATTAATTAAAAATAAGCAACATTTTTGCTATCTGCTATAACTCCTGAAAATATTTTGACACAATGATAATTTTTATATTAACATAAAATTCAAAATATTATCTTTTTTATATATCAAAATATTATCAATTATTAATATTTCAGCTGCTCTCACATTATTTTAGAACAAAATAGGAGGATTTCATATCTTTTCGTTTACAAGATGAAACATGGTTTTAATAAAATTTTGCTTTCTTAAAATTAAGGTTTTAGCTTCAGAATCAAATAATGGCAATATCCCTAACATATAACTGAATTTAGATATTTCTAAATTTTAACTAATAAAAAATTAAGCTAGATTTTCGAATTTTTCTGAGATAACTCCATAAAATAAATATTTAAGGCCACATTACTGGATTCATTTGAATACTAGGACAACACTTGAAAATTTTTCACCAAGATAATTTATTCATGAAGTTTTAAAAGTTAACTTCCTTCCATGGTGGTGGTACATAACGTGGAAAATCATTATGTTACCATATATTTTTCAGAGTAATTAAATTGAGGCTTGCTTTAAAATACAATTTTTTTAATTAATCTAAATCATCACTTAATTTGAATAATACATGTTTAAACAAAAATTTAAGTTTTTGCAAGAGCAGGAATACTCAGTAATTATTTTATAAAGAGAAAAAAAATTAAATTGTAAACATAATTGCTTTTAAGTCAACAATCCAATATAAATATCTCTCTCTAAGTATAGAAATAATAAATAGATTAATATCAGCTAAAAATTAAGGTGATAATAACATAGCAAGAATATTTAGAATATATATATATATATATTTCAATAAAGCCTAAATTATATTCTCTTTATATATATATATATATATATATATATATATATATATATATAAACTTGTTGGAACGTTACCAATACCATAAAACAGAGCAGTTTAAATTCAGAATCACAGAAAGCATTAGATGGCATAAACTGGGCCATGTTAAGAAAGGTCAGCCTCTTTGCTAAATCAAATATATCTATCTGATTTTGAATTAGGCTGAGCAGCAATAACAAAAAACATTTCTATTTAATGCTGTCACCATATAGTTCTAAAAACAGGCACCTTGTCAATAAAGGATTATGCATATTGCCTTTTTAAAGATTTTATTGTACATTTAACACAGTTACAATGTATTTAATACAGATATACAATAATGTGCTTACTATATGTACATCAATAACTTAAAACATGCATAAATATTACACATTTTATTTGATATACTATGAATGTATTATTTAAATACACAGATTTTATATAATTAAATAATACATATCCAAGTAAATCAATACAAACATATATTGTTCACTTTAAATGACACTGATACAGAAACATTCACAGTTTTTTCTGATCAAAATAAAATAATGCAGACAAATATGATTAATTGATATAAGGTGGTTGAGTTGCCAAATGTTTTAATTTATGCTTCAGAACCAACAGTTTGCAAATGCTAAAGATTAAATGAGTACATTGAAGATTCCCCATATATGGGGATCTGCTGCATGCAATAATAAATGAAAACAGTAAGACATTCTCATACTGGTGTGGCATATAAGTCCAGAGGAAAAGTGACAATTGGTGTGTAGTTCTTATCATCCGACACAGTTCAAAAGTAGGAACTCCATCACAAAAAAAGGCTGTCATGTAGCTTCAAAATATACCTTTATTTTAACTGAATTGTGCTATGTCATCTTAAAATTATCATTATCTAATTTTAAATTTACCTTATTATCATTCTTGTTCACAAATTTTTCTTATAAATCAAACATACTTGTCAAGATAGCATGTAGAAAATTCATATTAAATCCAAGACATTTTATTGAAATCATCGCAGGCTCAATGAAATAAAACTATTAAATGCTCATCTCCTCATACTACTTCCCAATTAATTAACAGTCATAAAGTAATTGTATATTTTACACATTGGTCAAAATTCCATAAAAAGTCATTTGAATCTAAAACAATTTTATTTATATTTGTTTAAAATCAGGCTTTATTTTGATACAATGCAAGATTTGCAAACGTGGGGCCTTCTCATTCATTGTTTCTCAAAACACTAAAGGAAACTACGGCAATTCTCTGTATGTGTTCCAATTCCCAACAACTATTCTCCTTTGAACGTTTGAGAGACAGGGGCACATGAAATCAACATTGTCATTTGTGCGTTGAGTTGTATCAACATTTCTTCCTAAGATGATCAGCGAGAAATATTGTTTTTATTGAAATGCTGTGTCACCAGATTTGCTTACATCATGGGGTTTTTTTTAACCATCTTCTCTCATATTTCAGGAATGATTATTTAATATAAAATATTTTTCTTTGAGAGTTCAAATGAAATATATTTCATGTTTCATATGCTCTTTTTTGTAGATATTTCAAAATAATCCATATGTAGAAAGAATGAAAAAAAAATTAATCTTTCATTTCGAAAGGAAAATTTCCAGCTTTCTTTCATTTTAAAGTGGCTTACAAATATTTTCAACTTTTTAATATTCATTCCAATGCTGTGTTTACAGTTCAGAAGGCATGATCTCCCTTTCCAGATTTAATGAATTGTGAACTGTAACTGAAAATTTAATTTCGGCATTACAATCACATCCTTTAAAAATTCTTCATTTAATGAAAATTTGTTAAACACAAACTCTCAAGGAATTTATTTCATCACACTATGCTAGCAATTGTCATAAAGAATATCAGAAGGAAATAAAATCCACACTGACACACTTTGCTGCTCCTTCATTTCATCCATTTGGGTCAAAATAAAAAGTTTTTATTCTAATCCACTTCCAAGCTCCTAAAACTCTCAAGGTATTTATTTCAGCAGAATATACTTTAGTCACTATTCTAAAGAATATCAGAAGGAAATGCAGTCCAAACAGACACAGATTTTGAGAGCCTTTCACACCTTTTGGTCACAATGAGAAGTTTTTATTCTAAACCACTTTGAAGCTCCTACTCCCTTATCTTCAACTTTTCCTCTGTCTGAAGAATTACATGTTGGAAACCGATGTTTAAAAATGAGAATCCTTCATTTTCGAATTCAGACGAGAAATCAAATAATACAGTTCCTGAAAAGAAAAAATATATGTATAGTAAAAAATAAACGAGCATTTTTGCATTAAAGCTCATGCATATTCATCACCATTTTGAGGAAAACCGACCTCATCTGACTAAGCATCAGTTTCAGATTACTACAACAATACTTATAAAATTTATTTCTTTCATTTTTTTTCCCCAACACGTTACAAACGATTTTTGAGATACCAGAAGGGAAAATATGTATCTGAATACGTAAAGAGCATCAAAAATAATAATTCTAAATTATACAATTAAAATAAGAGGCTTTCAAAGGGAAAAACAACAGTAGGTGACTAACTTGTATCTCAAGATTCCTGCCCTCCCCACTGCCTCATTTATATTTCTACACATTAAGTTCTATTGAAGTTCTGGAAAACAAAAGATGAATAGTGCAGATAACAAAAAATATTGTCAATGTTCAGAGGTCAAAGAGTAATTGCAGTCTGCTTCACAAATATCTACATTTAAAGTGTATATAATAAAGATTTTTTTTAAAAAAACATAATTTTTGCTTTACATATTCATAATGGGAAATTAGGGAAAATAAAAGAATTAATAAGAAAAATAAAAGCATTTGAAATTGGTTTGCAATCAAAATAACCACTTCTGTCTTTCTATGATAATTTATATACATTAAATTTTTGCTTACCAGTTAACTGATATTACACACCTTTAATAATGTATCTTTCAGGAATATGATTTTTATTTCTACTGATAAATTTTAAACTGCCAAATATTTTCTCAATACACCAATTATTACCATTAAATATTTTCTTAATATATAAAACACCCGATTTATCCAACATCAAACTCTTTAATGAGACAATACTTTGTTTCAGTTAATGGTTTTTGTTTCAATTTCCAATTACAGATTTTTAGTTGCACTTTAATTTTATTAATCCATTTTATTTAAACACTTTAATTTAAGGGTGGGAAAAAAAGGAGGATAAAATTTTATTCTTCATTAAATGCATTATTTGAAAAATTCTTGCAGTTAGTTCTTTTAAAAGATATTTTTTTATATTTATCTTCATATGCTTTTAGAAATTTTGTTTCTATTTCAAACTATTTCATTCAGTTTCTTTAGCATGTCAAGTTCCAAAGTCCAATATACACTAGAAACTGGAATTCGATGACTGGAAGATCCATCACTATTTTCTCGCTCTCCCCCCCCCCCCAAGCTCAATTTTCACAGATATTTAGTGCAACATATTTTGTATTAAAATGTCCTATTAATATGGCAAGAACACAAACAAATATAAAATTTCACAAAAATTTCCATTTTTATTAAATTTAATTTTCTTACTTTTATCAAATAACAAAAGTATAAGACATGTATTATTAATTGTTTAAAAGCCAGATAGTCAAAATATTCAGAGCGATTCTCATATCAATAAGCATTAAGTAAGCAATATATTAAAAATACACGCAGAAACTACCATTTGAAGTATCATAGTTTATTAAGCAAAATTGCTAATGCAAAATGGGTGTTAACATGCTCAACATAATAAAAGCTCATTTGAAGTCTAATTTTTTAAAATTAAGATTAACTGTTCCCTATGATTATTCAGAGTAAGACAAAACTGTCAATAACAAATAAAACTCATGCATAATAATAAAGTCCATGCATAATTTATGTTCATTTTAAAACACACATGATTATTTATTTATTTATTAAAGAATGTCACCAACAAGAAATATTTTTTCTGAGAGCAAACTGAAAAGAATAAATTAAATTAAAATAAGGAACTCATGCAAACCAATGAAAAAAACAACAAAAACATTAGTCACAAAATAAGAAAATCCAAAAGGGTAAAAAAAGAGTTCTAAAGAGAAAGTACAAAAAAAATTCAATGTAACTATGGAAATAATCATATGTAACAAATAAAATAAAAAATCTCATAATTAAAAAAATAATAATTTCAAAACAGTAAAATTTACAAAGCTACCATTTAATAACATTACGGGAATATATTGACAAAAAATAAAGTTATTATTTCATTCTATATAAATCTTGAACAGTCAAAAAGGCATAAGTAGAATGGAATATTAATCATGTACAAATCATGTGATCAGTATTCCAACACTAAAAAAAACTTTCATGTGCATTAAAATAAATAAAAAAGAATAATAATAATATTTTTTTTAAAAAAACACAGATTAGATATAGATTAAATTCAGCGAAATTTGACACAAATTTAATCTTAAATATAACATATAAAAAAATTAAGTTATAAAATGACTATTTTACATTGTTACAAACTTTCTATTTCTGTTCGAAAATTTGGCTAAAATGTACTGCAAAAATTATCAGAAAAAGCAAAATAATGGCAAGCATTCTGTTTCAAAGAAATTTAAGACAAGGAAAAGGATTGAATAAAAATAAAAATTACTATCAATTAAAATTTTTATAACAAATTTGTATCAGATAGGGAAAAAAAACCTACCTTTGCAAGGTTCCACTGCATTGATGGATAATAATGACATTTTCTTTGGAAAATTATGTTGAAGTTAAACAGAATACATTGACAAGAGATAAATACATTGAAGATTAACATATTTTCGCAAAAAGCTTTTAAAACAAAATTGCATTGCTTTAGAGTGCACCAGATAATTATTATAGTTCTTTTTCATCTGGGCTCATCAGCATAATAACTCTTGATGCCTATAAAGGAAAACAACAACAATGTAAAAGCTTTTACAGTATAAAAAAAACGAAGGGAAAAAATACTTTTGTACATAAATGAATAGAAAAAAGTTTAAAAGGCTGGACACACACAAACACACACACACACACACATATATATATATATATATATATATAAACCCACTCAACCCTTAAAATCTTTTCCAAAATTCAAATCAACCCTCTACATTTTTCAGAGTGAGACATAGAAATTATATGCAATGCTGATTGAAAAGAAATAGTTCCATAACTGTAGACACTAATTTTTTACATTTTATAAACAAAATAAATGAACGACAAGTTTAAAAGGATGCAAGTACAAAGGAAAAAATGGAACTCGAGTATTTAGCTTGGAGATGTAATGGGAGGGGGGAGATCCTCAATGAATACAGTCAGAGAAAAATTCAAATATGAAGAGGTATGAAATTAATAAAGGGGGGAGGGTGATTTTGCACTAAGCTTAAAAGAATAAATGTAAGAAAAGTTTGGTTAAGTCAAACAAGATCAGCTGAAATATAAAGAACACATCAAATTAAAACCTGAAGCCAAAAAAAAAAAGCCACTGATAATAAAAATCTATCAAGGTTTCAAAATAAGAAAACATGAGGCAAAAATGACAAGTCAAGAGAAATTCTGTAAAGTATCTTTAAATTTGGGCATCAAATCACACATATGAACAAACTATAATAATATGAGAATAATTTTTGCCTATAAATTAAATCAATTAGCCAGTTCATATCATAAATAGAAACAATCATATACCAATAGTTTCCTATATTCTAAAAACCACACTTTGGGTTAGCAAAAAAGGGGGGGGGGAGATTTGAATACAGCAAAATAAAATTCAAGTTTTTGAAGATTGTGGGAACCTATGTCAGATGCACATTTATTTTTATTCATTCTCACAAAACGATTAGTAGAAATTTGAATTACTAAATTTGACACAAACTATATCTTAAAATCACATAAAAAATAATTTAAGTACAAACTAAATTTTGAGTGTTTTTCAATATTACAAACTTTTCTCTACCAAATTTGACTAAAAAAAGCATTAAAAATAAACTTTTGCAAGAAATCCTCCATCCATCAGCCAATTATTTTTTTATTTCTCAAAAAGATGTTAATTTAAATAGAATGCATAGAAATACAGATAATAATAGAAAGGACCCTATATACTAAATAATAATTCATGTTAGAATAATGATAATAATAAAACTCTGCATTGCTTCACAGTATAAAAATGAGGGAAAAATCAAGTAATTATTTTTTATCTTTGACTTCAGTACATATTTAAAAATTAACACATATAATGGAAATATTATCTTTTAATGACCGAGAGAGATTAAAATATACAGACCTTATTAAAGCACCAGATAAATAGTAGTGTTACATTTTTCTTTCCGAAAAGATCAACTCCAAGCAGTTCTTAGAGGCTATAAAGAGAAACAGCAAACTGTAGCAAATTAACACAATACATAACCAAATACATAAGATCTTGACGCTGAGAAGCAATATTTTTGGATGGCCCAAAGGATGGGTTAAACGTGTGATTCAGGAGACTCAGTAGTTATCAAAACAATTATATATTTCAAGTCCTTGCTTGTTAATTGTAAGATGTTTTACGATTTCTATTTATTTGTTCTTTTATAGTCTGACTTTCGCACATAAAAAAAGTACACTTTTAAAATGGTTAAAGCTTACTTTTCACATTTTTAGAACTATTATATTTTATAAACATGTATGATGATTTTATATGTTTACATCTGAAAAATATGACGAAGACAGATTTCTTATTTTATTCATTTTATTAGAAATAAATGGCTTAAAATATTAATTGCTATACAGACGACAAGGGAGGGGATCTGTAACATTCCCTGAAACAAACATTTATGTATATTATACAATGGGAGGACAATTAATGTAACAATTTCATATTAATTAAAAAAAACAATTTATTAATACCAGATAATATTTAAAGACTTTTATACTCTAAATTTTAAAACCTTATAATGGAAAGAAAAATATAATTCAAAGGCATTACGAGATTTACTGTCAATAAATGGATAGCAGAATTCTGGAAGATATCAAGCATAAAAGTCTTCTGCCAAAGTCACCAAAATTTTTGAAGATAGAAGATGTGACTGCTTTTGATTAACTACACTGTAGCTAAGATTTAAAAATTGTTTTGGAGAATAAACATCCTGTTTTTGCAAAGAGCACAAAACATCCAAATTAAAAATATAATTACAATACATATCTCGACTTGCTGACGTATTTCACGAAATTAATAAATGTATGCAGAGAAAACATGTGCATGCGAAAGAAATTTCCTTACATTTCGAATTCAAAAATTAGATGCGCCCTTCAATAATTCAGAATAGGTTTCAAAATTTAATGATCTTTGAAATGCAGGGTGGTCGAATTTATGCTGATTGAATTTCCCTGACATTTTTTTTCTTTGGACGTTTCTAATATCTTCAGAACGATGTTGGTTTATTTTATTCTCTTTAATTGTTGCACAATATGTTCTTAATTTTAATTGAGAAATAATTCTGCTCTTTTATTTAGAATAAATATAATTTAATTCTCAGGGAAAAAACCAATTTTCATTCACTGAATTTCAGAAAAGCTTCAATTATGTAACCCCCCTTTTTTCCAAATAACAAAGACTTACTAGAGGTCAGCCAACACTAAAAGATAGATACATGCCAATCTAAACCAACTTTTAGCCAACCAGCCATATCTCAGAATTGATAATCAAATTTACGCAAAAACAATGCAGTAATAAAATGATGTTTCCTTCGAGTGGGGTTTCCCCATCCGTACTGTTTACCATCATATGAATCAAAGTTGAACAATGATTTTACTAATAGATGAAAAAAATTCATTTACAAATTCAAAATGAAATTTCTGTATCAAAATAAGGAAAATTCTTCAAACTAATCTAAACTGCATTGACTTTTACTCACCAACTATAATAATAAAAAAATCTCTTGTCCTCAATTTGAACTCTTAAAATGGAGAAAAAAGTAGATAACTGGTCCTTAGCAATGTTTAAGAGGCAGAAGTTTGAAAAAAGATAGTATGAATGGATTTTGTAAATTTTTGTGGCAACAGTTTACATATATATTAAGCAGTATAAGAACAATGATCCCTCCTCTTTCTGAAATTTTTTTTGAAAAAATTACAAGAGTCATGAGTACCTTTAAAGTACCAAAGTAATTAATCTTTGAATATTATTTTAAGATTATAGAGCATTTTGCAGAATGCATGGGGAATTTTAAACAAACACAAATTAAAAATAAAAAGTTAAAAGAAAATATTAACAATAACGTCAATTTCATGTCGTCCATAGGATCCATTCACAATTAAATAAAACGTGTTTATAACGTGAAGAAATTTACAAAAAAAAAATGTTTTATGAAAATAAAACCACAGAAGCTATTGTAGAATACTTATTTAATTAAAATAAGAAACTGTGGAATTATAATAATTAATACCCAAAATTCATACTTTTCTCTCGTAAAATGTGATACACTCAATTTGAAGGAAGAAAAGGGAGGGACAGTTCCATAAATTTCTTTTGAAATAAAAGAAGCTCATTAAAGCTGAAAATCATTATAGAGACAGGAGCTAATCTTTCGTTCAAGTCGATAAACTCAAGAGTCCGACTCAGCCAAGTTGGGGTCCGGGGCAAAAACTTCTTTGGGGCCCCCTCTGCTTTACTACTTTAGTAATTAAGAACATTCCTTAAAAAAGGTATCGTAAAATGAAATTGGACCCGGGGCAATTGTCCCGTATGCCCCTGCCTTAGTAAGGCCCTAGAGAAATTTACATGTGCATTATATAGCAAAAATGCTAGATAAAATGTATGATTTAACCTTTGTTTTAATAATATGAAAAGTACCATTAGATATCTCGGAATGGACATATCTTCGTTCTTTGTCGTGTTCAGCTAAGCTTCTAAATGTTATATCAATGCTATTCAATTTATATCAATGCTATTCAAATTCGCCAATATTACTCCAAACCTTTTGTTCTTGCATTTTAAAATTATATCCAAAACTAAGCCTAAACGAGGATTCAATTTCAAAATGAAACTTCATTCACTGAAATTACATTTGTAAACTCCATTTTGCAGAAGCATGTAATCACATAATTCAAAACATTATGTTGATCAACAGTATCATCTTCTATTAATGATAAATCAATGAGCAGTTTTAATTACTAACAGTGGGAATAGATGCAATAATATTACTCAATCTGGAAGCATTATTTGCATATATTTATTCAAAACTTTTTCTTTTTGAGTGACTTTATTTTATATTATTCCCCGTGCGAAATACGAACGTTTAACAATATTCTTCAATCTTAATTAAAACTATAACATCTAATTTTATAGCAGAAATTACGCAAATGCTTTGAATTATTTTGAATGCAGCAGCTTTTAAATATTTACTATTAGTTTAAAAAATATTTTAATGAAAAAATAAGAATAATTTAGATTAGATTAGGTTAATGAGTATGCAAAAGCTGAGTTATCATGTTGGTTTTTCTTTAAAATTATATTTAAAAAATAATTATTGAAACAGTAATGAAATGACAGAAATATCAGTGAATTTTTTCAATATTTTAATTCAAAACACAAACACAAGAACAAAAGGGACAATTTGGTACATCATTTTGATGTAATCTTGATCTTTGAAGTGGTACCACAATCTTTTCGCCTATATTTGAATCAAATGCTTCTTCATGTCTTTGAATATAAAGTTCACCAAACTACTTACCTATACACGAGGTAGTTACATACCTATAAATAAGAATAGCTAAATATTACATAAAGCAGTAAGGCTATAAATATTTTAATGAAATTTTACAAAATAAATATATTTCATATTAACTTTTAGTTTTATATATATGCATGACTGTACAGAGTATTTCTAGGCTCAAATTAGAATAATTTGTAGAATTTGCCATGCAAAAAGTAATTTTGAAAATAGGAGCAGTTAAAAAAATACTGATATAACTACACAAGATTTATGCAATAAAATTATAGATTTTAAATTCAAGAAAATGAAGATATTTCACGTAGAGGATTTTACTGATACAAAATGCTTTCTGCATATAGTTCTCAACCACTTTCGTTTTAAAAAAACTATAAAAAATTAAAAACAAAACAAAACAGAGAGCAGCTATTCTTATTTATATTAAACACATCTTTAGCCACATATTAAAAACTTGTAAAAAAATGCTAAAGGGTGAACTAAAAATAATTGTTTAATAAAACCAATTAGATGAATGATTACAATAATAAATAATTATCAAAATAGAGCAAAATAAGTTAAAAATATAAAGTACTCACCTTCTATTCCGGAAGCAGAAGACGACTAAATGTGGCAAGCAATCCCTTTAAATTTTCAACTATATGTGGTGACACAGGCAATTCCCGTCTCAACAGCGAGTCCTTCAGTACTGGTGGTTCAAGTCGCTGAAAGATGGTGAGCGAATCCGAACTTTCAACGACTAGATACCTTTGCGCATACGCCAACGTTTCGGTTGCTAGGCGAGAGGTATAAATCATTCTTTCCCCAGTTTGTCATTATTAAAATAGTAAATGTATTGGGTAGCACCAAACAAGAAGTTGTGAAATAAGAACCAGGATTACAGACCCCATGTGCTGAATTGCCACAACAAACCGCAGCCTGGAAAGATGCAAGAGCTTCCCCAAGATCCAATCGAGGAAAGGTAAACCTTCTTATGCAGATATTGCCAGAAGAAACACAGAAAAGCACCTTTTCAATCCCAAAGAAAAGAATCCCATCAACCCACAAGTAACACTAGCCCCAGACTATTTGTAGTAACCCTGCCTAATTCAGGTATTTTTTCCATCAAAAAAAAAAAAAAACCAGGAAGCACTTAAGAAACTTCAAAACCTTTTACAGGATTTTCTTAATTTATTAAAAGAGGTAAAATTAGATAAACAAGCAGCAAGATAGACAACAACTTGTAATTCTGAATACACTCAATGTGTAAGCGAAGTTTTTCTCCTAACTCCATCCCAACTACTTTATCTTCGCTCCTGATTGGTTCATCTTCAATTGCAGAGAACACGTCGTCATCAACCAAAGAAAATCATACAAGACATTTCCTCAACCATACCTATTTTTCCAAAGTGCTGCCTTCCAATCAGCTAAGAGAGCTCATCCCTCCATATTCACCCCAACTTTCATCTTCCTCAGAGTGCCCCTGCTCAGTTCAGTCCAGAACTTCCAGCTAGATGGATCTTGACCACGGCAATATATTGACTGTCAAGTCCTTCTCTATTTTCTCATTTACCGGGAATAAGAGCTAGTCATGCCGTTACCTAACCTCAACTGCAAATATTTAAATAGTAATACAACATCTATGTGATAACGACCATTATTGATCTATAATGGTGAACTAAGCAATAACTTAAGGGGAAAAACAAAACAAAAACTTTCAGATCTGTGCAGTACTTATTTTTACCAAAATGGCAAAGAAAGCACTAAGAATTCCTTCTTACAATTTCAGCGGCCCATATCTGTTGTTTGCTATGAGCGATAGAGCTTTTGAACTTTAATTACTGAAACCTGTGACCGACATACTGGGATTAAAACGCATCTTACTCAAAAACCCTGCGACAAAAGATTAGAAAATTGCTATTCGGTGAAGAATTAGGGAAAAAAAATCTTCAGAATTACTAAGGACTATGAACTGTCATGCCACTTCATATAATGGTCCAAGGAATTTACGATGTAACTTTACCTGTAACAACTGCCAACTTCCGTTCAAACTATTTTAGCATTCATAACCAACTTTACCTGTAACAACTGCCAACATCCATTCAATCTATTTTAGCATCCATAATCAACTTTACCTGTAACAATTGCCAACTTCCGTTCAAACTATTTTAGCATCCATAGCCAACTTTACCTGTAACAATTGCCAACTTCCGTTCAAACTATTTTAGCATCCATAACCAACTTTACCTGTAACAATTGCCAACTTCTGTTCAAACTATTTTAGCATCCATAACCAACTTTACCTGTAACAATTGCCAACTTCTGTTCAAACTATTTTAGCATCCATAACCAATCACAGTGGAGAAAGCCATGGAAGTCGCTTATCGAATCCTCGTGGTTAACGTCTCAATGTGTCCCTGTCAATAAATGCAATATCTTCAACTAGTGAAAACCGGATTCATTCAGGCGAATTTAGTTCTTTTTTCAAGTATTTTTATGTATAATAAATAAAGAATTTTTTTTTCTTTTTTGGAAAGAATTTTTAGATGTAGGAAATCAAAGAATTCAACATTTTTCTCTCTTTATTGATATCGATTATTTAAATTTATGTTATATTATATATGATAGCCAAATTATGCATTAATCGACTTTTCAATTTAACTTACTGTGCTTATTGAATTATTGAACAAAATAAGTTAAAAATCACAAGATTACCATTTTTTTTTAAAAAATTTTTATTCACTTTATTTTTCCCCTCAATTTTTCACGATTTGCACATTTTATAATAACTATATTTTATGAAAATGTATTGATTGTTAAGAACAGTTAAAATTAAACTGTGAATGTAATTTCAAAACGAAGTAAAAATTAATGTATTCAATTTTAATTTTAAAAAATGTGTATAAATTATAAAAGTATATTCTTTTCTATTGTATTTTTTTACATTATGCTTCTTTTTCAGATAAAAATAATTTCTTCTAAATCATTTGTAATATATATAATGTCATTGGCAATATTTTATATAATTTATATCTGAATATGTAAGAGAAAAAAATTATAAAACTATTTTATAGCTAAAATTAGAAAATGCAAAAACTAAATACAAATTAACTACAAATGCTTAATTAGACACATTTGTTTTGTAACGCAGTAAACATTCCCCCCCAAGTTTCACGCCACTACTTTAATTTGAAATTTGTCTTAGAAGTATAAAATTATGAAAAAAAAAAGTAAATTAAAGTAAAAATCGTTTTAAAATGATTTATGAAAAATGAAAACTGTAAAAAAATTGATTCTTATGAATTGTTATACGTTATATAAAATTCCTGTAAACAATTATGTGAAAAACTTATCAATCAGAGAATTTAAAACAGTTTTTCTTTCACTGTTAAACGGTTTCATACATGATAAAAAAAAGAAATACATTTCCTTAGGAAAAAAGTTTAAAGGAAATTCAAACCTCTACTTTAAAATATTGAAGAATGATATTCCATGTTTGATTCATATATCCTATTCTATTTTTTAAAGCTTGTTCCCAATTATAAGACAATTGTAATTTATATTTTGCAGCGACACAAAATGTTTTTAACATTTCGAAATACGAGCGACTATAAATTCAGTAACTATCGAGCAAACCCTACCTTAAAACCGCCAATGCAGGGTGTCCTATTGGCATGAAAAATTGTGCAGGCATTTCAGACATGGCTAAACAGATGCGCTGCTATTACTTTGAAGAAAGGATGGTTCAATTCTGTTTCTCTCCGTCGTTGTTTTGAAGCTTTATTGAAGTACATTGGCCTCTGGCCAAGGCCTTCAGCAGCATTCAAGGAAGAGTTATGACACGATGAGTGAAAATTCATCGAGTGAGGAAAACATATGGAAATGCAATTGTTAAAATAAAGAATGGTTTCAAAAACAATGTTATTAAATTAAAAATTTAATAATGTAAGAAACATGGAACAAAAGAATAAATAAAAATATTTTAAACTGAGAAAAGAGGGGCATTTACAGTCTAGCGAAAGCAAAACCTCAGAAAGGATCAAACCTAGGAAAAAATGTCGGGAGGACGGTGATGAACTGACCATGATATGAAATCTAAAATTAAAATTTTTTAAAAAAATATCATTAAAGGGATATATTGAATAGAGCATGGCTAAAACAGATATTTTTAGGAAGTGGACCATCATAACATGGAATATGTCTAATTGTAGTGCTTTTAATAGTTATAAGGTTATCAAAAAATTTTTGAGAGTTTAATAAAGAAATCTTTAATTTTAGTGATTTTGAGGGCATGTCTGATTTCATCATTTTGCATGAACCGTCTGGCATTAGCAACAATTCTTATAAGTTTCATTTTCCATTACTTCGCTTGGGTTTTTTTGAAATTGTGATTAGAACCCCAGATAACAAGCATATGTCAGAATTAGGCATGAATAGGACAGCTAAATAAGCACTTTATTGTTAATGGATAGTATGAAATTAATGAGTATTGTATTCGAAAAGCTTTATTGAATTTTTCACAAATACTGTCAGTATGAGGGGAGAAAGTTAGGTTTTGATCAAGTACTAAGCCAAGATATTTGACCATTTTTCCAGGGTACGGGGTTGTTTTGAGAGTTTAATTTCCAAGCAGTTTCTAAATACTTTTTAAAAGATGATTGCTTTGGTTTTGTCAACACTAATTTGAATTTTCCATCTATCAAGCCATGTTTCGAGTACAGGAAAATACTTTTAAAGGGTGGAAAGTATTCGTATACGACCTTGGGATGTGTCTTCAACATAAAGGCTGAGTGTGCTTGGAGATGCCATTCATATATAATAAGGAAATTACAGTGGCAAGTATTCCCTTTTGAGGAACGAACACCAGCATTTATTTCTTTGGGGGAGGAAAATAGCTCTAGTGTTGCTTTGAAATCAGACATAAATATAACTACACTTTTTTCTAAGAAATAATGAATTATCTTTCGAAATTCTTCTCAGTTTTGTAAATTTATATATCCAAATACAAATTTTTTTTAAAAAAAATTCACTCACTCCCATTTTTCTGACATTGAAATCCGTTGAGACGAGTAAAGATGATTTGATTATCATTTTTGCACACCATGAAATGTAGTCCATGACAACATTGCACTCATATTCATTTGTCTGATACCCACTTTGGCAACACAACACAAGTTCTCTCTCTCTCTCTCTCTTTTTTTCACCTTTAAATTTTCTTGCCAAAACAACATTTTTGTCATCAAATCAATAAATTATCATCATATCGGATTCCAGGGGTTGGTAGATTTCTTATGTGAATAAGTGCTATGCCTTGTGCAAGTGCATTATTCCATCTTGTATAAAGTGCCAGGTATATCAAAGTGACGAAATGATCGAGTTCATCAAAAATAATAAAACGGAATACAGTATCATCCCTGACATTCATGTGAATATTTAGGACGATTTACTTTTTATAAGCAATATTATTCGAACTATAATATATTCAGAATTTTATGCCCTTTTTATAAAAACTAAAATACAATTTTCGACTGTCAATGGACAAAAACTTTGATGTCAAAAAACAAGGATACAAACAAAGACATTTTTTGTGAAAAGAAAAAATAATTATGACAAACAACCTATTCTCATGATGATACAAAATCAGATTAATTTGAATAATAAAAATGTGCCAGTCTACATGATTTTTTGAAAAATTGCAATTTGAGAAATAGTACCAATAAAGAGAAATAAGTATTCAGTACTAATGTGAAATGCAGGGATAATACTAAACTCTGTTTTATGTAATTCATTGATAAAGAGGCATATTAAAGTAAATTTTATGATCAAAATTCGGCCAGAAATCCAAAATATGCTAGAGGTCTTACTTATGTACAAAGGGACATTACTAACCAAAGCAAAAAAGCTGCTCATCATTTACTCAAAAAAGCAGTGGCAAAAGCAGCTTCCCATAACCTTCCCATTCAAGCCCATAAAACAATTTTATTGCTTCATCTCTGAGGCCCCAGTCGCAAGTTCTCATTTAATTCAAAATGTACAAGACTTTAATCCGTTGTAAGCTTGATCACAGAAATATGTTACAAGGATTCGTTACAAAATCTACAATGTGGTCTCCAGATTCTATACATAATCATGATGTATGCTCTACAATTGAAGCGTTTCGAATTTTCCTAGTTCTTAATTTACATACATTGTACTTACAAAAATAATTTAAAAAATAGGGAGTTAGTTATGCATTAGAGAAAAATAATTTTAATAGTATGTTTTTAAAATTAAACAGTTACAATTCTACAGGTTACTGATTAGGAAACAGGATTTCCCTTTTTTCAGTGATTTCTTATATTCAGCAAGAGACAACAAATAAAAATTCTAGCTAGCCTCAGAGGCTTCCCTCCAAACTTAAAAGCAATGACTATCAAAATATTATATCAATGGAAAATCAATCCCCCAACTATGGTTTCGAACTTTTTTGCCCATGATGGAATATTATATATATATATATATATATATATATATATATATATATATATATATATATTCTTACATTACCAATAATATACTATTGATGAAATGCATAATCAATCGTATTTGAATGCCAAATGAAATGCTACTAACATTTTGAGATTTGTTGATGTGCCTCTAAGTGCAGCACTTCAGAGGCAAAACAGAAAAATTATTAATATGAATAAACTGACATTTTGCATGCTTCCATACAATGGCATGGTGTTGTGTGTATCCAAATTTAAGTATGCTGCCATAATTTTTTTCACTATTTCTTTTTTGTATGCAAAAAAAAAAATCACTTTTTAGTGATAAATATGTGTATGAAAATTGTAAAATATCTTACATTTTCATTTCAAAAAAAGTTTACGTCAATAACTATATTACATTTTAAGATATGAATAAAAATCAAAAATTTTCTTTAAACATAAGAAAGTCAAAATTTTGTGAGCTCGTAATTTGAAAACCAATATACTTCAACCAATGAAAATTGGTTTCTGGGAAAAAATTTAAATATAGTTTAGAAATTTGATGAGAATATTTACTGCTGCAAGTGAAAAATTTGTTCTTATTTCAAAATATAGATTGCCCCTTATGAAATTTTTAATTCATAAATCTGAAAGAGTATGTAAATTCTTTTTGAATATTCCCCTTTTAATGATTAGATACTGAATGATGTCGAACTCAAGTTGGGCATTTCAAGCTGGATTGTTTTAAAAAATGATTTAGCATGATCTGTACGATAGATGGCATGATTGATAAAACATTACTTTGCTTTACAGATATGTTCAGGTACTTTTCGCACATCTTCTGCAGGGGGCCTTTAATTTTTAGCCAGCAATCTTTTTATTTAAGGCACCAACAAATATCTCCCCTGTATTTTTTTCTAGTCAAAATCTGTTTCAAGACCACACTAAATGCCAAATGATAATGTTGGTTAACCCTCAAAGTCTATATGATGCCTATTTTTTTCATATTTCGTCTTTCTGTGTAAGCGTGTACATGAGGAGAAAAATAATATAGTTTTTTTTTTGGAACACCCTTTTATAATTTGATAAATTCATCAGCAGCTCTTTCTCTGCCATAGTTATACATTTACAACCAAACACATTTTAATCGAATATTAAATGCTTTAAATCCAATGGTTTATGCTTTTTAAAGTCATTGTCATTAACTACAGGACCTGATGGGTGAAAACCATCATCAATATATATTTAAACCCATTTTTTAAACTCATACTTAGCCTTTTTAAACTTTTGATTATGTTTAACTTTTATAGGCTGATTCAATGTTTCACTATATTTCTCCCCTGCCCTCATTAATGTTTCACTTAACACCACTTTACATTATTTTTACCAAAAAAAGAGGTAATTAATTTTACTTCAAATAGTATTGTAAATTGCCAAGTATTCTTTTACCTAAAAGCAAAGGTAAATATTATATATATATATATATATATATATATATATATATATATATATATATATATAATTGAAAGCATTTTCTTGTGAATTGTCCTTCCAAATAATGTGAAAAGTGAGCTTTTCATTTTAATGAATATCAATTATCATTAACAGCACAAAAGCAAAGGATTCCTTTAACCCTGCATTTATTTGAGCATTTTGAGGTTGAAAATACTTCATTTGCAAGAAGATACTAAAATAATACCTTTGTGTTAATGCCAAATGCTCAACTGTGAGTTTTACACAACGAAACTCCAATCAATCAATCAACCTTCACTCTCAATGTTTCTTGATTTCTCTTTTGCCTTTTTGTTCATCACTCATTCAATGCCATTTAAAAATACTCATCAAATCTAAAAACCAGTTTTATTATCGAATTCAAAGACTCAAAGAGAATAAATCTCATTATACAGGGTAAGTCAAAATGAATATAGCGATTACAAACGGCTATAACTATTTAATGAAAAAATATTTAACGATAAGATTTACACAGAATGTAGAAGAATCTTCAAAATTTTATATACAGAAGTCATAGATGTTCTATGTGACTTCCCTTGGTCACACGGACAACATCTAATCGGTATTCCATTTCACGCCATACATTCTGAAGCATTTGTTCATTAACCGACTCAAGCGCATTACAAATGCGTACTTTCAGTCCTTCAATTGTTTTGGGCAAGGGAAACACAAACACTCTGTCTTTCACATAACCCCATAGGTAGAAATCACAGGGATTTCCTCAAACATCCGATGCCATCTGCGTATGTTGTTCGCATTTGGAGGTTCTTCATTGTACCGCTGACGAAATTTTCTCTGCACTGTAATAACAGAACGGCAACTGTAAAATTCCAACACAGAGAATGCTTTCTGCACGGGACTAGCCATTTCCACTAATGAGACGCCGCGCTGAACAGGTTTCTTGTCATTGCGAAGTTCGATTTCGCGCATGCGCAGGCATCCGCTTGGCTGCACGTGCGCTTTACGTTAATAAATTTTGAAGTTCCGTCTACATTCTGTGTAAATCTTATCGATATATCTTTTTTCATTAAATAGTTATAGCCGTTTGTAATCGCTATATTCATTTTGACTTACCCTGTATATTTAAATATTCTATTTTTCCTAAGTAATGTTAACTTGGGAAAGTTAAAGCTTTCTAGAGTTAAATTCAGGATGCAAATTTTTTTAGAAACAAGTGTAATGTTTTTCATAGTATATAATGCAATATTCGTCATATCATTACAGTGTTGAGTAACATTTGACAGTAAATATTTAATGGAATTACTTCTCTATAATTACATCAGCTCATTGAACTCCAAAAATGAAATGAAACCACAACAATCCTTTAAAACTTCCAAATGCCTTCATATATTAAAATAATATCTCTATCTTCATTTAATTTCAAAACCAATTTCTTTCTTCTTCAAGTACATTAAGTTCAGCAATTTTTTAAAAGATTTAGCATAGAGTGTAAAAGTTTAAACCAATGTTGAATTCCTACCCCTGTATCTCCGCAATAACAAAAAGTCACGGAATTATGCCAGTACATATCATGGAAATAATACAGTTATTCCAGTGAAAACAAAGAACAGGATTAGTGAAGTATATTTCCTTTAAAGAAACTAAAGTAAAATCCACAGTTTGCTGCAAAAATTTACTCTAAATCCTCCAACATGATTTTCCAATTCAGAATCAATTTAATTTTTCCAATTTGAACAGCTGACCCTAGTTAGCTTTAAAAACTTTCTTTAAAAATGTGGTTTTGAAATAGATCCCTGCATTTTTCAGTTCCATATATTGATCAATTCAAAGATTGCCCTTTTTAAAAAAAATCGTGTTATTTAACCATTTGTTTACTACAAACATATTTTTAAATTTCATTTTCTGGCATTAAATAAAAAGTTTTATATTTATAAAAAGTGTGCCCCCAGATTTTTTAAAAAAAAGAATATCACTTTGATTTAAATTGAAAATTATATAAAAAATGCATTTGCAATTACATTTTGTAGCATCTGATGCAAATCATTAAAAATTCACTACGAATTAGAGAAGGATAATAGAATAAAAGCATCTTTTAATTTTATAACAAATGCAATAATGATAGACTAGAAAGGAATTTGTCTCATGGCAATTTGCTTTATTTAATTATTTGTTATTATTTATTTACATTCCAAATAATATTATTATTGTGATTTGATTGCAGATAAGAGTAATGAATCCATATAAAGAAATAATAACATAGCCTTCTAAACTATTTTAAAGTAAATTCATTTAATTTTTAAAATGCATATTTATATTATGAATATGTTTCAATTTTTTTGAAGAGGTTCAAGAATGGAAAGTAGTTTGTGAATGTTAGAATCAATTGTTTTTTTTCACTGTTTTGCTGCTTAAATTATTATTAATAACAATCAAAATTTAATTTATCAGCAATTAACAAATCAAATAATTTTTAAACATTATTTTTAGTTATTTATGTTTAAAAAAGCAATATTATTCAAGAATACTTCAACGAAATCGAAAGACATCTGATCAATGGCTTATTACCACCTGAAATTGGCACAAAGAATAAACACCGACTTTAGTTGAGTTCAAAATGGATAATCCATACCAGAACTTGCTCTTACAGTGGCCACAATTAAAATAGAAAATTAGAAGAAAACTTTGCACCTGCCACTAAGGGAGAGGCATAAAACCTCCCAGTGTCGGATGAATGTATATGAATGAGTTTGTGCTAATAAAGATGATTATATACCCATAATGATTTTCTTCAATTAAAATCTTGAAGATGAATAATTTGCAGTGATTAGATTAGAATAGAATAGAATAGAACAACTATTTTGTAAGAAATGACTATTATTTCTTCATGCTACAAATTTCAATACTATTGTTACAATACTTCAAAAGATAATAACTAAAAAAATGATTACTGAAATAACTGCTAAGTAACATTCTTTTTTAAAAATACTTACAAGTTTTCTGCGAATTGTTCCAGTCGAAGACCCTTTTATTATTTGGAAAAGGAAATGCCCAATTTTGCCTGTTTTTCTGAGCTTCAAACACAGCATTGACACGATTGACGACATTATCAAGATTGATAGAGGCAAAACTAACATTCCGTATATTCCTTTCATATCTCTCAACTTTACGAGCAGCTTCCCTTTCTAGTTGGATTCTCAACCTTCGAGATTCTAGCTTCTTTACAGCTCGCATTTTCTTATTCAATAGAGACTGCATCTTATGGCGAAGACTAGGACGTTTCTTCTTCTTCTTCTTCTGAAGTTCAGAACCATCTTCATAATCGGATATATCTTGCCACTTGCTAACATGAGGTTTTTTCTTCTTTTTCTTTGATTCAGCCTGTACTGCCCTTGCTGGCATTCTAATTTGCAGTTTTCCATTCTGAAAAGAGAAAAAACGCTTTTTCAAAAATACAAATAAGAAATATATTTTCAAAAATAAATTGCAAATCCTGCAATTTATTTTGAAATTGCAAATCCATATTTAGGACAGGAGTCGGCAACTTGCAGCTCAATAAACATAAATACATAGATCTGCAGTAAAATCGAAAGTGGAGCTATCATAGTTTCATTTAATAGATATTAGTTACATGGTATTTCATTTCATAAGTTTTCCAAAACACTGATTCTAAGGCGAATTCCAACTGGATTTTAATGGTCTCTGTTTCTCCGGCAAAATACATCTACGGATGAAATGAGATCCGGAATAACTGCAAGTCAGATTTTCATAACACAATCTATGCTCAATTTCAATTTTTTGTGATCCACACATACATACTCTAGCAATTCTCAACTGGCAAGAATTCAATTAAATCTATATTAATAAAAATGGAACTCGAAATGCGTTGCTAAGCGCAAAACTAGAGAACGGCTCGACCAATTCGGCTAATTTTTATTTTAATATTTTCGTTAAGACACAAGGATGGTTCTTATGGAGAGAAAAAATGAAAAAACTGCATGGAAAATAGTTAAAACGACACTTTTCTTACTTTCCCGCCAAAAATCTGCATTTCCTTCCCCCACACCAACTGAGTTAGATAGCAGGAAGTAATAAATTATGATTTATTTAGAAAGAAATACGCGAAGTCAGTTGGTTTCCATTCATAGATAACGGGATGTTTAAAAAAGAAAGAAAATAGTTGCTTTTATTATTAGTCTGTATGAATATTTAATCTATGCCAGCTCGAAATAAAGTTTGGGCAGGGAAGAAAAAAAAATAAAAAAGCGAAATAAAGGTTAGTAAAAAGAAAAGTAGTGAAGAAAAAAAGGAGAGAGAAAAAAGAAAAGAAAAAAGTGTGTGTGTGTGTGTGTGTGTCACCATTATTTCCTTTGTGCGCGGCATTTTCCAAGCTTTTTTTAAACTTCCGCATCTCTTGAAAACCAATTGTGTCTTTGTTTGTTTAGTGTGTTTACATTTATGAAAATTAGAATCTCCTTATTCTATAAAAGCGTAGAATTATAGACCTTTCCTTCCACCATTTAAGTAAAATATCAATTCGGGGAAAATCATTGCTCGGATAGAAAGAGAAAGAACAGAACATCTGAAGAAAATAATACTATAAAGGAATTATATCATTATCAAAATTTGTTTGGTTTAAAAATATTTTGATGAAAAACCTGTTATGAGACACAGCTACATAAAAAATTATATGAAAATTTTAGCGATCATTAATACTGGCGAACCGACTGGTCGCTAAATGCGGCTAGTACAGATATAAAAACCAAATTATTGATTTCAGTTTTTCCCCTTTCTTTCGTTAGACTGAAAACAACTAATTACATACTGTGAAATTTCTCGGGAAATGAAAGAATTTTTGCAAAGATTTTTTTTTTGTATAATTATTGGTATAGTTACAATATTTAATTTTTCCTTCTGGAACATATTTATGATTTTCATTTATTATAAGGAACAGGTAGAATTTTTAATATCTCCAAAATAAGCAGTTTAACGATTTAAAATGCAGCCTGTAAAGTATATATGATACTGCACTTTTAATGTTATGCATGAACATTACTAAAAGGTGCGATTCTATTGCTGATTTCATTTTTCTTTGAGAATACTCTTCAAGGACGTAAAAGATGTTCTATTATAGGTGCCAGGTCAAACTTCTATGCAGTAAGTCATTCTTGACTCAAAAGAGCAAATGTTTAGAGACTACTGTCTTTATGCAAGGTGGTTCAAACCCTATATTGCACAACAAGTGAGAAAATTGCTTCACACCTATTTTAATGACAGTATGGGTTTTTTTTCTTTCTTTCACATTTTCTATCTGCCTTCCAGCTAGCTATTCCTTCTCCAGACATGAACCTCTGTGATTTCTGGTTGTGTGGATTCCCGAAGGAGTGTATCTATGGTGGGGGGGGGGGGAGCTTTGCTTGAATTGAAAGCAAGAATAACATGCTATTTTCCCACAATTCCTACGGAAACATTCCTCATAACTTTTGAACAAACTTTGGAAGACGTGAGTGATAGGATTGGAATGAACTCTGGATAACTGATTTGATTAAATAAAGTTTTGTTTTTCAAATTCGTATATTTTTTGTTCTTTAAGAGTCATATTTTAATCAGGTGCTATTTTGCAACACATCCTGTGCCCAGGTGCCTATAACACTCCTGTGCCCAGGTGCCTATAACACTGCTATCTGAGCTGTTCAAAGGAAGGGGGAGAAAAAAGAAAAAGAAAAAACTGTTAAAAGAAAGGATGACAAACCATCTAGGGTTCTCCAGAAAGAATCTCATTGGTGTCAAATCCTACATGACCGTATTCAATTTTTTGGTGAAGTAATAACTAAATGGAGGGGACAAGAAATGTTTAAACAAATGACAACTACAGGTTGAACTTACAGATAAAGGAGATTACTAACAAATAGGGGGGGATGATAAATTGGATTGTGAATATCTGTATGACAAGCATATGTTGTGTCATTGACAGGTGCATGTTGATAAACTTACATCAACCTTCAATACCCAATGTCTATACATTGAAACAAAGTCATTTATTTTGTTTCTTATGGCAATCTTACAACAGTTTTGAAAGTTATCAATAAAACTATCTATGAGCCTACCCTTAACTCCCAGAGTTTCATTTCAAATATCCGATGTGTAAACATTAACAAATAATTAAAAGACAAAGATACATGAAATAAAATAAATTAAAGCGAATATATATATATATATATATATATATATATATATATATATATAAAACTGAAACCAGAAAAGCATTCATATGCAACAAAATTCACACTAAACTGTTTCACATTCTAATAGCTCAAAAGGTTTCTTCTGAAGTTTGATATATATTAAAAAGAAATTTGAAAAACATTTAGTTTGAAAACATCAATTACAGAACCAAAATTAAATTATGAAAGACAAAAATTGTTTTTATTCATTCAAAATATGAAATATGAAGAATTTTTTACAGTTAATTATACCCCTATAACATTTCTACAAAATTAACCCTTTTATTTCCTAATGCTGGATATATCAGTTCTCCATGTTATAACTCCATATAGACGAACATTGTCTATATCCAACCTGTACGATTTGAACTAGTGACTAGTACCGGAAATCGACAGTATAGAGTCGGTAATTAGTGTGTACAAGCGTCAGTAATTATTTAATCGGTGTGCAATATGAGCACTACATTTCAATAAGTTACTCTGGAGGAGCAGGCTACTGTAACGAAAGTGTTAAGGCGACAGGGCACACATTCACTGTAGAAACACAAACTACATGAATAGGTTACATTTCAAATTCAGATATAAATTATCAAAAAGGCAAAAATTGAAAAAGATAATTACTCAAGCGCAAAATAATTTACAATTATACACAATCCAGTGATAGTTTTGATTACAGTAGTTAAATTGCATCAATCTTGAAAATGCTTCATATATTTTATAATGCAAAACACTATGAAAAAAAAAGAAAAATTGTTGTTTGTTAAAACAAATTCTTTTATCTCAATTGTATTCAATAATTGCAAATAGCAGTATTAAAAAATTAAGAAAAAATTATACGGTTTTTAAAATCATTTTTTAAAATTAAAAAATCCGATGTATATAAAAAAACAATGCTGACGAAAATGTCTCCAATAATAGAGGGGGGGTCAAAACCAGCAAAAATGCTGCAAGTGGCTTCAATGTTTGGTTGACCAGCCGTATAACACCCCCCCCAAAAAAAAGTAGCTCCAAATCCATGAAGAGAGAGATGTGAGGGTCTAAGCTAAACCTCACAACCACAAAAGACAGCAATCAATCTATATCATACATATAAACTTATTTCTTTCCTCACTCCAACCATTCTCAATTTTCGTTCCTTTGCTCCAATGAGTGATCACAACTCGAAATCTGCAGACCTAGTTTGTTCTTTTGAGAACTTTCAGTTCAATTCTTTGGATTTTATGAGGGATCCTTTTTATATTTTTATCAAATAAAAATACAGGAAATTAATAACGTAAGGTAATAAGAAAAGTTTCAGAACTCTAGACCCTTTCGGAGTCACGAACTTTCTTAAGATAGTAAAAACGAAAGCATATTGATATAATCTGACAGCGAAAAACAATATCACATTATAGTAACATAAACGAAATATCCATAATGAAGGATGTCGTCATGACAGAATATCCCATATCAGCAAGCAGCGTCATTATATGCTAAGCTGCAGAAAAGAAATTCAGAAGTACACAAAGTGGAAAGTACTATATTCATTCTCTTGAAAACAGTTGTAGAAAATGAAAACCCCATAATATTCCCAATTTCAAAAATACCAACTATTTCAAATAAGAAATTTCCCACATTTCGGGGGGGGGGACATTAATGTAGATATTTGGAGAAGATCCCACATTGAAAAAAATTCCAAAGCCTTCACCTAGTAAAACAGCAAAGAAACAGAAAATGAACGCTCAAGAAACAGACATCACCACTTCTCAACAAATTCCTAATTCAGAGTGAAGAGAACGAAAGAGCCCCACCCAAACAAGTCAGTATACACATAAAAATAAGTGCTAGATACAACCTCACGTTGTATGAAATAAACAAAAAAAATCCCTAAACTGGAAAATAAAATAATAAGAGGAAACCTCAATAGAGAACCAACACAGAAGAAGTCTAATTAAAAAAATACTCAAAATTCCTTATCCCAACAAAAAATCTCTTTCGAAAGAATGCAACGAAAATAGTCATTGAATAACCTGCAAAACAGAGAAAATGACAAGGGGATAAATAAAGGCTACAACATTATTAAATTAAAAAAGTACAGATATAGAAAGAGAAGGGGAGTGAGATTTTTAAAGAGGAAAAATCATCATAAAAATCTATCTTTTGATTGCATTTTTTTTATAAAATGAAATCAATACTCACATCTTTGTTCAAATGTGCACCAGCTTTTTGAGATTCAGAAGAACCTAAAATGAATGAAAAAAAAAAAAAGCACAGTTCAGAAAAGATAAGCATTTTTTTAATATAATAAATTCATGATCATAAAACTGCATCCTAGAGATATAATATTCTTTGGGATGTTAAATCAATACTTCTACATAAGAGTTACATTTTGACTGTTCATATTTTAAATACTTATACGTAAAATATTAAGAGATACTGACATATTAAATTACAATTGGTTACATTATGAGACATGATTTCCAATTTTCGGGGGTTTCAAGGCCTGACTCAACGGTCTTAACTAATTGTCATATTTCTTAAAGAGGAATTTTCATAATGGATTTTTCAGTCATTTCTTGATGTGTTGGAATTTTAAAAATATATACAATTGTGTATTCAGCATGATTATACACAATGATTTTTTCAGATTTTTCTCATGTATTAATTTTTTAAATTGGATGAAATTTTGATTTAAAGCAGTGAATTTGAGGGGGGGGGGTATCTGTCTTGGCTACAAAGCTGCCTGATTATAACAGATAGATTTATAAAATTGTGGAAGATAAGCTAGTTCCAGACAAAGAACAAGACAGCAGTTAAAGTTCTAATGAATACATGAGTTTCACAATTCAGCAAACCTCAGAGGTTGATAATAATGGAGACGGACAATTAAAATTTGAAATTTCTATGACTTTTATTTTATTTTATTTATTTATTTATTGTTCCTTTAATACAGCAACTTGTATCTTACAATACAATACTCTCATCATTCATTAAAACAGACTGACTTGCTTGTTTTCAAGCAGAATGTTTAGACACACTGACACATTCTGTTAGGTCTCTACTGCTATATGTGAAGACCTTTGAAGGCCCCCTGCAAGTTTTTATACGATGAGATATGCAATTATCAGTACCCTAATAATATGCATCGTAGCACTGACCCTTCACAGCTGAAAGTATATTTCTCTTGGTTATGGTAATCAACAGTTCTACAAATAAAATTCAAGATGTGCCAGCATGTCTTCATCCCTCAGCCTCTTTTTAAGACAGTCTTGCACACTCATGAGACCCTTTTGAGATGAGAAACTGCCTGCTGCGACTTCAGCATGCTCATCAAGGATCAAGAACACCTTTTTATGAACACTAGACTAAAAGATAAAGCAGAAGAAACAAACTTGCCACACAACGTATGGTAGGATAAAGTTTAATCTTCTTTAATGTCTGAAGGGAGGGGGATCATAATGATATAATAATGTCAACCATCTCATCTGTGAAGCTGCTGAATAATTAGCATTAAAAAAAAAGAAGCTGACACTTAATGGCTTGCTCATTCATTAGTTTGGTTAGAGCAATCATGGTTTATCTCCCTTTCTGGCATGTAGTTGTATTTTTAACAAGATTGTGATTGTACCCTATGTTTAATATGTTTGAAATTTAAAACAATTGCTTGATAGCGATTAAATGTAAATTCATTACTCCTAAATGCATGGAATCATATGGAATGTTTGGCCAAACCAAATTCTCCATACAAATGTTATTGAAAATGGCTTCCAATTATACTCTAAATCTCCCAAGACAGATATTCTGAAGTAACTGTAATAATGAATGCAAGCGATGAAGAAATGCTGGTAGAAAAAGAATGACCTACGGAATGCAAAGCATTTGGATGAACTATCAAGTAATTCAGTAAATCATTCTTAATTATTCATCAAGTGTAAAATCCCAATCAATAGGGTTAGAGAGGAGTTTTAGACTTAAAACTCAACTTGAAGTATCTTAGCTCAATGCAAATAAAAATTTCAGTAATTTATAAATAAGTAAGGTTATTTCATATTTCTTAAAAATTAATTATAAGATTACTTTAGAAGTATATGAGTGCATTTCAAATATCATGAGGGGGAGATATATCCAAAATTCCTGATACACAAAGATTATCATCATCATAGGACAATCCAAGTGTTAAAACAATAGATGGGAAATTAATAATTCAGACTTGAAATTTTTGATTGCAATTCACAGATAATTCCTTCATGAAATGGCACAAAGGAAACAGAGTAAAATAGAACAATTAGGCAAAAACTTAGACTTACCAGCAGAAGTCATTGAATAAAGTGTTCTCAGTGTAGAAAGCAAACTATGTCCTGTACGTGAATTATCATATATACCATGTTTAATACACCGGGAAATATATTTTTCTGCTCTTCTGAAATAAGTGTTTCTCAATGTACAACAGAGATTTTGGATGGCCTTATCAAAGAAGAGTCTTGCTTTACAAGCAAAGGAATTCTTGATTGTTCGAGATGCTGGAAACATTCTCATAGATTTTAAACTCTGATTTATCACTAAATTTGCTCTTAGAAAATTCCCAAAACGTGTTGAAACTAAAAGGGAAAAAATAAAGTTACATGGATTTAAAAACTGCAACATAAATAATAGAGACAATGTTTAACATATTTTATTTTATAAAATTTTTAACAATAACCTAGAATATTTATTTTACTAAAATAAAAATGTGAAGTCATTAAAAGAAATATTTTATTTCAACAAAAAATATGTCATTTGCAGCTATATATAATGCAAAATTGTATTCTAAAATACCACTGCTTACTACAAATTTAGAAATATATGAAATGTATAAACTCTAGTTAATGTGTCCTTTAAATAATTAATAATTACCATTATTTTCTAAGAATTCTAAATTTTGACAAATTGTTTCAACTTAATCTTCTGCAGGATTCACAGCTGCATTTTAATAGTAATAAATCACTCATGCAGAAATAAGCAATTATAAGGGAAAACATCAGTTGTCTAGAATATGTAAGAACAATCTAGTTTCAAAAATTTGAGCAAATGATAGAATTCTTAAAGTAAATTAATAAATAGATTCACTCATGAAACATGACATCACACATAAATATGTATTATGTCATTAATGAGTGATCAATTAGATATTTCAAAATGAATTGTAATAATAAAAAAATCCATTAAGATAAAGCATAGTAAAATTTAATGCCAAGGCTTACCATCAAATTGAAAGGAAACATTTTGAAAAACTTGAGTCAGCAGTATTTTAACATCAACTGGATATTTTATCAAACAATTTTGAGCTGCTTTTAAATAGGAATTCACTGCTCTTTTCAGTTGGCAATTCTTTTTCGGGCTATTATCCACTTCTATATTACAAAATAAATATAAAAAAAAATAAAACTGTTCAACAACTAGAGAATAATCATAAATCAATTTTTAACTGATTATAATTATGATAAGAAATGAGAAATCATTTATAAAATAATGGGACTGAAAAAACATTGATAAAGGAATTTCAAAAATTATATACAGTAAGACCCCGCTTAACGCTGTTTCGTTTAGCGCTCTTTTATTTCAACCCAGGGATTCCATGAAATCGCCCGCAGCATACGGAGATTCCCCGAAATATTATGCAGCGATAGGTTTCAAATATATATCCGAAAGAGTGTACTTGAATTTCTTGTTTGGTGCGGTATTGTACAGACATATTTTTATTATTGGAAACATTTATTGACATTATTGCAAGTAGGTATTAATTTACATATTTAATACTATATTACCGTGTCAAATATTTTGATCTTTAGTTATTTACTATGGGTGATAATGAAAAAGAAAAGAAAGCAACCAGAAAAAGCATTTCACTCAAAACTAAAATGGAAGTCATTAGAAGATTAGATTCTGGTGAACGTCAAACTCTAATTAGTTCTTCATTGAATTTGCCAACTTCTACAATAAGGACCATCATGAAGAATAAAGAAAAAATACTGTCATCGGCAACTGCAACTACGTCAAGCTCTGCAACTAGAGTTACCCGTTCTAGAAATAATATCATAGAGGAAATGGAAAAACGACTGTCTATATGGATTGACGACGAAATTGACCGCAATATGCCATTAAGCCAATCTATCATAAAGGAAAAAGGTAGAAGAATTTTTAATTACATTCAGGCTGAGACAATTGACAAAAGTGAAACTTTCGTTGCTAGTCGAGGATGGTTTAATAGATTTAAACATCAAAATAACCTTCACAACATAAAGATTACAGGAGAAGCAGCAAGTGGTGATACAAAAGTGGCGGCTGAATTTCCAGCGATATTTAAAAAAATAATTGAAGAAGGAAACTATCCTCCAGAATTGGTTTTTAATGTTGATGAAACAGGCTTGTTTTGGAAAAGAATGTCGAAACGAACATTTCTATCCCATGAAGAGAAACGGGCGCCAGGATTTAAAGCTGCAAACGATCGCTTAACCCTTCTACTAGGTGGTAACGCAAGCAGAGATTTTAAATAACCATAACTAATTTACCATTCCAAAACCCCAAGAGCGATGAAAGGCATATCTAAATCAACTTTACCTGTAATGAGGGAGTCTAATAAAAAATCATGGATAACTGCGAAAATTTTCCAGGATTGGTTCACTGAACATTTCTGCCCGTCTGTTAAACGTTATTGCGAAATTAAAAAACTTGAACAAAAAGCACTTCTGTTAATTGACAATGCTCCAAGTCACCCAACAAATTTATCAGACTTAACAACATGCATTCCAGTCGAAGAGGTTTTCTTGCCGCCTAACACAACTGCCTTAATTCAACCAATGGACCAAGGCGTTATATCAAATTTTAAGGCTTATTACTTGCGGCGAACCTTTAAGCAAATGTTTGAAAAAACAGACGAAGAGAACCAGTCCATAAGAGAATTTTGGAAAAACTACAACATTGTGGATGCTGTAGAAAACATAGGCCTTTCTTGGAATGAGGTAACAGAAAGATCTTTGAAAGGAGTTTGGAAAAATATTTGGCCGGATTTAAGTAAGAGCGATGACGTTGGACACTCTGTCGATGTGGATGAAATAGTGGAAGAGATAGTGAAATTAACGAAGCAAACCGGTTTTGAAGGGGTAAATGTGGAAGATGTCAAAGAAATAATTCAAGAAGCAGCGGCTAGTCTTTCTAATGATGAGCTCAAGGAATTAACTGAACAAGTAGAAAACAAAAATGTTGACAGAAGTGATTCAGAAGAGCAAAAAGAACTTTCGATGGCATTTGTAAAAAGGAGTTTGTCTACCATAACTGAAATAATGGATCAATTCATTGAAAATGATCCAAATTTTGACAGGAGCTCAAAAGTAAGACGTGGTGTTAGAGATGCTCTATCCGTTTATGAAGAACTTTTAAGAGAACAACGCAAAAGAAAAAGGCAAACAACATTAATTGCTTTTGTCACAAAAAAGCAGAGAACTGAAAACGGGGAAGGCTAACTAAATATGACTGACTTAGAATTTTATTTGTTTTTTTTTTTTTAAGAATATTCGTTTTGTTATTTATATTTTGTTTTTATTTTTGCAAGAAATAATAATGTGGTATTAATTTGGGCTTTAAGAAATAAATGTTTGGTTTTATTTTTATTAAAAAAAACATACTTTTTAAATTTAATACCTAACCAATTTCCTAGCCATCTTCCCCTAACCCCAATATTTACATGTAAAGATAGCCTTGTTTAGCGCTGTTTCGCATTACGCTCTACTTTGATGGAACGTATCCCCCGCGTTAAGCGGGGTCTTACTGTATACATATTTACAAACAAACAAGCTTTAAGTAATTCTTCAGTTTAGCTGCCATAAATGTGGAAATCGTTGCAATAAAAATTAAATTACAATTGACATTTCAATAACTTGAAAGAAAAATTTAAACATAACTGACAGAAATTTCCATGTATCAATATAAGTGACTAACATTTCTAGGCACTAAAAACAATGTTAAATCTACAAATCCAAATTTTCCCTTTACAGTCAAATTGTGCTATAAACAGAAGGTCTAACTATTAAAACTAGTGCAAAATTCTTGCTTCCATTTCTACCATCACTATAATCCTGCTCATGTGGAAGTATATTCTGATGCACATTCAAAAGTTCAACTAATTCAAAGGTATAGCTGTTTAATACAAAAGAAAAAAAATCATTAAGATGAAATAAACAGCAATTAAATTCCACAACAAAACTGGATAAAAATGAATAAGAAATTATTCAATAAGTAAAATAAGTTTATAGCGCATTTTATTTCAATATATTGGTAGAAATGATTTTAGGAGGAAAGGGATGTGCTCTATAATAAAAAGCATACAAAAGTTTACATTCATAAATGACACCCGAGACAACAGAAAAGGGGTGTTTTGTAATAAAAAATAGCTATGAATCTCAGGGAAGAGATGGAAGAGTCGTTCTACAACAAAAAAGAAACTATCTGAATTCTCCTGTATGAAGATTGGGGGGGGGGGGGGGGACTCTGCAATATACATTCTGGATATGCTAGCAATGAAACAATAAGTTTTGACACATGCACAATGCAGCAATATTCTTTGGGCCAATAGAAATATCTCAAAATTTGTTGAAACTTATGCTAAAGAATGAGGATGAACAATGCTTCTATTCTATGATGAAGCATGGCATTTTTAATGAAATTCTAAATTAAAATGTGGAATAAAAGAAAATTGACAAGAAATGCAAGATAAGATTAATCCAATATTTTAAAAAAAATTTCATTACTCCATAAGAGTTACAGCATTATCTACCCAGATTTTTTTTTATATAATTAGAAAAATAATTATTAATGAGTATTATTTAAATGTTCTGAAGCATTTAATGACAAGAATTCAGCTCAACTGGCTAGAAAATTAAGATGAAAACAGTATTTCTTGCAGACAGTATGCGATCAGATCACTAGAATATTTTATTTTCCTGGTTTAGCGCTATATAAAAAGAACAACTACACATGTTTTAGGGATCATTCCAAAAAGTGAGCCCAAATGGATATTCAAATAATTATCAGATCCTTAAAAAACATGCACTAAAACCACAGTCTCTTATTTCACATTGTCAAAAAGGTTTTTCTTTCAATTAAGATTTATTCTTACAAATCTTAGACACTTAAAAAATTTCATATAAAAAACACAATGTTAACAAATCTTGGGAGTGATTAATGTATCAAAATGCAAAATAAGATATTTTTCAAGTGCATAACAAAATTAATAATAAAACAACATATTTTAAAATAATTTTATGTTTACTTTTAACTGTAATGTTCTTAAATGTTTGAAAGTTTTGTTTAAACATTTTTCCATACTTTTAATATACACACAGCAGAAATAATCTACCAGAATGATTTAATATAATCACCTTAATTACATTTAAAGGCAAAAACTAATAAGAATTTAAGAAAAAATGTCAAGGATAAATCAAAATTGAAATAACAGCATTAGAAACACTTTAAAACTTATATACTTGCAAACATTAAATTATACTCCAAAAAGGAAGCAAAATTGGTTTAAATGAAATTTGGCAATAAGCAGACTCACAAAATTAATTCAAAATAAAAATAATAAATAAAAAAAGCAATCTTATTTGAGAAAATATGCAATTTTTAGCTTTGCTTTAAAAAACCACAGTATTTTTAAGAAAAAATGCTCCTATTAATTAAGAAAATAATATAAGATAACTTCTGTATAACAAGTGAAAATCCTTTGATTTGCTAATAACTAATATTAAAAACAATACAAATTACTTACCTTTAAAAGAATTTGTTGGTGCAAATTGCCAAATGGCTTCTACACCACTTTCCATAATAACTGGAAAAAAATGAATACAAAATATAAAAAACAGCACTGCTAAAAGTTGCACATGAAACTTTTGAAGAAATATTCATTTCACAAACACTACAAACAGCCCATGCCTAAAAAGATGCAAGGAGCATAAATAATACAAGACAAGTACATGGTGGACAGCACACTTTCACAAATCAGATTTCAAAACATTAGAATAAAAATAATTTAAGTTTTTTTGTATTATTATTATTATTATTATTATTTTAATTTCAAATTGGTCACTCTCTGGATATTCATGGAAAATTTCGGCTTTGAATTATGATGTTGGTGCAAATCGCTTTTCACAATACTGTAATGGATTTCAAAAATATGGGTTTAGAAGAGATGGAGATTTTAAAACAGCAAAATTTGTAAGCATTCATTTAGATATTTAAAAAAAAAATACTATTGCTTGTAAATAGAAAATCTCTAGCTCAAACTCTTTTTTTCAGTTTCAGAATATCCACTAGTATTCAATATAGAAACATTCATTTCACAAACACTACAACCAGCCCATGCGTAAAACGATGCATGGAGCATAAATATTACATGCTACATGCATCTTATGCTTATTCACAGATTCATTTTTTTAATGTTAAAACACAGCTTTTTATTTATTTATTAATTTTTCTTAGATTAACAATTGTAGGTAATCTCAGTCACAACTAATGATATTATATAAAATATTCTTTGTACCACTCCCAAGACCTTCTAAGCCACATAAATTAAACATATAAGTAATAGCATCTAAGTTTTAGTTAAATAAAGCAGTACAGTGAGAAATGAAAATACTCATGCAAAAAGAAAAGTATCTATTGGAATGGAAATCATGATAAAAGATAACAGAGAACTCCAGAAATGTGCTCATCTTTCCACTTCTCATCTTTTAGAGTGGTAGAATAGTCAAAGAGTGGTACTGCCAGGATAATGAGATTGCTATTCCAAATTTGATATTTTTTCCCTCATCCATAGAAATTTACACTAAGCTACCCAGAAGAAAAAGTCAGCGAGTATAAAAAGGATAGGTTTCTGCAGTTTAACAGTCTTGAATGCTGCTGTTTTGTGCATGGAGTTATGATAACTATCTTTCCTTCTTGCAATAATTAAAGAAATAGTTATTTTTAAGATTTAAAAAACAAAAACAAAAATTTAACATTTCCAACACTTTCCCAGTTTTCAATAATTTCGAAATTCCCAGCACTTCCTGTTTTATAGGTGATGTTTAAATTCTTTGTACTTTCAAGATTTCTTCAGTTTTCCTAGTGTCCTGGCCACTTAGAATAATAAAAAATACTTGCATGGATTTTCGAAAAAAAAAAGAAAAAAAGACCAGAATAAAATTTTACAGGAACAAGTAATCTGATAAAGTAATGAATTACATTCTATGAAGGTAGGAAATTTGGTTGTTACTGAAATTCTACAATAAAGAGATCTAGAAAATTAATGTAAAAGAAAAGTAATGTTGAAATCGAACTATTTTTAACTTAGGAAAAGTACAGCAACTAAAATTATTCCCCCGAATTATAAGAAATATCATAAGGAAGCATCTAGGGGGATGAAAAACATCTGATCTATCAATCTGAAAATAAACAATTTAAAAAATTAATATTTAAAATTACTTACCTCCAACAGAATTTGCCGGTACAATTTGCCAACTTGCTTCTCCCTTTATGGCAACCACTGGAAAGAAAATTGAAAAACATTTCTTAATATGGGAAATAAAATTGTTATGAACACATTCATACAACAGATAGTATATACAGCATATTCTCTAAAAAAAATATGTGAACTGGTTGAGCTTGACTCTAATCTGACTCAGAAAGGAGACAAATTCCTAAGAAACAGAAAAATTTAAATACAAAAATTTGCAATAAAGGAAGGGAAAATATCTGAAAATCAAACTTTTTAAAGAAATACTTATTAATACTAACTTTAAAACTTATTGTACTAAAAGATATAGTACATTCTACAGTGTAAGAAATTTGAATACTTCTTAAATTCCAGAATGAACAGATTTATAAAATTAATCCACATAAAAGAAATGTTAAAACCAAGAGTAGATGCATAATTTAGAGCCACACTATCATGTAAACACTAATTTTAACGTAATATTCCTCATAAATAACAAATATTATACGAGAATATTTGCCAAACAGTGAAAAATTCTTTGATATCATAGTTCGAGAGCAATAAGGACATATATAATTTAAAACCTAATACATATTACTTACCTCTCACAAAATCTGTTGATATAACTGGCCAACCAGTTTCTGTGCCATTTTCAAGAACTAAAAAGAGATTTAATGCAGGTATTTTTTTTTAAAAATAATATTTCAAGCAGTGGATAAAATTGCAATAAAAACAGATAGTATACACAGGATACAATTAGAAAGATGCAAGGTCAAAATTAATAGGTAACCAGCAGACATGTAACACATATAATGCCCCCAAGAAAAGTGTAAAAAGCATTTATTTCCCAAAGTATTGCAAACAGGCATATACTTCAAATTATAAATTCTCATCAAAAGAAGTACCCAAGTATGTTAAAATGTTCTGGCTTCTGTACAGGTTGAGAATGAATGATAACAAGAGTTCACTTTTCACATGGCTAGAGCAGTGAAGAAAAAAAACTTCAATGAGTAAAATTTTTTCTAGTACTCATCTATCTTAGGAATGGTTGATAATATAATATATTTTAGGAATGTTAGAAAAATATCAGATCATACCATTGCCCCCAAAACTGATTACCCAATCATCAATAGCAATACTTACAAATATATTACATTTAATGTAGTATTAATAAATTACTGAAGAGTTATTAACACTGTATTTTATATAATTAAAATATTATAAAATGTTAATATAATTATTTAACAGCCATTCATTAAATATATAAGTTTAATAATTTTTTTTAAATTATATGACATGATTTTGATGGTCAAACGAAATATATGTTACACTATCAATATTTTTCATTAAAGAGTAGTACTTTTTAAAGTATTTTTTATACTTCATATACTTTTTATAGTATTAATTTTGACTTTAAATTTTATAGTCAAAATTACTCAGTATAACATCATAAACCCCTATACACATTTTTATAATAAAAAGACACTCCAGCATTTCCCCCCCCCTAACCATGCTAAAAATTCTTTCACTACAAGCCTTGCTATGCCAGAAGAATGTATTTTCAGTGTTTCTTGTAATTTTTCAGTACACATTCATATTCCATAGCTTACCATAATTTTTCTACTATATATCTATCTGCAACTGTGGTTTTTACTTAATTTCCGCAACAATTATGATAACAAGCTGTTAGAATGTATTCCTATAATTTCAAATTTAACAATAAGTTAAAAACGAAAACATACGCACATTTTCAAAATTAATAATAAAATTTTTTTGTAATTATAAAATAATTCAACAAGTTGATGAACAATCTGTACTTTTTATGTGTACTCTGTAGATACAACAGAATCAGAACTAATGTACAAAAGATATTTGCAACATCACCAACCTTAATTACTTTTAAATGCAAAAAAAATTTTAGATTTTTTTAAAAAAATTTATTTAAATAGAAGTAACTAAGATATACTTTTCATACAGAATAGATAACTTTTAATGAAAATACGATCATGAAATGGGAGAGATTCTGGAAATCAATAAATTTTTAAAGCAACAAATAGTTTCATAATTTTA
The DNA here is from genome assembly GCA_026289955.1 of Argiope argentata. Classification (NCBI taxonomy): domain Eukaryota; kingdom Metazoa; phylum Arthropoda; class Arachnida; order Araneae; family Araneidae; genus Argiope; species Argiope argentata. The sequence continues at coordinate 165,263 of JAOUZG010008940.1, read as the reverse complement.
TATATCAAATAAAAAAAATAGAATTCAATCTTAAGGAGCAAGGAAAATTAATTGTTACTGAAATTTCACAAGCAGATTTATAAAATTAATGAAAAATAAACATAACCTTAAAACAGAGAAACCATGAAATTTCTAGTTTAAATTTAAGAAAAATACAGTATTTTTAACTAATATATTCCTATTATTTAAGACAAAATTTTTAAATAACATCTGGGGAAAAATGCTTTTCTCTGTATAGTTTGACCAGAAGGTAAAACAAAAAAAGATTTAAAAAAAATTAATACACAATACTTACCTCTAATAGAATTTGCTGGTTCGATTTGCCAACCGATTTTGACATCATTTTCAACAGCTATTGGAAAAACAATGAATTATATATATATATATATATATATAAACAGCATTAAATTTGGACACAAAGCTATTTAAAAACATATTTGCCACAGAAGACCACAAACAGAATTTGCCAAAAAAGATGCAAGGAGCATAAACCAGGCATAAAACAAATAAAGTGTAACAAATATGCAAGAGTGTGTTATCTCCTAAACTATTGCAACTAGGCTTATATTCTAATTGTAATATTATATCAATGTAAGTACACAAATGCATAAAAATAATGTGGCTTCAATAGAGATAAAAACAAAAGACTGCAAAAAAAAGAAATGAAAGATAATATCTTTAAATTGTGAACAGAACCAACAATAATTTATTTACCAAAAAAAAAACCACTCAGTTCGTAGTTTTTCTTATACAATAATAAAGTCATTAAAAAAACAATGAATTTTCTAGGAATGTCATGGTCACATTCAATTGCTCCATAGTTTTATAATTGCTTATAAAAATTTTGAGAAATGAAAATATTTTTGCATATGGAAAAGCAATGTTTTTGGTTTTACACCCCGCAAAAATAAGAAAGTAGGGAAATAATGTATATAAGTAGTTTTCTAAAATCGCCAGTTTCACATTTGACAGTATTTTCTTTCTTTTTTCTTTTTAAGTTTCAGAAATGAGGGAAAGAATTTTTATATTAGTTTCCATGCCGTTCTCAAGACTAACAACAAAAAAAATTAATGTTGCTTGCAGGAATCAATATTACTTGAAAGTTAGGGATATAGTTATATCAAAAACATCTATTCCATGCATAGTGCATAATGCATGTTATTAAATAAAAAGAGAGGAGCGAAAAATAGGTAATCAGAATACGTAATTTGAGGGTGTCTAAAAAGTGTGAAAATTGTACAATTCAAACAACGAAAGAAAATACTTATAATCATGAACTTTGACTCTCATATCAAAATAAATACGAAACCATACATCTTTTAATGCAACTTAATGACAAATATAAAAACATCAAAATATGTTCAAGAATTTTTTGTTAGTTGTAATTGCTCAAATTCTTTATCATTAATTTTATAAAAATGTAATGGTTTTTACATTCTGCATAACAAAGCTTTTATTATGCATTGTAAGAACAGTGAAGTACAGAAATAATGGTGTACAGTAATTTAGCAAAACCACTTTCACTTTAAGAGGAATATTATCAAAATTTATCAAAGTAATAAAATTTAAAAACTAACTAAAATAAAAATTTTCAGCAACATTTTTTTTAATTTTAATGAAAATACTTCCACAAATTGAGAGAAAAGGACCAGAAATCAATAAAATTTAAAATCAACTAATCATGTAATAAAAAACAGTGATCATAAATAAATATATCTCAAATTTTTAGATCTAATTGTAGAAATCAAAACAAAATACAACCCTGTTCATCGAAAATGAATGAAAATTTAAATCCAACACAATTATAACTGATCAATACAATACCCTGCAGTAATGTGAAGGATATTGATGCAATAGGATAGCTCATCCCCCCCCCCAATGTGCATGCCTGAAAAGAAATTTTGAAAGGATGCAGTACAAATGTTTGGCAATATTTTAACTTATAATTCTCGTTTTTTTATTATTATTATTTATTTAACATACATTTAGCAAAACTGCTGCCTCCATAAATCTCATGCCATAAATGAAATGCAGGGGGGAGAGGGGATTTTTATTACTTAAACAGCTTAAGTGTATTTTAGATACCTCACTCACGACTGACACGTGGCAAAGAGATCACTATCAGAATCTTAGAGAAAGATCTGTGCTAATGGGAAAATTGTTGGTCATTTTGCTCTTATGGATGTAATCAGATAATTGGGATGTATCCATTATAACTCTTGTGGTATATAAAATTAGAGTTTAAATTCCAAAAGTGTATTACTTTCAATCAAACTGTTAAAAAATTATGTTTACATACTTCCTTTTAAATAAAATAGGCCCATTAAAGTTTCAAATCTTCACAGTAACACAAGTTGGGCTTTACCCATAGAAATGAAAACATTGATGCAATAAATTAAATATGGAGTTGATAACTTGATGTTCGGGGGGGGGGGGGGGGACAAAATCTTTCCAGAAAAATGTTTTTAAATATATTCAATAAATTAGATACAGTGTTTAACCTTTCTTTTCCCTTGTAACTTTAAAGGAATTTAATCCCTTTTACTGTAACATATCAGTTTTGACTAATGCTATACCTAGCTACAATTGCAAAATGATCCAAAAATGACAGATTAATGATTAATAATGCAATCAAATTATCAATGCTATACCATAAATAATGCTAACCAAAATGTAATAAAGGAATACATGCATATAAAGAAAAACTTGTTATTAGGCACAAAACATTCAACAAAATTTGAATCAGAATCCATTACAAAGCAGATACACAAAAGTTGTTCTTCAGAACTGAAGGAACTTTCCAAATATAACACTGATATAAAATGCTTGAAATTTCACTTCTTAAAAAATGTAAATCTACATCTTTTACAGCCTAGTACATGGTCAGAAAATGGCTATTATCCATTCTAGACTTACCAGAAAATATTTAATATCTCTTAGTTGCCAATTATGTTTTATTCCTCTCCCAGCAATTTATGTTCTATAAGAATTACTGATTTATAAAAAAAAGATCCGCTTTGTAATTATTTTCCTTGATTTTTCTAGATCTGGAATTCTCAAATAATTCCCAGTTTTCTTGGGTCAGCTGACCAACCCAATCCAAGTGAATTGAATATTTAAATTAAGAGTACATATGTAATTTCTAGTCTTACTTAAAGGAAAACTAAATACTTTTAAATACGATATTCCCCAAGAATAATAGAAATTTTGTAAGAGACACAGGCAAAAAATGGGGAAGTTTTTATATACCAATTTGAAAAATAAATGATCAATAAAAAATAATGCAAATTATTTACCTCCCAAGGAACTTGCTGGCATACTCAGAGAGCTGGTTCCCAAGCCATTTTCCAAAACTGATGGGAAAAAAATTCATACCAGTATAGAAAACAACATTTTTTTAATGTAAGGGTTGGAGCTCAGCAAAATTATTCATACCACACATCATTAACATAACATGCCATTACAAAAATGTGGGGAGAGAAATAACAACAAACAAGCAGCAACAAGCAGTATACAGTTAACAAACACAAAGCCAAAAACAGTGGAACAAACATTTATTTCCTTAAACATTGCAATTGGAAATATCCGTGCAACAGAAACATCTCAAAAAATAACATGAAAATAACCTGGATTTTGTAGAGAATAATGATAAAAGGCAGGAAAAATCAAATTTTTACATGAACTCCATAGCAAAGAAAATGTAAATGAGTAAAAATGGTTTTCATCACACTCATGTACCATGGGAATGGTTCTCACACAAAGAAGAAAAATACTAGACTGTATGATTTCTAATGCAACATGATTTAAAAAATAAAACATTAATACATTTTCAAAGAATCTTATGAAAAAATTTATTGCTCCACAGTTTTATTATTACTTATAAAATTTTAGAAAAATATCAAGACTCTTGAATTCCGAAGAGCAATGCTTTTAAAGACACGTAAAAGCTGCTTACGGAAATAGTATACCAATTTAACTCCCTAAACCCATCTTAATTACATTTAAAAGAGAAAAAAACCAGAAGAGTTTAAGAAAGAAAAAGATTTAAAAAATTGATATATAGTTTTCAGAAACAGAAAGTTTCTAAAGATAATACTACAATGCACTGAGTGAAAAGTGCCTTGAATCAGTAAGTTTTAAACAAAATTAATTATGCAATAAAAAAGAGCCCCCCCCATACAAGTAAGCATAGAATCGCACTTCAAGGTGCAAGGAAAATTTGTTTTAACTGATATTCTATAACTAGATTTATTAAATTCATTAAAAAGAAAAGTAGCATTAAAAATGAGAAAAGCCATGTAATTTCTAGCTTCAGGGCATGAAAACACAGAAATTTTTTTATCAAACATTCCCCATGTATAATAGAAATACTACAAGAAAACATCTTCATACGAGCGAATCAATTTTCAAGGGAAAATTTCTTACTTAAAACATAGACAAACAAACAAACAAAAGAAAATAATAATAAATAAATATTTTAAAAAACTGATACAAATTATTTACTTCCTATTTCAGCTATAGATTGACTGGTTTCCAATTCATCTTCAAAAATTGCTGGAAAGAGAATGTATACTAAGTATAAAAAACAGCATCTCGTAAAGCTGCGTATATGAAGTTGTTACAAAAAAAATTATTCCACAGATAGAATGTACAGTATGGCACTAAAAACTCGTGATGAGAAAAAAAAAAAGACATCAATACACATCATATTTACATGGTGTCCCTATAAAGTGGAATAAGCATTTATTTCCTTAATTATGGCATTTACATATATGCTTCCCAATGCAAACTGTCATTAAATAAAGTATCCAAATATGTAAAAATAAGCTGGATTCTAAAGAGGATGCAAATAGAAGGTAACAAAAATTTTTAATGACTCAAACAACAACAAACAGAAAATTTTTAAAAATGTCAATGACACTTCCTTGTCTTGGGAATAGTACAGATACAGTGTCAGATTACATTTCTGCAACTGTAATGTAAAGTAAAGTGAAATGAAACATAAAACATTAAGTTATTTTGAATAGTTTTATTTCCTCTTTTAATTGCCTGCTTTAAATTTATACCATCATATTATATATATATATATATATATATATATATATATATATATATATATATACACTAAAAAATGCTTGACAAATATAAAGATTTATACTAAAGCATATTGTGTTTTATACACACTCGGTAAAAATTTCACAATATAGAAATAAGGTACTAAATTAATCAATTAATAAAAGAATCTTAACTATAATTGAAAGAAAAAAGCTTATCAGAATTTAAGAAAGAATTGATTAATTGAGAGGAAATTTTCAGAGATTGAGATTTTCTAATTATACTTCCAAGAATAGAGAAAAAGACTTGGAAATCAATAAAATTTAAACTGATACAAACAATAAAATTTCAACAGCTCCAAGATAGAACAAATAAAAAAATGAAATCTGTCAGAAATGAAAATTAATATCTGAATCATTAAATTCAACAAAGTGATAAATGTTCCATGTGAGCTCCAGCAGAAATGCGAATGATATGAAAGTGATAGGATAACTCATCTCATTTTTTCAGCACTTAAGAGTGCAGATATCCATGTTTTAAGTTTGTCAACATCAGTTTTAACTTTGAAACAAGCACCTGCTTTTTAATGAAGCCAATAAAAAACAACATATTACCAAACATTTTCATATTTCCAACCTTTCAAAACTCCTCACAATGCATGAGGATTTTTTTTATCATTATTATTCCATTCATATTGAAAGATCTTGAAATTATGCATATATATGTGTTTAGCAGCATTTGATTCTTAATTGTTTTTGTTATTATTATTGGGATACATCAAACAACAGGTGTTTGTTCATTACCATCAACTGACATTAACGAACTTAACCACTATATAGCCAATATTTCATTTTATTTTGGCTGGATAAGATATATTTGTACAAGCTGGGTAAGTTATATATTTTCACAAAAAGTTCTCGTAACAATAAAACTACATTCAGATTAAGTTTTCTTCTGAAAGTATTAAAAATGATATTTTTGAAAATGAACATTGTTATAAAATTAAGAATCATTTCAATAAAAAATAAAAGGTAAGAACATAGAAAAGACAGAACAATACTACACCCTCTAAATAACATATTTATGAATAGAATTTCATATTATTAAAACCAAAAAATATGTTTCAAATTGAACATTTCTGTTAATTCTAATTACAAAGGAATTTTAAATTTGTAAAGAAAAGAAGCCAAAAATACATACTTTAAGTTATACAAAATATTGATAAATATATATTATATAAAAATGCCAGACATGCATAAAATCCCTAAATAGGGTTTTTAAGCCAAGTTTTTTTTAGCCAAGATGTGCATGTCTGCAAGGTTTCGGTGTGAAATGAAAGATGCTCAAAAAAGTTTGGGATTAATTATTAAGTTGCTTTGATATTATACATTTTTTGAAGATGGCTTAAAATAAAATTTTCAAGTGCTATTTGTAATATCTGGATGAATAGGATAGTTGTATTTTGTTTTTTCCTTTTAATAGCTCTGAAAAGTAGAGATACTGACTCATTATCACTTTGTACACTAAAAATTATTGTACTAACAACCATGAAATCAAAGTCTTATGAGGATGCAAAATTGTGAATTCCAAAAATTTACAATAAGCAGATTTATAACATTTTAAATCATGGCCAATGTTGGAACAAGAAGTCATATAAGGGTTTATAAAACATAAACAAAGTAATATTAAATAAATTGCATCCCATCCAAAATAAAAATTTTATAATTAAATTATAGATGAAAAAAGTATTTCAAAAATAAAATTTACCTCCTAAAGTAATTGAGGATATGGGTTCTAAGTTTTCCCAATTGTTCTCCCGAATTCCTGGAAAAAGAATTAATATTGAAATATAAAAACAACATCCTAAATGGAGAGAATCAAGTTTGTTTGTTTTTTAATCTATCCCACACAAAGTAAATACAGAGAGCAAATTTTAAAAATGTGAGGGGAAAAGTGGGAAAAACAGGCAAGTAGCATATATTTAACTGATACACAAAATACCAAAAAATTGTATAAAGCATTTATTTCTTCAAATATTGTAATTATTCATTCTCGGAATTCAAAAAATTTTGTCAAATCCACCAGCTTCTGTAGAAGCTAAGGCTAAAAAATCAAATTTTTACTTGATTCCAAACAAGAAGGGGGAAAAAATGCCAATGATTATCCACTCTCATCTATTGTGGGAATTTTCTACCATAAAGAAAAATAACACTCTTTTTTTTCTAATACATGAACTCAAAAATAAAACATTAGCACATAATCAAAGAATTTAGGATCAATTTGATCTGATGCAGTGTTTCATTCTTATGCACAAATTTCTATAAAATGTACAGATTTTTGCATTCCTAACTGCAATTCTTTTCTTGCATACATTTGTTAGAAGCTGTAAAGTAGTAGCATAACACAGAAATTAAAAATCTCCTTCATTACATTTAAAAGGAAAAACTTATCAAAATTTCAGAAAATATAGAAAGGTCAATTAAGATTCCCTTTTTAGAAAAAAAAAATTCTATGAAAACAGAAAAGGACTAAATCAACAAAATATAAATTGAACTAGTAGTGAATAAAAACTACAAAGTGAAAATAAATTAATATTAGAAATTTGCAGGTATATACAAGAAAAAAAAAGAAGAAAGAAAGATTCAGGATTGAAAGGGTTAAAGGAAAATAAAGCACTTTAAAATTAAATATTAGTGAATAATGGAAATTTTATAACAGGCAACTAACTTCACAATTAAGAAAAGCTAATCATGTAATAATTTGAAAAATAAACGATAGATAAAAAATAATTTAAAAAATAAAACGAATTGTTTACCTTCAAAAGAATTTGATGGCATCAATTCCATATTGGTATCCAAAGAATTATCATATGTTTCTTCTAGAAAGAATTTACATAAAACACAGAAAGAAATTTTTTAATGTTGAGGGATGGAGTTTCCAGAAATAAAAAAAATTAAAATCTACACATATTATTATAGTAGTACACCATTAAAAGAATGTGGTATGGGGGGACAGGCAAGTAGTATATATTTAAGATAAGCAGAATGCCTCAAGCAAGTGGATTTATCTACTTAAATACTCCAACTTGACATATTCTTGCAATTGTGAAATTTCATAAAATGAAATACAATAATTTGTGAAAATAACCTGGTTTTCACAAAGGATAGGGATAAGGAATCAAACTTTTACATGGCAACCAAAAATATTATTCAAATACCATTCCAGTCATTGGAATGTTAAACATACTAAAATGAAAAATACCAGACCATATTTATTCTACTACAATATAAAGTGAAACATAAAAAATTAATGTATTTTGAAGACTTTTATAGCCATATTTTATTTACTAGAAATTTTTCTTTTTACTTAAAGCACATAAACGATGTATCGTAGATTTTTCATTAAGATCACAACTATGTATGAAAGAATAAAAACTTTTCAAATTTTAAGAAATATGAAATTTATAAAGAAACTACTCTCAATAATTGCGAGAAAAAGAAAATTTCTCATAGACCTTAATAGTGTGCTAAGAAAATTCAGGGTGATTATATATGAATAAACAAAATTTGTGGATCTGTTAAAAGAAAAAAAAAAACAGCCTTTATGATAATATATCAAAAATAACAAGTTTAAATTCAGCACAGTCACAAGTAAAAAAAGAAAAGAATGAATCATTAAAATATTGGATTACATTGATCTACAAGAATGGTTCTAATACCTAAAATAAATGCAACTACATTTTTCTATGCCACACGAACTCAAAAATAAAAGAACAGGGCATAATCAAAGAATTTTATGACCCGATTTTAATTGTTCTTGTATGTTTTATTATTACATATAAAATTTGGAAAAATTTTGCATTCTGAGTAGCAATTCACCATATGAAAAGTCATTAAAAGTTGTAAAATACAGATATAATGTACGATAGCTATTTACTAGAACCACTGTAATTACAAAAAAAAAGTATGATTAGAAAGAAAAGATTAAGATGTAATTTTTAGAAATGAAAATTTTTCATTGAAACTTTCATGAATTTTGAGGAAAAAAAACTCTAACTCAAAATTTAAATTCAACCAATAGTTTAATAAAAATTGCAATATTATAAATGAATATTCTGCTGTTGCAGGTTTGTTGAAAGAAAAATACAGCCCTGAAGTGCATCACAAATTTAAAATAACAAATGAAATTTTAAATTTAACACAATAATAAGTGTTAATGTGAATCCTTCTGAAAACGTCACGAATATCGAAGCAGTACATTACCACACCCTCAAATTTTCTAAAATTTTCTAAATGAAAATTTGAAAGGATGCAGATGTTGGTGTTTGAATATGCTTGAATTTCTTTTAAT
>JAOUZG010008940.1:127342-155848 GCA_026289955.1 Argiope argentata | reverse complement strand
AAAAATATTATTTCTCCATATAGTATAGTATTTCCACATATACCAAAAGAGAGAGAGAGAGAATAGTATTTCTACATATACCAAAGGAGAGAGAGAGAAAGATAGGCAAGCGGTATAAGCTTAACTTATACAGAATATCAAGAAAAAAAAGGAACAAGCATTTATTTCCTAAAAAATTCCTATTAGATCATCTTTGCAATTGAAAAATTTAACCCGGCAGGACGGGCGCAGCGAAAAGTAACACGAGAACGGGCGTGGGGTGTCAGAACACCCCAAACATATTAAATGGTATAAATGCGAAATTTTTTTAATATTTGAATTCCTAAGAAAAATTATAATTACACTTTTTTGAGAGAAAAATGAAAACTAATATGTTAAATTATCGTAATTTTCAAAATTATTAATGAATAAATTAAAAGCGCTTCCCGTTCTGGTCTCAGTTCGAAAAACGGAAATTTTCCCCTTTAACAATTACTGATTTTTTAACAATTTTTATTATAATAAAAATTATATATTATTGTAAATTTAAATACTGATGATAATCAATTTTCTTAAAAATTTAGGTGTATATGGATCTGAAACTTTAGATTTGTGTAGTTATTATATACTTCTTCAATTTCTGAGTGTCCTCGACATATATTTTTGTCGCACCTGACACACATGGTTTTCGATTTAATATCCGTGTTTCTTAGACACAAATAGCATCTTCCGTGACTCAGCTTTCTTTATACCTTTTCCAATAAGAAAGCTAGTGTTGTAGCAAACTTCCTCTGAAGAATCTCATTCTTCTTCTAATTCAGACTGTTGATCACTGAATATGTCATCATTATTTGAATCGTTTAATTCTTTTTCGATATTTTTTTCATCTGACAAAATCTCCTCTGACATCTCCTAAAGTCTGTTTATTTCTTGCCTATACGTCAAACAAAGAAAAGACTGAACAGAACGACTGGAACAAGCCATGATTTCGCATTGAAAAATACTAACACGAGCGCGCGCACGGGGGGTGTCCGCACAACCCAAAATCCTTCTATAAGACGAAAATGGAGTCTGAATTCGCCGTTTTCACTCTATGCATGTAAAGTGACTTAAGAGGCAGGTACTGATGGACTAGACCATTTCGGTTTATAGAGACAGACAGCAGATGAATATTTTTGGGCATGGGGTGTCGAAACACCCCGCACCCGTCCTGCCGGGTTAATCAAATAAATACAATAAAGAATTTTAAAAAATCCTGGCTTCTGTAGAAAATAATGATAAAATATAGGAAAAATCAAATAAAAATTTACATGCCCCTCACAGAGAAAAATTTTGCGTCAAAAACGAAAAATATCAGGAAATATTTTTTTTAAGCAACATCAAAAACAAAAAGGGAAGCATTTTCAAGCAATTTTAAGACAACTTTTAACTGCTGCAGTGTTTCCAGCATTGGAAAAATTAAAGGCTTGATTCCGAAGAGTTCTTTTGCCTATTGGTGGGCTGCAAAGTGCAGAAATAACTTACAGCAGCAATTTTATTAAAATCACTTTAAGTACATCTGAAAGAAAAAATAGCAACATAAAAATATTAATTTAGAAGCCATTTATAGATAATGGAAAATTTCTAATTCAATTACTTTGATGGAGAATACTAGTTGGAAATGAATAAAATCTAAATCGAACAAAGCAATCAAAAATAAGACCTTGAAACTTCTTATAATAAAAAACATAAAACTGCACTTGAAGGAGCAAGTAAAATTAATCATATTATCCTCAGTTAAAGCAAGAAAGCTTAACTTCTGTCAAACTGTAAATTTTCAGTAAAAATGTAAACTAATTTACAAAAATGCTTTGTATTCTGTATATGATGAGAATGAAAAAAAATATTTAAAGACTCAAATAACGACATATGTCATGGGGATAAATCTTTTTCTCTTGTCTTGGGAATGGTTCATAAACTAAAACAAAAAAATACTAGACCATTTTTCTTCCACTACAATATAAAATGAAATATAAAACATCAATGCACTTTGATGAATTTTACATCCATTTTTAATTACTCAAAAAAAAATTTATACTTATAACATTATTGAAAAACAAACATTTTTCAATGCTCAGGAGGATTGCTTTTTATATACACTTTGTAGAAGTGTCAAGTGAAGAAATAACATACAAACAAACGAAATTCAAACATAGGTATTTACATTTGAATGAATAAACTATCAATTTACAAAAGAATGGAAACATTGAAAGATCGATTAAGAAGCAATTTTCAGAAACAAAAGATTTTTTAAGAAACTGCTATTGAAAGGATATAGATATGGTACAACAACTTATCTCCAAATTTTTTCTCTATGCTTGATAAGGTTTGAAAGGCTTTAAATATGCATGTTTGGCTATATATATATATATACATATATATGCTAGCTCTTACCCGCGACTTCGTACGCGTGGAAATTTTGATGTGTATATGTGAGAACTGACAGTAAAATGTTATCGAAATGGTATGCATGCACAAATTTTCAACATCAATTGGAGCAACGCAAAGGCGTGAATTTTAAGAACCAGTTGGGGTAACGCTATGCAGATTAGAAAATTTTAGTTTCAATTCATCTGCTTTATTTTCATTCAAAAGCACTTCTGAAGGAATCAAAAGATCTATTAATTAACAATGTTTAATTTTAAATTTATCATACATTACAAAAATAAATGAAATCATTTGAAATAACCGTTATGTCTAACATCATTAGCGTGGGGGGGGGGTTGTTATGTTATTAAAACCATAAGGGTACTTTTCCGTTTGTCAGGTGCAAACAAACAATCGCCAAAGAAATGTGAGAAAATTTGGCGGAATTCTAAATTTTTGCTAACGGAAACATACCACTTTAAGCATATATAAAATATATAGAGCTAACACAAATAAAATTTAATTATAAAAACACACAGTGGAACAGCTTTAATATATAGTCATTTTCGCCAAAAAAATAGTTAACCACCAAAGTTTAGTGAAATGCATTTCCAATCACAAGGTTTCGATGCCCGTTGCAGCAAATTAACGAAAAATAGAGAAAAAAATCAATAAATGCAGTAATATAGAATGCACTAAAAAATTTAATCTAAAATGATGAAAATAGGCAAAAGAAATAAGTACAGCAAGAAAAAAAATCAAGAGAAATGAATAGGAAATAACAAATAATATTAATATAAGAACAGCATAAGAAAAAAATTTAATAAACATTCCTTTAGAATAGTAAGATAATATTAAATGAACACCGAAAATAGAAAAATAAAAACAAACGATTCTAAAAGATCAGGCAGGTGTTTTCAGATTTTTTTTTAATTTTTGGGCAGAAAAGTTAGTTTTTAATTAATAAAAAATTAACTACTCAATTAACCGGAATAAAAATAAGCCTATGTTCTTCTGTAGACTGTTATCTATATATGTGCTACATTTCATTGAATTTCCTTCAGCCATTCTGGCATGATTGAACCCCATCATCCATCCATCCGAACTTTCACATTTATAATAGTGTGTATATATATATATATATCTGTGATTGAGCTAGATGGAAAAGCAGGTATTTTTTATTGATACTAAATAACATTGCAAAAAATACTAAATAATTTTGAAAAGACCTGCATATCTGTAAGGTTTCAATGAAAGATACCCAAAAACTTTGAGATTAACTGTATCATACTGCCTTGAAATAGTTCATATTTTTGAAGGAATTCACAATGAACACCTATAAGTATGCTTTATACTTTTATAATTTTGACTGTTATTTGCAATTTTTGATGAATATCAAACTAGCAATGTGCTTGGTTTTAATAGCATTGCAAATGATATGCATTCATATATAATCACTCTGTACACAGCAAAACATTATAACCTTCGAATTAAACTCCTCGGAGGAAGCAAAATTGCTTGCAAGACACTTTACAATAAGCAGATTAATAAAACTATTTCAAAATAAGAAAAATGTGAAAAACTGAGCTAAGCCATGTAATTTCTTTCCATATTTTCAGAAAACAAAGTAATTTTCAATAAAAAAAGTCTCAATGAAAAATAGAAATTTTATATGAGGGTGGAGGGGGAGAGAAGAGAAACTATTCATGTACAATTGGAAAAATAACTCATAGATAGAAAAGTATTTGAAAAATAAAAAATATTTACCTCTAAAAGGACTTGATGGTAAAAACTGTTTATTAGTTTCCCAGTTATTTTCGAAAACTCCTGGAAAAAGAATTTTTGCCAAATATAGAAAACAACATTTTAAATGCCAAGTATCGACAAAAACCATTTCCCCACATAGCATACAAAACATGCCAGAAAAGGAAAAAAAAATGTGAAAAAAAAGCAGGCAAGTAGTATATACTGAATTTAATCATAATGTCATGAAAAAGTGGATCAAACATTTATATTCTAATATATCTCAAATAGGCAAATTTTTGCAATTGAATAATTTCATTAAATTAAAAAAATGCATGAAAATATCCTGGCTTTTGTAAAGGATAACAGCAAAAAATGAGAAAAATTCAATTTTTACAATGCACTCACATTGAAAAGATGTCTATAATGAAATGTTTTTTCCTGCATTGATTTATCACAAGAATGGTATTTGTCTTCCTGGTATGAGAACCAGAGTACATATTTTCTACTGCAATATTTATATTCAAAAATAAAATTATTTTGGATTTTCAAAGAATTCTATGACCATTGTAACTATTCTACTGTTTTATTCACACATATAAATTTATTCAACATTTTAAAGACCTTTTCATTCAATAAGGTTAAGTTCTTTCGGTACACTTTGTAAAAACTTACAGAAATAAAGTGAAATAAGTGACCTTCAAAAATTACGTTAGCTAAATTCGAAAAAATGTGTCATAGTTGAAGAAAAAAAGAAATTTCTAAACTGAGAAAAATGCACCTAGAAATTAATTAAATTTAAAATGAACTAAGTGTATAAGCAAAAAATAAAGATAATAAATGATTATTCCATATTTGAATGTCTCAAAAAAAACTGAGATTTTAAATTTTATAAATGTTCAATGTCAGCCCTTCCAGAAATAAGGATACCATAACAGTACTGATTAGTCATATCCATATATATATATAGATGTATACTGCAGTCTTAGAAGTTAAGATACTAATCTACATGAAAAAGCAGGTCTTTGTTTCACTGCTATCAAGTGAAACTGATTAATTTAAAACACAAAAATTTGCAGGCTGTCAAAGTGTCACATCAAAGAGGCTAAAAAAGAATTGCATTGCAAATCACCTTGATATCATTTGCATTTTTAAAAGGCCTTACAATGAACGCACATAAATGTTCATCTGTTATTTGGAACTTCTATCAAACAACAGATATATATTTTGTTTTATTTTCTTTCAATAATCATGCAAAATATGGATTTTCATTTATAATTAACCAGTAACTTGTAAGAAATATTATACTAACAAGCTTAAAATTATCTCAGAGGAAGTAAAATTGTCCTTCAAATTTGACAAGAACATAGAAATTATTTCAAAATAAGGCAAATATTAAAACCGAGAGAAACCATCTAAATTCAAATTTTCTTACAGGGAACTACAACAATATTAAAAATAATTCCCATGCACAACTGAAAGTCATAAGAAATTATGACAATAAAAAATCTTTCATGTAACATTTTGAAAAATAATTAAGAAAAAAATACAAATTATTTACCTCCTTTAAAATCTGCTTTCATCATTGGCAAACTCGTCCCAATGGAAGTGTTCAAACTTTCTGGAAAGAGAATTTATACCAAATAAAAAAAAATATTTCTAAATATTAGGCGTGATTGTAATTCATTCTGAAGATAGTTACATTCTACTCAACAATAATGATAATTTTGATTATCAAAGGAATTAGAGTAGCAACTGTGGAGAAACCACAAAACAAACTAGCTAAACTAAACATAAATACACAAATTTTCGAAATAAAATAGTGTGAATCAAAAATGAATAGGAGAAAAAAAGGGAAGGGGGAAAAATGCAGCAAATCATTAAAATTTAATTTTAGCACAATATTAGGAGTAAAAAAAACATTTTGAAAATTATTGGTTAGTGATTGATTGGTAATAAAAGCATCATAAAATTTCTTAAAAATTAAAGCAATGTTAAAACTGCGAGAAGCCATGTAATTTCTAGAATTACTTTAAGAAACACACAGTAATTTTCAATACAATTTGAATAAATAAAAAAAAATGCAGCATTCAAATGTTAATTATTTACCTGTCACATTATTCTCCGGTAATGGTTCTAAAGTAGATTCCATTTCAGCTTCAAATTCTGCCAGAAAGAGAATTGCACCAGGTATAAAAAATAGCACATCTTAAAGTTAGGGATGAAGATATAAAATTCTTCATTCAACAGTTATTTAAGTACTGAGAAGTACACTAAAAAAAATTTCAAATAAAAAAAAGCAGGCAAGGAGCATATAAATAACATACACAAACTAATCCCTCTAAAATGAAACAAGCATTAAATCTTAGCAATTAAATACAAACTTTCAAATAGAAATGTTCCTCAAATATAGTATTTTTTTAAAAAAAGACATTCAAGTATTCTACAATCCCAAAGATACTAGCAATAAATGGCTACTAAATTAAATTTTTATAAAGATAGCAGCTAAAAAAAATCAATGAGAAAAATGTTTTCTTACACTTGCGATCTTGGAAATAGTTATTTTAACAAAAAGAAAAATGATATACATTTTTTGTTTGTTTTTTCAGGCAATACGAAGTCAAAAACAAAACCAACACATTTATAAAGAAATCTAAACAAATAGTTGGATTTTCATTTATTTATAAAAGTTTAAGCACTTTTCATACTGAAAATTTATCTTTAAGTAAAAGCTGCTATTTGTAAAAGCAGCTAAAAGTAGACCAATAAGTCACCAAACAAATTTACTAAAATCATCATAATTACATTTGAAAGCAAAAATTAGCAAAGCTAATGAAAGAAAAGAGAAAAAAAAATTAACTATCATCCAATTTTCAAAAATAAAAATTTTTTTATTCAAATTATTTACCTGAATTAAGTGAAAAAAAGGCCTGCAAATCAATATAAGTTTAACTGAACTATTAGTATCCTTAAATATATAAATTTTCAAATGCATAAAACTAAAAATCATAACAAAACTGTCTCTGAGGCAAGCCAAATTATATATTAGAATAACTCTATAAAGGAATAATAAAATTATTTTAAAATAAAAGCAATGTTAAGACTGCAAGGAAGTCACATAAATTATAGCATTACTTTCAGAAACATGCTGCAATTCAAACAAAATATTCTCCATTAATAATGAATACATTATAATTTTATTTTGCCGATGGTAAAAGATGAAAAAATAACATTATAATTTGGATTAAAAAATAATGAATATAAAATTATTTAAAAACTAATTATTTACCTGATAAAGAATTGCCTGGTAATGTTCCCAAACCTGATTCTATTTCAGCCGCAAATTCAACTGGAAAGAGAATTAAAGTCAAGTATAGAAAATAGCAAGTTAGGGGCGAAGATATGCAATAATTCATTCCATAGCACTGAGGAGTACACTGGTAATTAGCATATACAAATACAAACTAATCCCTCTAAAATGGAATAAGCATTTATTTATTTATTTATAATAATTAGGCACATACTTTCAAATGGAAATTTTCATCAAATATAGTATTAAAATAAAAAAAAAGAATTCAAATATCCTACAATCCTATAGAGATTAAGAATAAATGGCCAATTTCTGCATGAACACAACAGTAAATAAATATATAAAATAAATCAATGTGAAAATGTTGGAAACAGTTCTTTACAACAACAACAAATAAAAGATAAACCACATTTCTAAGGCAATCTAAAATCAAAAAAAGAAATCTATTTCCTAAGAATTCCATGAAAAATGGTTGAATTTCATCATTTATAAAAGAATTAGAAAAAGTAAACATTTTTGCATAATGAACAGTAATGGTGCAATCTGCGAAAGCAGTAAAGTAGGAAAATAAGTGATCAAAGAAATTTACAAAAATCATTATAATTCCATTTGAAAGCAAAAATATATCAAGACTAGAGGAAGGAATGAAACATAAATTTAGCTGATATGTACTTCTCAGAAAAAACAGAAAATTTTTAATGAAAATATATACCTGAAATTACTTGTAAAAGATCTGCAAATCAATAAAAGTTAAACTCAACTATAAGCATCATAAAAAAATACATTTTAAAATATAGAATACTGACAACATTAATTTAAAGTACAGGAAGCAAGCAAAAATGGACATTACTACAAAACAAAATGCACACAGAATTTACTTCTAAATAAATGCAATGTTAAAATTAAGAAGTCATGTAATTTCTAGCAAAACCTTAAGAACCATATAATAATTTCAAATAAATTATTCTGCATGAATAATGGAAATATTATAATTTGCCAATAGGAAAGTAAAAATTTATGCTATAATTTAGATAATAAATGACATTAAAGCATCCAACAGAATAATTATTTACCTTCTTCAGAGATAACTGGCATTGGTGGCAAAGTAGAATGCATTTCATCTTCAAATTCCCCTGCAAATAGAATTTAAGTCAAATAAAGTTAGGGATGAAGATACAAAATGATTCATTACACAGTAGTATGCAACAGTAAAGATTACTAAAAAATTGTCACACTTAAAGGGGGGGAAAGGGTCAAGTAGCATATACGAAACACATACAGTCCCTAAAAAACATCTACTCATTAAACTATTGCAATCAGACACATAACTTTTAAAAGGCTACTTCCATCAAATATGCTTTAAAAATAGAATTAAAATACGCAAGCTCCCATAGAATATGTAAGTAAATGACTACAAAATAAAATTTACATGGACACAACAGCAAAAACAAAAAACATCAATGAGTAAAAAAAAATTTTCTTAGGCTGACCTATCTTGGAAACAGTTCATATAAGAAAAAGAAAAACGATACATTTTATACTAAAGTAATATGAAATTAAAAACAAATACTCAAAACATTTTCAGAGAATTCTATGATAACAGCTCAATTTATTTTATAGTTTATAATTATTTTTTTTTTGAAAAATTATTTATGTAGGCTGTAGAACAATATTTATCTAAGAGCACCAAAACAGAGAAATAAATTACCAAAGATATTTACCAAAATAATCATAGTTACATTTGAAATCTAAAATTGATCATAACTAAAGATTAAATAAAATGCAATTCTCGAAAATAACAGAAAAGTTTGAATAAAAATAGCAAAATTTATTTTTAAAAGGTCTGTAAATCAACAAAATTTGTACTCAACAATTAGTGACATTCAAAAATATAGTTAAAATTGCATAGAACTTACATCCGTAGAATTAATGTCGAAGTAGCAAGCAAAATTTGTTATTACTGTAATACTATTAAGAGATATTATTACTTCAAAATAAATGTTAAAAATGCAAGGAATTATACAATTTGTGCCATTACTTTAAGAAACATAAGTAATTTAAAACAACATTCTTCATGAATACAGAAATATTAAAATTATATTTTTCCAATGAGAAAATAACCAAATAATTATTCTTTTAACTTTGATTTTTAAAAATAACAGTATTTAAAAACTTATTATTTACCAGATATTGTATTTTCTGGCAAAGCATCCAAAGTTGACACCATTTCAGTCTCATATTCTGGTGGAAAGAGGATTAAAGTCAAGTATTATAGCATGTTAGGGATGAAAATTTAAAATCATTCATTTCACAGTTAGTAAGAACCGAGAACAGTAAAAAATGGTTCACATAAAAAAGCAAGCAATTCAAACTAGTTCCTTTAAATGGAACAAGAATTCCTTAATTCAATAATTGAAATTAGGCTTATGTATCCACATGAAAGTTTTCATAAACAAGGGAATAAAAAAAAATAAAAAAAGATTGAAATACCCTATGCTCCCATAGAGATTGAGAATTAAAATGACAGACCATATTTTTTCTAAGGTAAAATCAAAAGAAGAAAATCAAAAAATTCTATGATGAATGGTTTTTTTTTTTTAAGTTATTGTAAAAAGTTCCTGAAATTTCTAACATTCTTGAATACTGAAAATCAATATATTTTACATAAAAGTTGCAAAGTAGAGAAGTTGACGAAGAACACTAAAATCATCACAATTACATTTCAAAACTAAAATTTATCAGAACAAAACAAAGAAAAAATAAATATTAAATAACATGCACAGGAATAACAGAAAAGATTTAATGTAAATATTTAACTGAATGTATTAAAACAAAAAAGGGTTGAAAACCTATAAAATTTTAATTGAACTATTATTGACA
This sequence comes from Argiope argentata, assembly GCA_026289955.1. Classification (NCBI taxonomy): domain Eukaryota; kingdom Metazoa; phylum Arthropoda; class Arachnida; order Araneae; family Araneidae; genus Argiope; species Argiope argentata. The sequence goes on along the minus strand of JAOUZG010008940.1, from coordinate 145,530 downwards.
TTCAATAATACATTTTAAAATTCATAGAACCCTGGAATTGATGTTCAAGAAGCAAGCAAAATTGGTTATTACTGTAATACTATAGATACAATATTATTACTGCAAAATAAAAGAAAGTTAAAAATGCAAAAAACCATATAATTTCAAGTATTACTTGAAGAAACATACAGTTATTTCAAATAAAATATTCTCCATGAATAATTGGAAAAGTTATACATATATTTTGCAATGGGAAAATAGCAAAATAAAAAAATCATGTTATAATTTGAATAATAAATTATGGTATTCAAGAACTTATCAATTACCTTCATTAGAATTTTCTGGTGTTGATTCCAAAGCAGATTGCATTTCATCATCAAATTCTCCTGCAAATAGAATCAAAGTCAAATATATATTTTAAAAAGTTATTTCTTAAAATAGAAAATAAAATTACAAAATAATTAATTCCACAGCTAGTATGAACAGTATGGCACTTAGTAATTGTTTGGACTAAAAAAAGTAGCACACAAGCAGTATACATATAAAATATACAAAGTGTCCCTGCAAAACTGAGCAAGCATTTATTCATTTATTACAATCAGACATGTATTTTCAAATGGTAATTTTCATTAAATATGGCATTAAAAAATTTAAATACTCTAATTCCGTTAAGAGTTGGGAGTAAATAACTACTAAATTAAATTTTTACATAGACACAAAAAAAAATTATATCGATCTTATTTTTTATTTTTTTTTTACACTCTCTTATCTTGAAAACGCTTCTTACAACAAAAAGAAAAGTGGCAAACCATAAATTTTCTAAGGCAATATAAAGTAAAAAAAAAAAACAAGAAAAAAATCAAAGAATTAAATGACAATGGTCCATTTTTTATTATGGTTTTAAGTTTTTAAGTTTAAAAAATTTTAACATTTTGAAGATCATTACTCTTTTACATAGAAGCTGCTTAGAGAAATAAATTACAAAAGAAATGCACTGAAATCATCAAAATTACATTTCAAAACAAAAACTGATCAGAAAAAAAAAATAAAAGCATTAAACAATATGTACTATTCAAAAATAACAGAAAATTTCTAATGAAAAAAACTTACCAGAATTTAGTTTAAAAACCTCTGAAAATCAATAAAATATTAAATAAATAAATCATTTCATAATAAAAACATTTAATAACATTTAAAACTAACAAGCATAAATTTCAAATTCAAAAAGCAAGCAAAATTAGTTGTAAATGTGAATGTTAAAACTAAGAACAGTAATATAATATCTATCATTACTTTAATAAACATGCAGTAATTTTAAATAAATAATTCTCCAAGAATAAAGGAAACATTATAATTATATTTTAAAATGTGAAAATTATTTAAGTTATAATTTCAATAATAAATGACAATATTCAAAAACTAAACATTTACCGTCGATAGAATTTTCTGGCATCGATTTTAAAGTCGATTCCATTTCATCTTCGAAATCCGCTGCAAAGGGAATTAAAACCAAGAAATGAAAATAAGATATCTTGAAATTAAGGATGAAGGAATAAAAATATTCATTTCAAGTTTAAAAGTACTGAGAAAAGCATTAAAAATTGTTCAAATAAAAAAGCATGCAAGCAGATATAAATAACAAAAAAAAATCCCTTTAAAATAGAATAAGCATTCATTCATTTAATTATTGCAGTTAGGCATATACTTCAAAACGGAAATTTTCATCAAATACAGTATTAAAATAAGAACTGAAATACCCTAAGCTTGTGAAGAGATTGAGAATAAATGGCTACTAAATTAAATTTTTACATGGACACAACAACAAATAATAATGATGATAATTTTAATAAAATATATGAATGAGAAAAATGGTATTCTTACACTAACTTTTAGAAATTTTTCTTTATAATTATAAGAAAATTGATATGCCATATTTTTTCGAAGGCAATATGAAATCAAAAACAAAATCAACACATTTATAAAGAATTATTAGACAAATGGTTGAATTTTTTATTATTTATAAAAGTTTCGGAGAATTTAAACATTTTCGTATTTTGAAGAGCAATAATTTTTAATTAAAAAGCTTCAAACTAGGCAAATAAATTAAAATTTACTAAAATCATCATCATTACACTTCAAAGAAAAAATTTATCAGAACTAAAGTATGTAAAGTTAAAAATATTAAATAATATGTACATTTAAGAAATAATAATAAAAAAAATTGAAACTTACCACAATTTAGCAAAAAAAGCTCTGCAAATTAATAAAAATATTAATGAAATAATATCAATGAAAAAATACATTTTAAAACATAAAAAATTAAAAAAGTACAAGCACAAAATTAAAAAAAGTACAAGCACAAAATTAAAAAAAAGTACAAGCACAAAATTTAAAAAAAAACACAATCATAAAATTAAAATATAAGAAGCAAGCCAACTGCAATGGTTGTAAATGCAATTCTATAAAGGGGATAATAAAACTCCTTCAAAATAAAAGCAATGCCAAAACTGCAAGATACCATGTATTTTTTTAGTATTACTTTAACCCTTCAAAGCACAAAAACATAAATTTTCTGAAATTTTAAAAATTATGCAAGTAATTTAGAAGTTTAGGGTCTAAGGGAAGAGAAAATACCTTTAAAAAATTTATAGTGGAATGTACCATGAGGATAGGGGTGGTTTCATTAGAGTACCACCATGCACCTACAACATATTCTAACAATTAATCAATACTTTTTCATTCGTTTTTTGCATAATCCATTATAAATTTATAGAAATACTAAAACATACAACTTTATAAATGAAAACTAGTTATTCAATCTTACGACATGAAAAAAGATAAAAGAAAAATAAGCAATTTTAATAATAAGAAATCCTCAAATAAAGCTAACAATGGCAAATTCTTTGCATGGCATTTAGACTTTAAATACAATCAAAACTATATTCAAGCTATGGAAGAAACAATGTATTAAGAAAATTATATAAAATTATATATTTACTATCTGATATATTTAACAAGCCCATAATATGGTTGCTAGCTAATACAAGAAGATTCTAACTGAAAAGTGAAAATTTCAATCATTCTATCTGCATAAACCTCAATCAAATGTAGATAAAACTTCTCAACCATAAAATACATGGCAAATCCCCCCATATATTATCAGCCACTTTTCTAAGAGAGTCAAGGGAAAGAAATCAGATTTGTTTTGGTAACACGCTTCAAGTGGTAGAGAATCTCATACCGCACATGAGTGGTGGTATGTTTTTGAAACCACATAAAAAATACCAAGAATGAAGAACTTTACTTTTGTGATTTAATTTTAAAACATTTTTATGTTTTACAAAAGGTTTTCAGTTTATTTTTTACTTGCTGAAAGCATTATATCTTAACGTGTTTTATTTGTATGCAAGAGATATTAACTAGTGTGTCGACTTTGAGAGGCAGTTATTCAAGTTATTTTAGCAGTTATTTTAGAGTCTCTGGTTTTGATCAGAAACCACACTACATTTAGAAATATTTTTTTAGAAAAAGGTGGTTACACTGTGATACCACTGGGTCAAAGGGTTAAGAAACATGCAGTAATTTTACATGAAATATTCTATATGTACAATAGAAATATTATAATGCCAATGTAAAAAAATAGTGAAAAAATATTGGTGTTATAATTTTAATAATAAATTACAACATTAAAAAATAAATTACTGTCAATAGAGCTTCCAGGCATAACTGAAAAAGTAGATTCTAATTCATCTTCAAAATCTGCAAAACAGAAAAAAATAAACCTAGCACAGAAAATGGCCTTTTTTAAAGTTAGGGATGAAGATATATAAATAATTCATTCTAAAGTTACTATGCACAGTAAATTTCATTAAAAAATTACTTGGATAAAATTGTAGGAGAGTAGGACACATATAACAAATGCAGACTGTCCCAATAAAATGTAGAAGGCATTTATTTGCTGATTTATAATAAATTTGTAATACACTTTCAAATTAGGGATGAAATTAGGAGTTCCTGAAATAAGGTATACAAAAGGGCTGAAATAAAACTGGCTCCTAGAAAGGATAATAATAAATGGTTATAAAATTAAATTTCCCTAGTGGATATAATAGTAATATTATCTTTATTATATATACGATATCAAGTATAGAGCCTCCAAAAATCCAGACCATATTTCCCCCAATGCAAAATTAACCTTACATTTCCAAATAAATCTATGAATTATTGATGAATGAATGAATGATGATGAATCTATGAATTATTGAATTATGAGGTGAATTATATTATTTGCAATAATAGAATTCACCTCCAAGGAGCAAATAAAACTGATTAATAAAATTCTACAATAAAGAGATAACAAAATTACTTCTAAATGAAAGCAATAATATCAAATTGTGATGGTAATTTTTAACATTACTTTAAAAAGCCTGTAGTAATTTTAAATAAAATATTTTCCATTGATATTGAAAATATTTTAATTATATTTTGCCGATGGGGAAATAGAAAGAGTATTTGTAGCAATTTGAAAATAATAAATGACACATACAAAGGTATTAGGTATTCAAAAAACTAATTATTTACCTTCTCTAGGATCTCCTGTTAGTGTTTGCCAAGTGGTTCCCATACCATTTCCATATTGTGCTGGAAATAGAGTTTTTGTTAAGTACAGAACATAGCATTTCTTAGGAAAGCAGTAGAGAATGAAGTAACAAAAATAGTTATTTGACAGTTAGTAGCAAGTACAGCACTAAAAAAATAGAAAGGAGGGAAAAGAAGGAAAGTAGCATGCATATGAGACAGTTCCTATAAAATGGAAAAAGCGTGTATTCTATTAATTATTGTAACTGGAAATATATTCTCAGGTGCAAATTTTCCTCAAGAATGGTATACAAAGGGGGTTTAAATAACATTGCACCTATAGAGATTCGGAATAAATGGTTACAAAATTAAAAATTTACATGACCACAACAGCAAAAATAGATATCAATAGGTAAAATGTTCTTACATGCTATCTGATGCTCCAAAAAGGAAAATGCCAGACCATATTTTATTCTAATGCAATAAGAAGTGAAAAAAACAGAATATCAACACATTTCCCTAAAAATCTATGAATAATGCTAGAATTTTTTTTTATTATTATTTATAAAAGTTTTGGAAAATTCAAAAATTTCTGCATGCTGAAATGTGACATTTTTTTCACTTTTTTACAATCTGTTAAAACTGCAAACAGCAGAAATTTACCATAATCATCGGAATTGCATTTGAAAGCTAAATCTGACCAGAGTTAAAGAAAAAATAAAAGATTAACTAATATGCACTTTTCAGAAACAGAAAATTTCTAATGTCAATAATAGCCCGCATTTAGAAGAAAAAGGTCGGCAAATCAATAAAATTTTTACTAAAATAATTGTGTAGTAAAAATATATAAATTTTAAATCGCATAATACTAACAACCATAAAATTTTACTCCAAATAATAAGTCAAACAAGTTGGGCACTGAATTTCTATATAATGGGTAATAAAATTACTTTAGCCTAAAAGCAATGTTAAAACTGTGCATTACATGTAATTTTTAACATAAAGAGGGGAAAAAAATTATATAAGATACTCTCCATGAAGAATGGAAATATTATAATTATTTTTACCAATGACAAAAAAAAAGACAATTTGATGGTATAATTTGAAATAACTGATAATTACAAAAAAAAATTTACCTCCATTAAAATTTTGTGGCATTGTCTCCAAACCAATTTCTCCGCCATCTTCATATTCTGCAAATAGAATTAATACCAAGTATAAAAAATTTTACTTCTTAAAATAGGGAACAATATCATGAAATCACTTATTCCCCAGTCAGAATGCGCAGAACGGCACTAAAAAATTGTCTGGATACTAAAACAGACTAGTAGCAAATACATAACAGACTGTCCGTGTAAAATGAAAAATCAATTCATTTCTATAATTATTGTGACTTTCATTAAATACACAATCCAAATGTGTTAAAATCATTTGGCTTATTACAAAAAAAAATTTTTTTAACGCTATTTACCTTCTACAGAACTCCCTGGTTTAGCTTGGGAACTATCTTCAATGTCATCCGATTCTGTTAGAAATAAAATTAATGCAACATTAGTTAGTACAGTGTGACACTAAAAAATTATGAGAAGAAAACAAGATTGCCACTAAGAAACATATAACAAAGTTGAAATTAAGAGAAGCCATACAATTTGTAGATTTACTTTAGGAAAACACAATAATTTTAAATCAAATATTCCCACAAATTATGGATAATTTCAGAGAACAAATGCAAGAGATGGGAAATTTGAGTGCAACAACTTCAAAAATAACTGAGAGATTTGAAAAAAAAAGTATTTAAAAAAAACTCGTCCATATTATTTACTGCAAAATATATTGGCTGAATTTTGAAAACTAATTTCCATGCCACATTCAATAATTGCTGGCAAGAAAATTAATGCTAAGTATAATAAGAAGCAAAATTTTAAAGTCGTCAATCGTGTTTGTATAACATCCTTCATTTCAAAGATATCACATATAGAATGGCATTAACAAAAATAGAAGCATTAAAAAAAGTTGAAAAGAATCATATATAGTATGTAAATGCTCCAAAGATGTAGAATTATATGACTACTGCAAAATAGCATATATTTCCAATTGCAAAATGTCTTCAAATAAAATAACAAATGTGGTTCCTCGTACAGATTAAGAAAAAAAAGCTACAGAAATTAATTAAAAAATTACCCTTACCCCAAACACATACATACACAGCACACAAAAAATCAATGAGTAAAAAAAAATCTTACACTCTCACTCAATACATATGCACACCAAGTTTCATTTTTTATCTATAAAATTTACGGGATATTAAAAGGAAAATTTATTAAGACTATTTTTTCATTCTTCAAAGAACTCCTCTACTGATCTTTATATTCTCCATACTTTTTACATATTTTTTACAATGTTATAGAAATCACAGGGGTTATTAAAAGAGTGGAGTCATATGCTTTAAACAGTGTTGCATTTATTAACCCCCCCCCCTTTTTTGTAAGTGGTAAATGAAATTTGTAAAGTAGTAAAATAAAACTGTAATTGAAGTGTTGCAAAGACTTTTGCAAAATGAAAAATTCAACACTATAAGTTTCATTTTTCTAATAATATTTACATGCGTAGAATCCAATTTATTATTTGTGACATCCAGATATGTTTCTTGAATTTATCAGCAAAGACTAGCTCTGCTTATAAGGGACATGTTAATCATGGAAAAACATAAAGAACCTCATACATAAAAGTCATAAGGAGCCAAGTTAGGTATTAAGGCAGTAAATTCATCAGGTCCTTGTGAACCACTCCTCCTACCAAGGACTTCAACATCCAACCACCATCTTATAACAGACATATGGTGAGATACATCATCTATTGGTAACTATCTTTTTAGAAGTACTGGCCAAGGTTAAATAGTTCAAACCTAAAAAGTCATCCAAAAGTGATGGTAACCATTTACCTTGTTGTAAAAAATAGGAGAAATCAAGAATTTCAAAAAACAGCACATCACTAATTAATAGAAAATTGATATGAATTATGAACCTCTTGTACGAATAATGGATTCCTTCCCCATTTCATGACAATTTTGACAAAGGATTCCTCTACTCTCAAAACAACATCCATGCGTCCAAATTACATTTTTGAGAAAGGTTTGATTTTGCATAAAGTGACATTCAATTATAAAATATCAGACATAAATCATGATATGGTAATCTCTGCACATGAAGGTCACTAAAGTTATAGGGATTTCAGCAATTATGTTGATGTATTCTCAGTGCTGTCATTTTTGGAATGATGTGTTGTTTTCAACTGATGACTCGTATGCTAGTATGAAGATATACTGACATACTTTACCCTCCCAGTTCTGCAATTTTTCACTACTAAACAGTTCCAAAAGTATGTTATCTTGAAAGATGCTAGTAACTCATAAAAAGATGTTAGTATTGTGCATCTAGATTATGATTACAAACAATATAAATCATCACCATTTCAAAAAGATGTAGTTAAAAAGCCCAATCCTTCTCAATTACCGAAATATATTATTCTGCTTAAAAGTTTGATATCAAACACATAACTTGCAAACAAAAAAAATATTTGTTATATTTATTTCAAAGAATATTGCATCACTTCTTTGCAACATCTTATATGTTGAATTTAGATATATTAAATGCCTTCATCACAATTCGAAGGCAATATACATTTTTATTTACATTTGTGATAAGTATCTCTAAATTTTAAAACAAGTATATTTCAACAAAATTTTGAAGAGAAAAATTGAAATTTCAAGGGTAAACATTTTACTGACACTTTTACACTACAGGAAGCCTAATAAAAATTTATATTTATAATCTCAATTTTCACAAGCAAAGTGCTTCATAAATCGAAGTATAAGGTGTGATAGGAAAATAATCACTTATTCAGGGGGGGGCTTGTATATATGATTTGGAAAAAAAGTCATTTTTTTCATTGAAAAAATTATATCAGATAAATAATTATTTACAAATGAATTCTCACTTGTCAAATAATGCTTTATAGCTGTAATAAATTCAAAGCTTTTCAAGGCATTAAATACAATAGAAATTAAGCCAAAATAAGAAAACCATTAAAACAAAATTTTACTAAAATTGAAGGTGAAAAACAGACAGGAATTTTCAAACATAAAAAATATTGGTAATCTAAATTGTTCACCTTCTCTAAAGCTTTCTGTTGCACTCTGTACACAGGCTTCCTCAGCTTTTTCCTGAACTGCAGGAGCTGTGGGAAAGATATTTAATGTCAAGTAGCTAAAGTAGCAATTTATAGTTAGAAAAGGATTGCTATAAATGCATTCATTCCAAAGGCCATAGCATGCAATAACAGTAAGCCATCCATAGAGGGAAGGATAGACACAACTACTACTTATATGTTACAGTAAATATGATCAATTCATTGAGTATAGATAACGTAATTATGTATAATCACAACAAAATTTTACTGGTGATTATACATAATTACCGGTTATTATATATAATCACCAGTTTATTACTTTTACTGTAACATATACATTTGATTTTTTCTCCCCTCTCCAGAGAAACCAAGTATAATAAAGATTAAAATGAAATCTGCTATGAATATTTCAATGTATCATGTCAGAACATAATTTCTTAAATGACCAAGCATCACATGCCTGTGCATTAACTTTTATTCATTTTAATTGTTTCATAGAATTAGTGGCTTTAGTATTGCAAACGAACAGAAAAAACTTTGTCTTGCATTTATAGTTTTAAAAAATATCACATTTCCTATTTATATTAATATCATATAATCGCATGCTTAAAATTATATTTTTCTAGGTTTTATTTGCTGTAGGAATTGACTTTTTAAAAAAAATCAGAACATTTGCAAATGCAATGGCAACATGTTATTGTGCTTGTGTACATAGTAAAATTTTTATTTTTTGCCTAATGATTTTTGTTGATGCCAAAAAACATGTTCTGACATGATAAAAACACAAGCTGCTAAGAAATTTAAACTTTAAACAAATATGTTAATTAAACCAAAATATTCATTAATATTTAAATATTGAGCTCTTATATATGTACCCAACAGATAACTAGTTAAAGGTTCTGAATTTACTGAAGAAAATATAATATTTAATGCTATTAATGATGCAATACAACTTATTCAAAGTTCAAAGACTTAAATTTTTTATTTACATTAGTGTTTAAAAATTCTAATATATATTTTATAGTTTTACAAAATACTCTACATTTTATCCAATACTAAGAACTGCAAATAGATTAAGAAATACAAACTTTTTGAACAAAATTTATTCTGCTAAAGAAACAAAAAAATCTATAAACTTTAATAAAATTGAAAGATTTTTAACACAGCCATGATTGGCAATCAAGTCAGAAAAAAAAAAAGGTTATTTAAGATTATATATTATATATGCGCAATATAAGAGAATATCTGTGAATTGCATTGATGTACTAATTATAATAGAATAAAAATATTCCATATTTTATATATTTTTTGTAGTATTTTTCACAAATATAATACAGTCTGCATAAAGCCACTTTTTTCCAACTTCAATAGTTCTTGCTTGCTAGTAATTAAGTAACTTGTAGTCACTATTCCAATACTTGTATTTCTTCTCAGGCTTAGATTTTTCAGATTATCAAGCTCTATAAAAATTAGCTGTCTAACATTTATGCCTATTCAATTATGCTTCTTTTGGCTATCTATCCATTCTTTCAATCAATCCATTTCTTTATGTTGCAAAAAAGAGAATTTTAAGACTTGTACACAAACACTGACATTTTCTACACAATGGATAGAATTAAGTTTCAAAGGAAATTTAGAAGAACCTGACTTCTAGGAAATCAATACATCTAGTATAACTATCTTTAAATAAGCTATGAATTAAACATAATGTAACATCTACTTTCAATCAAGTAGATTTGTCTGTACTTAAATGCTTCATGAATTATATGTAGTCAATAAATATTTAGTTCTAAAATTATAGGGGAATTTTTGCATCCAAATTCTTTGAAAAACTTTTTAAAAGTTTTTATTACAAATTGATCCATAATAGTTCATAAAGGTAACAATGTCTGAACTTGATAAACTCTTTAAAATTCTCAAACTATTCTTAAGGGGTTGTGTGCCTTAAAAATACAGAATTCCAATAATATGACTATTCTATTAGTTGATTCTTGCAAATATCTTATAATATGATCCTATTTGATGTATTTGTGAAATTATGTTCAAAACTTCACTAAAGCACATTACAAAATCTTTATTATTTAAAAATTTCTTCGCAATAATTGAAGTAACATGTAACAACTATTAATAGATATAAAGTGCAATGTCAATAATGATTTTTTAATACTTAATTTTTTACTTTTTTTTTTTTTTTTTGGTATGACTAGTAATGCTTATTTCCTAAATAAGCTTATTATATTCTTACAAAACAAGCTGTAGATGCAAGTGGATTTTGTAGAGCTTCTCTAAACCATTCAGCAAAGTCAGGATTCATATTTTTATTTACCCAATCTGTATTAAATGCAGATCCTGAGCATCTCATTGTTTAAAAAAATTATCTACTCTGAATAAGCTCTCATATGCTCAAATAATAAACAACCCATTCAACAAACTCAATTGTATGTTACTAAACAGCTCCATGTTGCTTCCGAAGATCAAATGTTGATAATCTCTAAATTTATTTTATTTTCTCACAAACTTACAACAGAACTTGTGTATGCTCATTAGCTGTAATCCGAGATTCTTACAGAGAGAAAACAACTGTCTCTCAAATCGTAATTAGACTAACCTATAAAGACGAAAAGGTGTGAAGGGGGAAAGCAAATTGAAAAGGAGCGAATTTCCACTGTTACAAAGTCATGAATGGTGTTGTATTGGAGCTATAACTATGATCTTTTATTCTTGCTAAGTTCAGAGATAATCATTTTATAGGTGGAAGAAAAAAAGGCAATAAGAAGCTTTGAAATTATCCTGCATTTTTTTTTCCCCTTTTTGAATTTTTAAACTCCCCAGTGTTTTCATAATGTCGCAACAAACATGCACTGCCAATAGACAGCGGGTTACACATTATACTAAAGTGTAGTTTTCATCATTTCAATTACTACAGTAGAAGTGACTGAAAATTTTATTTCATATTTAGCTTAATGGCAATTACAACATAAGTTTTTTAATGGATATCAAGAATTTTTACAAGATATCATAAGGCAGCTAGTATGGTTAATGTTCCAAAAGTTGAAGCCTAATGCAGAATGATAACAAAATTATTGTGAAATTTAGCAGTTGTTCAAGACAAATATCATGATTTTTTATCTGAAATTGTGTCAAAGCACTTATTTTGCAAGAAACAATAACAAAAACTCCACTGGTTTCCATTCAACGAGGAGGTTACAATGAAAGAAATGCAAAAGTTGATCCCTAAGTATGACAAGTATCAAAACTGTACTGATGAATATGTCCTGTTTACAATCTGAAGTAAATTTACTAAATGGATAAGCTAATTAATATGTTGTAAAATGAAGAATCCTAATTTGTAACAAATTTCCAATGATTTTTAAAATGTATTTTTCTGAGTGTATGATTAAAAAAAAAGACTCATTTAAATGAAGTATTTATCTTGCAAAACTTACCCTTTTTCGGCTTTCGTCTTTTTGTCCCATATGTAACCCGTCTCCTTCTCTTTTTAGGCTTTGCAGGTTTGGAAACAGATTTCACATTAGCTTCTGTACCATCAGCCTCTGCACCATTAGCACCTGCACCGTCATCCTCTGCACCATTAGCATCTGCACCAATAGCCTCTGCACCATCTGTTTTCAATGGCTCTGGCTTTTCTACACTAGCAGCATTTTTTCTTCCTTTCCTAACATTCTTTTTCTTCACAGGTTTTGGCTCAGGAACTGGCATAGTTTTTTTCTGATAAAGCTGGTACTGGATGGTTGAAGGATCTTGAGGCATCACATGCCTAATTTCTATATAAAAAGAACATATGACATAAGAAAATTGAATCAAGTATATAATTTAAAACATGATTACTTAAGATATTCATTTTATTTTCATTCATAACCTTCAAAATGAAAAGATCGCTCTTTAAACATATAAACTTTATTTAAAAAGCATATTCTGATGATATATTACAAAATTTTTAAACTAAAAATTCTAAAATATATTTGAAGCAAGAACAACATGATTTCCTACATTCATTTAATCTAATATTTATCTACATCTTTATTCAATAAAATTAAACTTCAAACTTTGAAGCAAACAACTGAATTAATCAAGTAGATTTAAACAAGTTGCCTATTTTATATGTTTAAAATTTTTTTTAAAAAAATGTACTTTTGGGGGGGGGGGGGGCAATTTAATGCAATGAATACATTTTTAAAGAATACAGTAGTGAAATAAAAGGGTTGTTTTAAAAAAGGTTTTTGTCAGCAAGTCTAAAAGCAAAGATAGATTCCAGAAATATAAGAAACCTCAACTCTGCATTTTTCTCCTATATTTTCAAGAGTTGAAATTATGATGATGAAAGGGAATGCCAAGTTCTCCACATGTTATATTACAGTATTTATCATAATAAAGATTTTTAAAAATTCCCTTGAATTCATTCCATAAAAACTGTTACAATAGTATATAGTTCAATAAGTACCTACCAAAAAAAATAATATTGAAATGGTGAAAAAATTTCTGATAATATAATGGCATTTGCAAATTATTCCATAGTTATTTTGCAAAAAGCTAAAAAAAATTTCCAACACATTTTTATATAGAGGTAACTTTTTACATTTCAAAGAAATTTTTGTGTTCCTAGCCTAGAGGTGTTCATATAACATACATTCTGGAATAGATGAAAGTTTTAGCAACAAATGATAACTAATAAATTTATTCATTTTTGGCCAGGGAAGGCTACTGAATGTTATAAACAAATACTTTTCTGAACATTTTTCTTGATTTACTGAATGTCTTAATTTACTAAAAAATGAATAGGCAGTAAATTTAAAATAATAAACTTCATGCATCTTTTATATTAATTACAGAGCTAGTGATAATTCAATGATGATTTTTTTAAATAAGAAATCGCATTAAAAAAGGGCCTTTTAGAATATTGAGTAATCAAAGATCAAAATTTAGATAAAATTTTATTATTTCATTCCATTATTTTAATCAATAACTGAAGGAAAAATAACAAAATAGGAAATTATGTGCCAAAGTGTATTTAAAAGTGAATATAGTTAGAATGAAAAGACTAATTTAACGAACGAAATGACTCATTAAATAACAATCGGCTATCCATTACTATTAAATTACTATTTGTTATCCATTATTAAGTACTATATATCAGTGTTTGAAGGTAATTTTCATTAAAATATAGAACTCTATACGACAAAGTTAAAAGAGAATAGTGCAAATTGAAAGAATAAAACTCGAAAGTCAGCAAAACAAAAACATCTAATATAGTAAGAATTGTATAACAGAATCTAAAAACTATTATGTGATTGCTTATTCCATTTGTATTTAAATTGTATAAAAATATTACAATATGCATACATTCTATTCTAGTAATTAAAAATAATTCTTTAGATAGGACAGGAAATGTCAGATACTGAATGAGCATTCATTATTTAAAAATTTTGACACCTGATAATTTTTCCTTCTACAAAATCCACTAAGATAATTAGAGTACTGTCATGCTAATCTTCATTTTAGATGTGAAGCATTTACATTTTATCTATGAAGGGCAAATTACCATTGTTTGATAGTTGTATTTTGATCATCACATAAACAATGACAAAAACAGGTGCAGTGTGCTTATGTATAGTTGTATTAGAGGATCAGGAGTATTCAGGTTCCTGAAATTTAAATAATCCTATATCCATGCACTTAAATTTCAAGAAATACTTAATTTTTTTCGTACCATCATGGGTTCCAAAGGCGTGAGCAAAAAAGGAATTGTCGCATTTATCACAGGTTACCAACCAAATCTCACTCAAGTCGTATGGAAACAAATATCTGTTACGCTCTTGATCTGCAAAATAAAATTAGTTTAAAATTCTAACATTTTTCTCTGTTAATTTTTTTAAAGATATCAATTTTAGCTCATTAGAACACAAACACACACAAAAAAAAAAGACAAATGCCTATTTTTCATTATATAAATGACTTTCTTTGATGAAGGGAATTAAGTGATGGACGAGTGAGAAAAAATAATTTCCATTTATTAAAAGCAACTAAAAGACAGGCAAAATGTGACATTTTCTGCACTGTCAATTAGTAATCTAAGATGAAAGGCATGATAATGGTACACATTTTGGTGACGGCTGCACTATTAGAAAAAAACAAAAAGAAAAATATTTTAAGACAATGTTTTACATTATAAGGGAAAACAGCAAAATTTAAGATGCAAGTTTTTGAAGAAGATTTCAAGGACAAACATATGAGAATAAAATGAAATGTAAAAATGACAAACTTTTTCAACATTCCTAGTGAAAAAAATTGGCAAAAGACATATGAAAATCATATAATGTTTTTAAAATGTGGACAAAATATAACTTTTAAAATTTAGTTAAAGAAATCATATTTGTTCATTACAATATAACAAAGTAAGTTAAATGAACATAATAGTTTTACATGCAAATTTTATCATGTTAATATAAATAAGGAGTAATATAGATAATCTAACGTCAATTGTCCTATTTCTAACACACTTGCTTTTCACTTCAAAGGCTGAATTGAATACATTTTATTGCAACTTTATTGGTTTGCTTTAACAAGTCAATATATATTCTCAAACTCCTAAAAAAATTTCAGCTAGCATATTCACAAATCAGCCATATTCTGAATACTGACCAGTGATTTTGACAAGTTCATTATTTTTGAAAGAAAATTTTTAAGAGAATGTAAGGAATTCCAAAATAACTTTTAATTTTAGATATTTTATATGCTAAAATAAACTTATAAAAACAGTTTTTTTTTAAAGTTATTCCCAGCAAAATTTTGAATTATTATTATTATATTATTTTTTTAAGAGTTTTACTTTAAATTGAATTGAATCCATACTGGTGTAAGTTTTAGCAGTACACAACCACTGGCTGAGGCTTTGTGTTGTTTATCATGTAAATAATTAGACTTGTGAAAACCAAGAATAAAAATAAAAAGTGTTATATGGAGGATCATAAAAATTGTTAGAACTCATTCAAGAGTGAAATAAAAAGTTAGTATTAAATATGCGGTAAAGTATAACAGATATAATATAAAATATAATAAAATCTTTAAACTAATGTATTTAATATTAATTTAGGAAAGAAGGAGATGGTGAGGCTGGCGAATGCAAAAGGATTAGTTAGGAAGGAACCTGAGGAAGAACACTAACTAACAACACTATCAATGCTATGCAATTATAATAGTTGCTATAATTAGTTGTAGTGGTAAGTATGAAGATGGTAAACTGTGCAATTCAAGAAAATAGATGTTATCTAAAAAGGATTACATGAGTACTTTTTATTTTCAAGGAGATAGAAGTTATATTGAGGATTTTTTCTGATAACAGGATTGAAACATTTAATAGATTTTTAAAGAAGTTTCAGAGTTAGATAATAAAATCTTTAACACAAGGAATTTTTAGAGCTTGTCTAATACAATCATTATACAAAAATAATCTCACTTAGTCATCATTCTGCGGATTTTATTTTTCATTATTTTAACTTTTCTTGAATTAACAAATACTGGATAAGTTAAAATTGAACACAAATAGGACTGGTATTTGAGCACTTTAATTCTAAACAATTTGGAATCATGACAAATATTGACATCTGAGTAATATTGATGAGACATGAGTAATATTGACATCTGAATGCTTTATTATTATTTATCTCATACATTATAATTGTAGGAGGAGTATGTTAGTCTTTTATCTAAAGCGATTGGAAAATATTTAATTTTGTTTTTTCAAGGATCAGGGGAAAAATGTTAAATATATATATCTATTATTTCACAAAAAATTTTGAAACTTTTGAAAAAATGAATGCTTTAGTTTTATCAAGATGTTTTAGTATTTTTCATAGTTTTAGTATTTTTCTAAATCAAACTTAAGGCCAGAAATCAATTTTAAGAAGGGGAGAGCATTGAAGGAAGAGATACAGCCATGGGTAAGAAAATCTGTGTTGTCAACATGCAGACTAAGGGTTATATTGCATTGCCTAGGGATGTTGTTGATGAAAAGCAGGAAAATCAAAGAGACTAAAATTTTACCCTGAGAAACTCCAGTAGGAATTTTCTTTGGGAATGAGTTGGAATTTGAGATGTTAACAATAAATTGGCAATCTTCAAAATAGAAGTGAATGCTTGATATGATGCTATTAGGAAAACTATACCCAATTAATTTATAGATTAGTCCTTGAGTCCAAACTTTGGCAATGCTAAGGAAAATTGTAACAGTGGCTGAAGTGCTTTCCTTCAAAGAAGTATTGGGCAATTTAAAAGAGTTAATGGACAGTGGAGAGTTGCACAATGTACCCAAATTATTGAGGGATGGACAACAGTGCGTTTAAAACATCTGGTTAAAATTGTTTTTTCTTCCAGCTTTTTAAGAGCAGGTTAAAAGTGATATCAGCCTGCAGTTGACAGCTTTAATGAAATTCTTGTCAGGTTCGAGAAGTGGAAGAATCCTGGCCCTTTACCAACATTTGAGAATACATTTTAGTTAAAGCATAATTAAAAGATTAGCAAATTTAAGGAGGGGTTTAAAAGACATTTTTTAGCATTTCATTAGCAGTGTTATCAAATCCAGAGTCTTTCTTAATTTTACTATTTTTTATGAAATCTAACTATTTCTAAGAATTGCTTTCTGATATTTAATTGGGCAAGAGATTTTGTTACTGTGCAGTAAAAGGGTTTCCAAAATTATTTACATGAAATTGAGTTTCTAGATGACCTGTAATTACTTTAACTCTTTCTAAATCAGTTGGCAGGTAGAAATATTTCGAGGATTGGCAAGTTCAGGAATATTAACTTCCTTTATTTAAAAATATTTTGCTACTCCCACTACTCATTAAACACGACCTCATTTTTCTACTGTCAGATTTTTAAGATCAATAGAAACAGATTTTTTAAGATCAATAGAAACAGATTTTTTAAGATAGATAAAAACAGATTCAACAATTTCACAAGCCATCACCACAAATGAGAAAAAAAAAACCAAAAATAACTTTTCAGTTTAGATTTGAAATAAGTGGTACATAAAAATATTCAACAACCAGGAATCTTATGCTTTTGATTCGTTATATTCAGAAATAATGTTTACACATAAGTGTTAAAAAATATTCTTAACACAATAGGCAAATATTACGTTCACCATCACATTAAACAGATCCATAAAATTCCTTTCTTACCTCTCCTCAATAGTTGTTCGATTCTATCATAATTAAAAGTCCTCTGCTCATGTTCTTGAGGAGAATGGGCAGACGAATGGCCTTCTTGGGGAGAAAGGGCAGATGAGTCACCTTCTTGGGGAGAATGAGCATGCGGATTATCTCCTCTGGGAGAGCGAGAAGGTGAATTACATCCTCTGGGAGAACGCACAGGCAGGTTATCTCCTTTTGGAACACGAGGAGGAAAGTTATCTCCTTTTGGAA
>JAOUZG010008940.1:15252-127332 GCA_026289955.1 Argiope argentata | reverse complement strand
TTATCTCCTTTTGGAACACGAGCAGATGATTTACATTCTTTGGGACAACGAGCAGGCGGTTTACCTCCTTTGGGAAAATGAGCAGACGAACGACGTTTTTTGCGAGACTGCTGAGACAAACAGCGTTTTTTGAAAGCCCGTGAAGATGAACCTGTGGAGAATATACAAGAGATCAGAATAATCACTCAAATAACAATGTTAAGAACAAAAGGTGAACTTTTTCACCAACATAGACATAATATAACAATCTACAACTACATTATTACATTAATTATAAAAATAGTAATAAAAAATAAAAATATTTACTTTTTTAAGGAAAAAGTTCTGAAACTGTTCCATGAAACAGTAGAACACTCAAAAATAAAATTAGGATTTAATTCCTAAAATACTCTAGTTTACATCTGCATTCAGGATGAAATGTGAAACTCACAATAGAATTATGCTATGTTCTAATTGAATATTTTTAGATAAAATATTTTTGATAGAAAAGGATAGCAGCCTTTACAAATGGTCAGACTATTAAAGTATTGTCTTGCTTCCGAACTGCAGTTAAAAGGCTTTTTTAGAAGTTTTACATTTCATATTTTTTTTAATCTGCTGTTAACCTATAAAATAACTGCTTTTAACCTCACAAAAATAAAATATTCACCTTTTAAGAAATTAAAGATGCTTTACAAAGAAATGAAAATGATCCAACAATTCATGATTTTCATAAAAATGGAATCCAATTTAAGAGGTTAATGATACTAACTCTTTAGTTAAAAGCAAATAGCAGCTCCTACATTTTAAAAAAATATTTTTTGAAGCCAGCACAGGACAAATCACATTGCCTCATAATTTACTAACACAGATCAAATTAAGAATCTTATTTAAAGCAAAGAAAAACCTTTTTTATAACAATGTTAACAACAGTAAAATCACATGATTCAACAATTCAAAGTAGAAATAATATTACACTTTGTTAACAAAAATATAGACAATAACACAAACTACAATTCACACCAAAAATAAGAATAGGGTGAGAAAAAAAATTTAGAGTGTACAGTTATAAACATAACATGAACCACCGGGTCAATTTACTAGAAAAATAAAGAATGAATTGGTTTAGAAAAACCGAAATAACCAAAAATAGGGTATGGCAGAATCATAGACATAATTTGTTTCTTAGATTATTATATTTAAGGTTCAGCAGTACAGTTAAATAAATGTTCATCTTGAACTATGTCTCCATTATTTTTAATCCCTTCAAAAAGACAGTTTTCTATAAAAAATGCTATGTTTTGCAATACTTCTAAGGTCAGTTCATACTATGCTTGCTCTACTGCTGCTTTATGGCCCTTGGTCGAAAAATATCAACTTTCATTTTCATATGCTTTTCATGCTAAATATCCCATAATTCTCCATCTGGATTAAGTAATGACTTGTTCATGACATAGATAATATTCATGTTGAACCAAATATCTGTCAAATTAGATACACGAATAGGCACCCTATCCTGTTGAAATAAAAAGTTTGGTCCTTCTCAGCAAATCCCATAGTAGAATAAAATGGTTCTCTAGTATGTGCTGATAGGAGTAGGAATTCCTTTACTTATTACAAATAGCCAGAAATGTTTGTCCATTAAATCCAAAACTACTCAATCATTGCCCATCCTTCAGTTAACTGTTTAGTGGGGGGGGGGGACTTCTTGGTTTTCTTTTTAAAACATGCCACTGAAATTTATATCCATAAGGTTCATTCAAATTTCATTTTTTCTTATCACTAAATATTGTTGACAACCATTTATTCCCTTTCAATTTCCTTTGCTCAGTTTAAACATTCAGTTTTGAGGAGTACTTTTAAGAATGGTTACTTTAACATTTTCTTGAAAAACTTTAGCTTAGATTCCAGCATTCTCCTGGGAATGGTATTTTTTCACACTCCAAATTTGTAAACAATTTGCCACTAAGATATACTTTTTCTATATGTCATTTATAGTTTGATGCTGTCACTGTACATGCATGCCATTCATTTGATGACATATTCCTTTCTTACTAGATCACTTGTCATCATTAAAAAAATCCCTTAAGAACTTTTTAAAGATCTCTTAAAAATCTTAGATATATCTTTAGGTGCCTATCGGATAGCAACTTTAAGTTATAAATCCAAAATTTTGATGATCTGCACTTACAACATCTCTTTGTCTCTAGGGATTTTTTAACATAAAAGCATCAATTTATTAGTCGAAAGCAAGCCAAAAGATTATTCCAAGCAAATAAAAGTCAGAGAAACAGGCAATAAATACTTTCAAGAAATGTAAATATATAATTGTTGGATGAATATAACTATAATAAATAACATTTGTAAGTAAAACTAGACAATCTATATTTATAAAACAATTATTTTTAAATTAAAAAATATATTTAGTTTATTTTCTAAAATTTCTATAATAAAACTGAATAAATCAATTAAAAAATATATCTGAATAATTTCTGAAAATACAAGAAAAGCATTTTAGCCAGGGATGTCATTTTTTTATTTATGTCTATATTTTTGGGATATGATGTGATTTGAATTTCATCATAATAAAAATTGTTACAAATTGGACCCAAGCTAAAGAAAAAATGCATTCAGACAAAACTGATATTGTTTCAAAGCTAATTAAAATAAAAACATTAAGGCTGTAGAAATGTAATTTTTGTGCAATAATATGCTTTGATGCTATGACAGAAATAATTTTGCTAAAAAAATTATTAAAACATTTTTTTAAGTGTTAAATTAAATTTTTGAAAAAAAATCTTAGTGGGCCTTTACTATAAAATTAAATTGTATGCTCCTAACTTCAATAGTTTAAGCTATGCATTTGTTCAGTCAATCCAAATGAACCTTTGCTCAAATTTGTATAGAAATTTCAAAGGAAAATAATTAATTCTACAAAAGTTAAAAAAAAAAGAGAGAGAAAGAGAAAATCTTTTAAAATTTTTAAAAATAAACCCTTAACCAATAGATGTTTTCAATTTATTATTATCCATAACTTCAAAATCGTTAAGCACCAGATGTAGCAGAGTTTTTTTTTTATATGAAAACTAAAATTCGGCGAGACTGGTCTAAAATATAATAAATCTTGCAATGACTGTAATTTAAAAAAACATTTCTAAAGACAGTATGACCAGTAAAATCTTGCGATGCCAAGTTAGAATTTCAAATAATATTTTTATGCAATTTACTAATAAATACACACCACAATGACATACAATTAAAAATAATGCAGTAAAATCCATTAAATAGGTTATTCGAAGGATTATTCCAAAAAGACTAATTAACAAGAATGATGATCGAACATTTAATGTACTCCAGTCTTAACTGGATGCACTTTTCACAGCAGCTTCTCCTATGTTCAACATATCCCTCTCTGGAGCATCAAAACTCATGTTTGGTTAGCAGATACTATTAAATTAACTGTATACAATGGATTAATTAGGAAAGATCACAAGACATTGACAGCTTTACCCAAAGTCTACAATTTTATGTCAAAAGAAGGGGACACTACCATTATTAACCCTTAGTAGCCTGATTTACGAAGTGATTTATTTTTAATATTACTGTGTTTGCTCGATAAAATAAAACAATAATGACATTTGATTTTTTTTTAATTTCGTTGGAAAGAATATTATACAACAGTAAAATACGTACAGCCAACCTAAAAAAAAAAAAAAACTAATAGTAATGTGAACATTCGGTTTAAAAGATTGGTATCAAAATTGAAACTCTAGGTTATTAAGGGTTAAAAAGAGTGAGCATGAAAGTTTTAGGAAGATCACTTCCACTCATTATATTAGGCATCATATTCATTACTAGATGATCAATCAATACCAACAGAAGCACATTCAACTATTTCATGGGTCAAAAAAACTGAAAGCAACTGTTCAGATTAAAATCAAGGTAATTGTTGCATAAAAATATTCATCAACCAGAAATATTTCCCTTGTAAACATTTTCTTTTGTTATACTTAGAAATAATGTTTATACATACAATAAGAAAATATTAATTTCATTGCCACAAAAAATAGTTGAAATTCTTCTTACCTTTCTTCAAATGTTTTCGAGTTTTGCCCAATTTTGATCTTTTCTTCCCTTTCTTAAGCAACCTAAAATGCTTCACTGAATAACCTGTGCAGAACATAAATTAAGTCAGAATAGTCCACCAAATTACAAATTTATGGTTAAAAAGTCACATTTTCTGCCAACATAAAGCATAAGTCTATAATTACAATAAAGTCTATAATTAATTACAATATTACATTAAATGTAAAAATATTTATAACACAAAAAAATAAAAAATATCTTTCCCCCCCCCCTTGAGAAGGAAAAGTTTTTAACAGTTCCTTGAAATAACAGAACAATGAAAAATACAGTTAGGATTCCAT
The DNA here is from genome assembly GCA_026289955.1 of Argiope argentata. Classification (NCBI taxonomy): domain Eukaryota; kingdom Metazoa; phylum Arthropoda; class Arachnida; order Araneae; family Araneidae; genus Argiope; species Argiope argentata. The sequence goes on along the minus strand of JAOUZG010008940.1, from coordinate 122,926 downwards.
TCCTGATATGTTCTAGTTTTCATATGAATGCAGAACGAAATGCCTTACCCATTTAAGGTCGTATTTTCATATTCAGACACAGAATTCTACATTTGTATTGTTTCTCAAGTTTTTTTGTGTTCATATGCATATAATTATACACATTATGTTCATACACATATACATGTTGAAATAAAAAGTTTGTTTTATAATCAGGCAAATTTGATTATTGCATCTAGTTAAAAACATGATCAGCAATTTGTAAAACATCTGGAATGACAACCTCCTCAATGATAACAAGCATTTGAATATTAAGCTTTCTGGAAGGTATCTGGATAGATGCAACATATTTTTAAAATATGAAGATATGTAATCATACATTATAGTCTATTTCACCCTAACTTGGCAGTATTGTAAAAGGCAGAAAATGTGGATTCATCAATTTTTACTTTAAAATAACTAAAATATGCAGAAATTCATCGATATCATAAACTGTAGAAATAATTTTTATCAGTATGTATTTTAAATTATTCTTATCGGTATGTATTTTAAGTTACAAGTACTTAACTGTTGAGTATTTTGTAAAAAATGCGAACGAATAAAACCAGAAGCATTTTTTTATTCTCACTTTACCAGTTTATATTTTTGATACTGTTAATCACAATAATAATTATTAGTTTAGATTGTTGAATATTTATTCCAGTCGCTTTTTTCTATCGACTTTAAAAATGTCCGAAATGGAGTTACCACCGAATATGCTGTACATACCTTCAAGACGAGGGAAACCAATAAAAAATGCAGTATGCAGAAATATATTAAATGTTTATTCTCGACTCCAAGAAGAAAACCCTCAAGATTAAATAATTCATATTACTAATAAAGTTTCAAATCTTACAGGTGTTTTGCAAAGAATAATTTTCCATTTGAGGAAGAAGAAAAAAAAAGACATCCTGTCCTTTTAGTATCCCTGGAAAGAAGCGACCAGGTTCAGTAGGAAAACATTCAAGGTTAATAAAATATGATGATTTTACATTATCCCATATTCGCTGAAAAATTCAATCATTTTTTTGTAGAAATGAGATTCCAACATAAGATACAGTTTTAAAAGATGTAAACGATGATAGATATCTTCGCACAAAACATTCACCGAACAAGGTTTACAGGAGATTTTCTTTTGAAAAAAGAGGAAATGAAATGAAATAACTTGAATGATTTATTAAAATAATGAATCAATAATATTGAACAAATAATGAAAGAATTTATTCTCAGATTTAAAATGATAATAAAGTTAATATAAATTTATTATTTGGCGAAAAATTTGCAAGATAAAAGTTTCGCCAATGATCTGCACTTCTAGTAACTAAATACTTTAAAAGTAACCCAATTTCCCCATTAATGGCTGTGACTAAGTATGTGTAGAATATGCTGTACTGCCAAAGTTAGGGTGGAACAGAGTATAGTAAAAATTACTTTAACCACATAATATTGTTTCGATGAAATATAATTTAATTACATCATTCACACGGATATAAACATTCATTTATTTCGAAATTGATGTAAGGCTTATAGTTTGTATCAACAGTACTAAAATTAGCAGAAAATAATCACGATGTACCAGGGAAAGTGATTTCTAGGATAATAAGCTGCCAGCTTTATGGAAGAGTAATGTAATAGATTGATTTATTTAAGCAGAAACCAACTTTAGTGCATCTCAAATAGCAAATGCCAATACAAAATATTATTTCATCTCAGTGGCAATAGATTCAGGTGCATTGATTGAGGGGTCAAATTTAATTATTATTCCATAGGTGATTAATAAATACTAAGTTCAAAAGAAGAGTCGATTTAGGAATTTTCTGATTTACAATCATAGCATATCTGCTAACTTTTATCTGACTTCACTTCAGAAGATATTTTTTAAAAATCTGCGTTATTAATAATGGAAGGGCATGTGATTGAAAACTGATGGATGAGATTTAGTATAAAGGTAATATACATTTACAATGTTCACTCACAAAAATATTAAAGCTAATTAAAATTAAAATAATTGAAAATATTCTTAGCATTTTAATTAGATAATTTTTATTCTTAATTGAATTAAATTACAATTTATTTTATTACATTGCAATAGTTCTTATTTTTTAATTGTTTTCTAAGACTTAACTACAGAATTTTTGTAGTAAATATTCTATATTTTGAATTAATATTTTAAATGTTTGAAGTCTCAATTAATTCCATAGAGAATAAATTTCAGTTAATTTTTTGAAAATGGCTCTTAAACTTTCAGCATATATGTTAATAATGCATCACTGTTACCGAGGCACGAATAGTATAGTGAAGACTCAGGATCGTTCCAAGGCTAACCTTAATTTTTTTTTCTTTATTTCAAAATCTAGCAATTAACTAAGTTTTAATTAATAAGTTATTAATTTATGTAAAAATAATTATTTATTTTATTAATTTTTGGGATAACAATTTAATTTTTAGAAACAAAATAAATAAAAATACAAATGATTTTTTTAAAAATATTCCTATTTATTTAAATTGTCAACTTAAAAATGAATGCAATTAATGTGATACTCATTTTTGTATGGAAAAAATAAATGTATTTTCTCTTATTTACACAAGTTAGAACATATTTTTTAAAAAGAAAAAGAATTGCGTTCATGTATATGGTTCTTGGATTATCATTTTTAAGAGTTGAAATGATTATAAATATAAATTGTTGAATGATTATAATATAGTAAAGTTGAAATGATTATAATATAGTAAAAATATTTCAAAATAACTATTTTTATCTTAAAATTATTGCAACTTCCAAATTTTTGAATTTCAACGACAAATTATTAGGTATAATTCAGCAAAACAGCAGTTTTATCAGGAATTAAATAAAATTATATTGTCTAAATGCTGATAATCGAAAAGAAAATGTAGTAAACAGATGTTAAAATATAGTATGTATAGGCAGGTAGTTCAAAATTTTTAGGAACATACAATATGCTTTATGCAATGCAAAATTTTCTGAAAAAAAAGTAAATATTTTTTTTAAGGAAAACGAAATTTGCTTTTTAATTGATTCCTTTAAGATTTCTCGTATTCATAATTATTATTCATGAATAGTGCAAGATTCAAAATATATCTTGTTTAAAATGTTTTTATGATAATGGCCATTTTGTCTCTTGTATGTAACAAAAAAGTAATGAAATATTTTTATATGTAATTTAATTAACATTAATCACCATTTAAATTATAACTCATAAATCAATGAATTAGAAACCCAAGATGAATATTTTATTGGACCAACTTTTGCACGGATAACTGCTCTGATATGTTTGGGCATTGGGTCTACAAGCTTATGGAGTGCATTTACATTCAGAGATTACCATGCATTGCTATGGAACTTTTTAGATCTTGTAAATTAGATGGAAGAGGAGAGTGCTGCGGAGGCGTCTTTCCACTATATCCCACACATTTTCTATGGGGTTGAGATCCAGGCTATGCGGTGGCCAGGGAAGGTGTTGGAAGTCAGACTGATGCTCAGCAAACCAGTTGCAATATAGTCCACAAAGTATCCGTTGCTATCAGGATAAAAATGCAACATTGCTGGGTGCACTTGATATGCCAGTATATCTAGGTATGACTGTTTGTTTACCCTCGAGGAACACCAGGGAACCATTTCCATGCCAGCAGAACATGCTACACATCATGATGCTCCTGCCAGACCCTTGCACAGCGCGAATAAGGCAAGATGGATTCATGGCACCATGGGGTTCTCGTCAAATTCGACGTATTCCATCAGTGCAAAATAAGGTGCAGCATGATTCATCCAACCACATTACCTGTTTCCAATCCTCAGATGCCCAGTGTCTTCTTTCCCGACACCACAAAAAAAATTGTGTGTCAGGCAGAAATGAGTGGTTTTCTCATAATCACTCAACTATGCATTCCTATCCTCTGCAATTCTCTGCTCTTGGTTTGAGCTGGAATTTGTTTGGAAGATCCTTGGTTGACGATTTGTGTCAGTTGAATTACAGTGGAGTCCCTGTTCTACCATACAATTCGACGGAGATCATTCCAATCACGCTTTTGGAAAACTTTGTTCGAACCGCAGTAAAGTCTTCTAGAGAAGGACTGAGGGTTCTGATTCCAACTTTTGAAAACCTTTGATATGGCTGCTTTTGAGAAAGCAGTAAGATCTAACGCCTTCAAAATCAAGGCACTGCTAAAGAGGCACCAACAATAAGCCCTTTTTCAAATGGTGAAAGATTTGTCATTTTTCCCATTTTACTTCATTCATCGCAAAAAAAGACTCTTAATCCTAGCATTTTAACCACATGTAACCTACGTCATAACAGAAAATTTGCATACTTCATCCCTAGTATGCATTCAAATGCAAATCTCAAAGGTTTCTAATTCATTGGCCAGTGAGTGCATTTGTAATTATTTTGAGAACATACTTGATTGATAAAAGAGTTGCATATTAATTCAAACTAATTTCATTGAAGTTTTGTAAGGAAAAAAAAAGAGTACATATCTTTATTTTTAAAAATTGTAATTCAGGTATCAAAAGAAGAGAACTATTTTTCATATAAAAATTAGTATCATATTAACTGAAACTATCTATAAATTATTAGTTTAAGTAATTATAAATATTTAAAAATAGAATTTATAATTATTTTCCTTCTAAAAATTAAAATATCATCTAAAAATTAAAAGAATAAATACTTATTTTTGTATAAAAAATAAAAAACATTAATTAGAACAGTTGTAAAATTGTTAAAATTGTAGTAATTTAGAAGACAATGCTAGCGTAGGGCCTAACCCAAGTCTCGTAAATGCTACACCAGCGCCTTATCCACTTAACTATTTGCGCCCCTGCAATGGTGACACCTTTTTAATATATAAACTATACTAAAAGCTTTAGGATCATTTTCACAAAATTGACTCACTTTAATATTATTGCGAATGAACTATCTACTCAAAACTGAGGGGGGGGCTGTGTTTTCTTTGTATATATATATATATATTCAAAATACAAGAAAATATATATTAAAATAGAAAGAATATATTAAAAGAAGGGTTATATTTACAAACAGAAAAAAAAATTTTTATTTATTGTTTAGACAAAATTCATATATTAAGAGAGGGAATATATTATCTCTCATTTACCTTAATTGTAAACCGCACAAAAAGGACAAATTCGAAATAAAACATGAAACACTTTTGTCATCATAATACAAACATTTAATGATTATTTAATTAACTTTACAAAGCAATTTAACTTTTTAAAGTTTTTTTTTTTTTTTTTTTTTTTTTTTTTTTTTTCATTTTTGACACTTCCTGCATTTGGGAATAAATTTCTGAAACTTCTGCAGATTTTTCAACCATTGGTTTCTTGAATTTAATGGAACTAATCCGTAACAAATAAGGTAAGACATTTTTGTATGGCCTAACGTACCTTTAAGCTATTTCACTTTGAGTGAAAATATTTCCAATATATCATTGAATACATTAAAGGAACGAATGTGACGTTAAGCTTGAATAACCATAAAAATTCAGCTTGAAATTGTTCTTTAATTAAAATTTTCGGGATCAACATTAAATTGGATGTTTTCAAATTTGAGCTTTCCAATATTCCTTTTAGATACTAAGTGCAACATCAATTATGACTCTTCAGAACAGACAGGCAATCGTGTGTTTTCATCTTTTAGCATGACTAATAAGTGTTTTCCGATATTACTTAGGCTTATTAGCAGTATGCAACAAGTGGATTTTGCGGAACTACTCGAATTCATTGAGCAAAATCAAAATTGTTTGTCTTTATCCGTCCACTTTATACTAAAAACGGATTTTGAGCAGTCGTTGTTTCAAAAAAAATTAATCTATTAAGGATAAATTCCCAGTAATACACTAAACATTCAGTAGACTCAAATATGAACCGCGTTGCTTCCGTAGATTGAATGTCCCTGTGAGAGAAATGTATTCTATTCTTTCACGCAGTTACAAAAGTTTCGTGAATGCTGATTAGTTGCTATTCGGGAATCTCATGGAAAAAGAAAAACTGTCAAGCAAATCGAAACTGGACTGATCTAAATAGGAAAAAAAAAGGCGAAGCGAGTGGAAAAGGGTCGAGTTTCAGCGTTTACCGTTATCACGAATATTTCGTTTTGGGGAACTATGACTATGGTCTTTTATTCTTGCAGTCTTTAGCGATCAGCATTATCTGAAAGAAAAAAAATTGCTAAGAAATTTAAAATTTTCTGCATTTTCCGGATTTTGATGAAAACTTTCCAATTCCCCTGTGTTTTTTCTTTGTCGATTTTTAAATTTCCCGCGTTTTACCCGATGACATTAAATATCATCCCGAACTCAATTTTCAATCTAGTGCCCCCCACTTGTAAGACAGAAGGAAGCACTACTAAATACAGCTATAAATAATTTTTTAAATAAAATTTAGTAAGTGAGGTTGCCAATACCACAATTTTAATCTCTATAAACGGAAAATTTATTTAAATCAGCAAATTTTCCATTTTAGACAAAATTAAAGAAATGAAACGAGATCAGCTGCTAAGGCTGAGCTGATTTTCGATTTACAGAAATAGAAAGTAAATTTATCGATATAGTGAATATGAATCATGATTCCAGATGAATCGCGATGAAGTAAATTGATAGTTACAATTAATTTTCGTTTTCCATATTTGAACTGATTTTATTTAAGATTTAATATTGTGCTTATATCCCACTAATCGAAAACAAAAATAGCCCAGAATTTGTTGAACGAAAGTTTATTGATCTTTTTGTGTTTTGTAAAAAATTTTATGAATAATGCCATAATTTAATACGGAATGTTCCAAAAAGAATGAAATGCGGTTTAATTCTTTACCTATTAGAAATAAGTAAGTGGACAATATAAATCGTAAAGCAGTTCAAAATAAGGCACGAAATAAGATGTTAAAAAAAATCCCGTTAATTTTCCAAAAGTACACAATTTAAACTTTTATGCGGTCCCTTTAGACAAATTTAATCAGTTAGAAACTTTACTTTTTTGTGCAACATCATAAAAAACAAAAACAAATGCGTACTCGTATCTTTAAAATTGAGTAAGTTATACTTAATTGAAAACTGAACGCGCTGCATTGGGACCATATACCTAAATAGAAATGGAATTTATTACATAAAGATAAAATGCATAAGATTTACAATAAAACTGTTTGTTTATTTAGGGCATTCACAGCGATTTCACGTTTACGTTTTTTCTTACGATTTTTTTTATTTGTAAAAATTAAAATGCAAAATAAATGCATGCAAATAATTTATTGTCAAATTCACCATAATTTTTCAAAACAATATGGTAACAAATTAACTCAGACATTTATTTTCTTTCATTTAACAGTTATTTTGTCATTTCAAATATTTATACTAAAAAATATTTTTAGACCCGCATAATGAAAAGAAATCTAGACGATTTTTTTTAATTCACTTATTTATCCTCAGAATTATTTCTTTTCGGTACAACTCGAACTAACCTTTCTTATACATAACAATATGAAAATTAGAAATAGTTTAATTAAGAACACAACAAAACTATTTGTATATAATGGAATTTTTAACTAATTACGAGTTATTTGTATTAGAAACAATTTAATCTATTTGAAATAAAAATACTGACACTTCTAAGGAATTTAGACGGCGATATACGAATTTGCATGAAATTTCACATGCATTTGTTAACAGTTGATGAGACGATTAAAAACTAAAGGTTCATTTGATCCGAGACCTTGTGCAGGGAGAAATCGATTCCACAATGAGGACATAGAAATTGACATTTGGATATTTTTCTGCTAATCCACAGACAAGAATTCAAAAAGTAAGCGGAAATTACAAGACTACCTAGAATCTCAACTGATAAATAGATTTGAAAAACATAATTGGCATCCATTTAACATTCATGGATTTCAGACATTCAATCTTCCAGTCCCTCCGTTAAAAAACGATTGTAAAATCTTACTAACATGCATTTTATAAAATGCCTATCTACTTGTGAGCATTTTTTTTTAATTATTATGTGCGTCAACTGTGAGACCGCATAAAATTAAATTACAGCCAAATACGCCCTGCTCATCGCAGAGGCAAACCACTGTTTATTTGTCTATTAACCCTTTCCAGGGGGGGGGGGTCCATAAAATTTTTGAAATATAATTTTTTTAAAAAGGAGTCAAATTGATAAATTGTATACGGCTGTATTTTGCTGCAAAAATGTTAAACCCTAGGAGCAAACTCAAGAGTAAGAAAATTTTTCATAATAGTTTTGTAAATTCCCTATGATAATAGCAGTAATTATGAATAATTTAGATTTAAAAATACTTTTATTCATGTTCTAGGAAATTTTAAACATTTAAAATATTAATTCAAAATATAGAATATTCACAACAAAAATTATGTAGTTAAGCCTTAGAAAATTAGAACTATTGCAATTTAGTAAAATAAATTGTAATTTAATTCAACTAAGAATAAAAATTATCTAATTAAAATGCTAAAAATATTTTCAATTAAATTTAAAGTGCGAAGTATCAAATAAAAACAATTATAAACTATTATTTGGCAAGAAATTTCTCAAGGCATGTGAGAGTGCCTTTTTGTCTCAAATGTGGCGCGACATTTCTTGTTCAGCACATTTTCCGTGTTTTGTGAGCATTTTTTGTAATATTGTTCAATGAATATCTTAGAGGAGGACTCTTGATGAGCTATGTTAAAAACATCTTTCAAAGTATAATTTTTACATGAAAAACGTAATAATTATGAAAAGTTTAAACTGACTATAATTATTAACAAATAATTTAATTAATAACTAACATTATTAAAATTATGACTAAATAAAAATAAATAATTACTGAAAAAATATCAAAAAATTAAGCAGAACATGAAACATAAGTAATAACTCTAGAATGAAAGGTAAGTGCGAAATGTTTCCTAGCTTCAAACATGGGTTTCTTTCTACCGAATTCGAAAATAAATAAACAAAACTCCCTCATGAACATAGAATCAGTATCACATTTTCTGCAAAGTACAAATAACCATTTTGACACGAAGAGAGGCGAACGAAGAAATATATGTCTTAGGCGGGTGGCGTCCCCAATTGCGGTATTCATATTCATTTGGTTCGTTCCTAAATTAATTTGAAGACAAACATTTGATTTCAAACATCATGGATAATGTAGGAAAATGGACGACTGCTTTTTATAAAATTTAAATTCTTAAAAATCTTTTTTAAATATCCTAAATTTGATGTAAAAAAATCGAGGTATATTTAACAAAATTAATGCCATGTAAGAAGCCAAAGTTACACATGCTGCCATCTATTTTTCTAAAAGGAGACTAAATTGCTATTTTTCCAGCAATTGGGATTTTAAAGCCTTTAGTATTTTTAATAAGAAATTAAAATTGGTGTCCTTTTGAAAACACCACCACTGAAAAGGTTAAAAGCTTTATTTAAGGGCATTTGGGGTTTTTGACGCACACTATCCCATTTTTGATTTAAAAATTTTTATTATCAATTTGTATATAGCCTCTATTTTTCCCGAAGAAAAAGCATTTTAATGGATGCGAAAAACGGTATTAATATTAATTCTTTTTCTGTATTATAATTCATAATTCATTTTAATGTAGTTCGTTCTAATGATCTTGTTGGATGGAAAAAATTCATAATTGGTAAAATTTATAAAATAGTCTAATTAACTTTAAAAGTGTAACCTTTAGAAGATAAATGGCAAAAAAAAAAAAAAAAAAATTCATTAAAGCAGTCTTATTTTGTACCTTATTTTAAAGTCCACTTATCTCTAATAGGTAAAGAATTAAACCACATTTCAATCATATTGGAACACCCTGTATATAAAAATACCTGCTTTAGGCATGTCATTTAGGAATATATTGATTTCGTTAAATTGAAAAATTCCAACAACTGATTTCTATTTAAATACAATATAAGATTTATGTATCTTATTTTCTGATATCTTTACAACTCAAACAAATTTTTCGTGCTTTATTTATTTTAAACACCCGAAATATCTTCCGCAAATAATGTTAAAGCAGTTACATAATAGTTTTAAATACTTCTAAAAATTATGTTTAAAAATCATAAAAAATAAATTGGCAACCAATGTTTCTGTTCGGTAACTAACTCTAAACACAACATAATTTCAAACAGCTTTTATAGCCTTTATTCGATTAATATATTACGGTCACGTTATTAAAAATCAGTGTGTTTAAAAAACACATTCCAATTTAAAATGGAGAGCAGATATACTTAAAGAGGCGTTCGTATAATTACAATGAAACATTTTGTGCAATTTCGAATTAGTAGTAGTTTTTCAAGAACTGAATAGGGACTTTTTTTTCCAGTAATGTCCCATTTCTGATCACATTAATTTCTACTGCCAATAACATTGGGTGGTAATCTCTTCAAAATTATCTATCAACCCCTTCTCAAATCTTTTACAATAAAGTATAACACAGCCGAGACTGAAAAGAATTTGGAATCAAAATCTTCCTATCGAATACCTATATCAAATACATATTTGCTTTTCATAGGGTTATAAACTATAAATAATTTCGGCTTAGAATTTAGAATTAAGCCACTATTTTACCATCTCTATAACGATGTAGTCACAAACAAAATAAGCACTTAAGCATGCATAAATCTAAAAAAGGGCAGAGTGAGCAAATTTATCTTAGCATAGCTGTTCTCGTTAGCCATAAAATTACATGATTTTTTCATCCCACTTTTTTTACTCTAAAAAACGGACTACTACGGGACAGGTTGAATAGTTGCACGATAAAATGCAGAAGAATTAAACTTTGGGGTAAAGTACAAAGAACTTTTCTGTAAGAATTGCAATCTTCATGCAAAAAGGGATGCTAATCATTAAAAATCTCAAAAAATTGATATAAACTCCCTCGAAGCCCAGTTAACAAACCATAAACACCTGTGTGTGTGTGTGTGTGTGTGTGTGTGTGTGTGTGTGTGTGTGTGTGTGTGTGTGTGTGTGTGTGTGTGTGTGTGTGTGTGTGTGTGTGTGTGTGTGTGTGTGTGAGAGAGAGAGAGAGAGAGGTCGCTAATCGGACTGCAGACTATAACAAAAGATTCTTATTTTGGAAAAGCATCCCATTCTGGCTGGACATGGCGGTTGTCATGACAACGGATCTTGCGTCAAAGCTCTTTTCGAAAAGCTATTTTTAAAAATCGATCGATAGCTCCTTAGAAATTGAAAACAGTGCCTAGCAATGGCTGCTAAACAAGTAAAAAGAAAAGCGTTTTACTGTTAATGGTAATGAGAATGAAAATTATCATTTTTTAAAAAATTGAAATTTAAGCAAAACAGGTATTTAAACTTTTTCTTTGCTTGATTGTGAAATAAAACATTTTAACATAGAATACTTTCAACCAAATGCCTGGTATGACCAAACTAAGCAGCAAAAATAATAATAATAACAGATGAAGACATGTCAGAATAAGAAATTTTAATTTATTTATTTTATTATCATTATTCTCAGGAAAAACGTTGTTAGATTCAGATTGTTAGGCAGTTCAGTGATTTCAAAATTCTAGAATAAAAATTCATCATAACATATGAATTTTGAAGAAATAAATGGCCTAAATAAACATTAATATAAATAAAGAACAAAAAAATAACAATCAATTAAAAAATGTTGAAATTTTTTAATTGATCAATACATATTCTGAAACTCTTGTTCTTTTATTGCCATTCAATTAATTTCCAATCCATCTTTCAGATTAATCAATTATTTTACTTATTGCCTATAATGCAGTACAGCTTTCTGAAATGGCAAAAACATATTTTGTGGGATAACAAATAACTACACTCGGATATAAGTCATCTTGCTTCTCTGATACCCTTGGCAAAAAGTGATTTTTTTTTTTTAAGCAGAGCCAGTTCCAGAGTAATGGGGGTTCATCAAGGCACTGTTCTTTTGCCATATTTAAATGCAATCACATAAAAAAAATGTTAATACATAATTTAAACTTTTGTTCATATGAAAGGACAAAATATTGTCCAGAGATTAATTCACTTCACACTGCTGAAACAACTACTCTATTTTGATTGACGAAAAAAGGAAACAAAGAAATTATAAATGATCAAAATGGTATAGTAAGAAAAAAATAACTTTAAAGTACAAAATTCAAAATATTTTGAATACATAACTCCCAAATGTGACTCCAAAAATGTATAGTATCAATAATATAATTTATGGGGAAAAAAAATTGCATTCATTATTCGTAAACATTAAAACTCGTGGTTTGTTGGTACTACAACAAATACTAAAGCCTTAAATGGATAAAATTCAAAGTTCAAAAATGATTTTTCTATTAAAAACCAATTAAAGCAGGCACTTGTTTGCTACATTTAAATTAATTTCCTCAAAGAAAATTCACTATTGCTTTGATGGTTCAGCTTCTGGAACTACTACCTTTAGTGGTACTTTAAGAAATAATCAGGAATTATTAATTGTTGAGTACAATAATATAGATAGAACATATCAATAAATAAATGAGTACAGACAAAAAAATATGTAAAGAATACATATCATGCTGTACTAACAGATGAATGTCCCAAGAGTTGACAAGAAATTGTAGAAACATCTCCCACATCAGATGGCCAACAATGGCAAATAAAATTTTATGTTTATGCGTATTGCACCATTTGATCCAATTCCACAACTTCCTAAAGCCTTATTATAAATATTATATAAGAGTTATTACAGTATCACAATACCTTTTTAAGATAGCACAATATCTCAAGTATTTAGAAGGTGAACTTAAGGATATTGTTCTTGCAACAAAACTGAGAAATATTTTAGTATGCCATAAAAAACTTCTTATTATGGCTAAGTTTTACAAGGCATTTGCAGTTTCCATGAAAAACTACAAATGCTTGACAAGCAAAAGATACAGAAAGCTCAACGAACAGATTTATAAATTAAGATGGTTTCCAAACCAACACAAGCTACTCTTAAGGTAGAGAACTACAAGAATCTTGTTAATTAGTTGGCAACAATCTCTCAAAATTAACTAAAGCAAACAAGAGCTAGAACTGATAGTTGTAAAAAGGACTAGTAATACAAAGGAGTTTAAAACTCTATCCCACTCACAAGCTGTAGAAATAATTATAAAAGAAATTATAGAAGCTTCTAAACACATTTGTGATTTCAAATAATGAGATGGGCTCAACCAGATAAGATTTCTTTTAATTCCAAAATGGCACAAAATATCATTAAACCTCTACAAGAGTCTAGGAATTAACATGAAAAAGTACTTTACTTTGTATAGGAGTAAATATATAATATTTCAGCACATTTCCAACTTTCTTCATTGTAATTTTTTTAATTTAAAATTTTATATATTTTTATTTTACTCCAAGTATAAATATTTTAATAAAAAATTAATAATATAAAATAGATCTAGTAAAATTATTTCAATACTAAAACAGATTTTAATTGTATGGTTACAAAAAACTTACTAATAAAGTAGACTAGAAGCAAATGAAACTGTCACCAACAGATCTTTATTTTGCAGAAAATTGATACTTTTATTGCTTATAGAGTACAACTAAATTTTAAATGGCACAGATATAAATTGTTTACTGTAAATTCCAACTCTAGGCTTTACATTATTGTACTTGAAAATAAAATTTTGAATTCCCTTAATGTTTTTTTTTAATTGAAAAAGCAAACTATTGACAAAAATAATAGAGCTTTTAAAGAGTTCTTTCAGGGAAACCTAAACTTTTTAATGAATAAAACCTCTGATAAATATGTAATCATAGAGAAATTTTTTTTAATCTAATGTAAATTTTGAATCTCAAAAAAAAAAAAAAAAAAAGGGAAGTTGTAATATACTCTAATACACAGTCAAGAATAACAAATTAAAAATCTCCTAATCACAAACATGATATAAAAATATTCAACCAATATCAATATTAAATTCCTTAAAACTGAATATATCAAGATAATTTGTTATCAAGTTGATATTAAAATAAATATTAATCTCACATATTGCTGTTAGTTGACTTTTTATGTTAAAGAACAAAAGAGTTGAAGGAAGTCAATTTAAAATTTATATATTTTTTGTTACTTATATTTGCGATCCCATTGTTATGCAATTTTCCCTACTATGCAATACATAATATTTAAGACTATAAATCATTTGTATTATGATTCTAAATCCATAAGGTATATCCTTTTGGAGAATATAAAAATACAAATAATGTATGTCTAAAAAACTAAACACATGTTGTGATCTCTTTAAAACATCTTATGTTTTTGTCAGAAGTGCATAATTCTGCTATGGTTATGGTTCATTTCAATTTATTTTGTTTAAAAGATATCTATAACATAGCAATTACTCCAAAATGCTTATCTAAAAGTATATGAAAAATTTTTAGAATATAAATTTAATTCGCAGAAATTTAGAATCTAAGATCAAGCATCCCAGCAGTTGAAATCAGAATTTTTTTTAACAAAAGTTTACCATTTCCTTTATAACATTACCAGATGAAATTTAAACTAAGAGGAATTATTATAACAAAAATGATCAATTTAGTTTCTATCATTTTAACCTTAGCTTTCAAAAACTAAACTGAAAAATTTCTCTAACTGCAGGCTCTTAATTTCACTACAGATAAATTGTACTATATATATAGGAGTTTACTAAAATGAGTTTAAATTATATTATACTAACAAAAATAATCAAGATTCTTCAATCCACACACAAAAAAAAGTATGAAAAGATGTATCAATTGCTCAAAAATCTCTTGTTGTACCTCTCAAAACAAAAACTCTATATACTGTATAATGTAAGATAAAAGTGAATTTTAGTGTGCCCCTTGCTGAGTCAAGAATGCTTAGTCACCAATAAAGATGGCGAACAAAGTAAACTAACACTTCTGAGGAACAGGTATGGTTACCAATTTCTGCAACAAAATTGATTTTTTTTTACTCATAAGTATTGTTGTTGTTGTTTTCCAGACCAGCTACACTGGTATGTTGGGTGCAATGCAAACGTTAGAGCATGCAATGCCTTCAACATAAGCTTATAACTTTTTTTAAATATATCCTACGGCTTTGCTAACACATTGAACAAATGGGCTGTTTGATTTTTCCATCGATTCTCTCATCCAAATCAATAAATTTCATATTTCTGCCACACAGCAGACATACACACTTAGAAGCAATTAAACTATTCTCCACACAAATTTCAAACAAGCATCCTTTCCTAACTTCATCAACACGTAAAAAAGATATATATTCCACTCATCCGTCAACCATTCTGCAAGCTCGAGACACTGTCTTCCATCCCACTTATCTGACATTCATTCTTGCACAATTATCAATATAACAAATTATAAAGTGAGTCAACCATTAGAACAACAAAAGAATTACAAGAACTACAAAGAATTCCACTGCATCTAATCTTTAAAGTAAGAATGCAGACGATTTTGTAAAGTAAGAAATCAGACTATTTTTTAAAGTGTATGCTGACAATTAAAAATTGCAGAGGATTAAATATTTTCTGTTTGTATTCACATTAAAAATAAAATTGTAGTGTCTTATAATAAATTTGTTTAATTGTAATAAAGAATAAAATTAAAATCTTTAATCAACCTTTTTTATTATTTTTAATTTAACTTTTTCCATAAAATATTAGTTCACGTACAACTCAACCATTGTAAAAAGTAGTTAGCAAAACAGCATTAGATTTGCTAGAAGAGCTTTCCGTGGGGTTGTCATATTGGTGACAAACTTAGGGAGTACACTAATCTTCACTTCAATCTTAATGTAAGTTGTTAATAAAAAGGAGTACTTTCAAAAAGTTTTGAAATAAATTATTTATAAACAGCTATTTCCTTCTCATCTTAGTAGGATGTAATAGATTTACTAAAGGAGAACAAAAAAATTCTTAACAGTAAAGATTCAACATTTAACTACGCTGGCAGGAAAAGCCTTTAGCTGATTGAAACTCTTTCTTCCTACTAGTGCTCCACAACAGAGTATGACAAGAAAAGTACTTGAATATATTAAAAATAAAATTAAGAATCAGCTTATTTATTTATTTGTTTATTTTAATTTTAGCCCTTTCTTTGGCACTTATGAACTGTGTGCGGATTCACGCATTCCATTTATTTTATAGACATCCATTTTCAGTCGGTAAAATGTAGCTTAAAAAAAAGAAGAAAAGAAAAAAGAACTGGGCCCTTTCTGCAAATAAGGATAGTATCCCATCCGTCTAGCTGCAATCTCAGGTAACCACAGAAGTCTAAATGCTCATTGTGACTCAGGATTTGTACAGACTAGCAGAGGTTGAAAAGTTTTGTAATATATATTTTTTATTTTTGTTTACTAGGTTAAAAAACACACACAGGGAACTCCAGAAAATCTCTAGTGGAAATTCTTAAATTTCTCTCCTATTCATATACTGAGGTTTATTTTATCCTACAAAGCAACTAGGGCAAACTAGGGAGAGTCCATCACTTGCGTAATTCAATGATATCTCTGAATTCTAACAGCTGTGAGAAAAAGATTCAAAACAGGCCGATTCTAAATTCATGGACAGGGAAACATCACACTTAAACAACACAAAAGCCCATAAATTTCAAGTAGATGAATATTTTGAAATGTTATGAGGGTTAAAAAAGAAGATCGAAAACAAGCTTTTACAATTCAATAAAAACAGTTACATAAAACTGAAAAAGAATACAGACATACATATATATGAAGCAATTTATACTCTGAATAGACTTTTAAAAACAAATATTAAACCATTATTATTATTATATAATGCAACTTAGTTAATCTAGCATTTCTGATTAATTTATCTATAATCAGAAATCTTTTCTGGTAGCTTGAACTTCCTATTATTATTATATTAAAACATTCATAATTCAAATTTATTTAGATTAGATTGAAATAAAGACTACAAACTGCAATTTAAAGAAATCGGAACAGTTTCCATTAGTTTAATACAGCCATACTATATACCTCAAAGATCATAAATAACACTTTAAGGTTCTTATCAAAATTCTTCATTATTTATTTATTTATTTATAATGTACCATTCATTAAAAGTTTTATATACTATGACAATTGTCTTTTTAATTTAAGATATTTTTTTTTAAGTTACGGGACTTATTTATAGATAAAGCTTTTCTTAATCCAAAATCAAGAATATTGTGGTCTTAATATTTCTGAACTTTTCAAGTTCTAATGTTGTAACTATTTTACAATACTTCTTTGCATTATTTTCCTACAAAAGCATTAGTTTTAAAAGATCTAAGATAGTCTGTAAATATATTCAGATATAAATTACTATTAGATCTTTATGATAAAGTAAATAATAAAAAAGATTTTTTTTAATATTCCGACTTCTCCCCTTCTCAAATGAATGGCATGAACAAATATGATAAATAGAATTTAATTTGAGTTTAATTTCAAAGCATTTTTTTAAATCAAAAATTATTTTTTGTCTTTTATAAAAATTTTAAATTTTCTAAAATAGAATTTAATTTTTTTACAAAATCATTAAAATAGGGGCAAAAATTTTATTTTAATCTGGAAATTATTTTTATAAATGCATTTGATACCCATTTTCTTATTTTTCTTTCTGCTACACCAATGAGTATTATAGACTTTAAAAAAATATTTGCTTACTTGAGGAATAAAAGGCTTGAGGAATGAGGCTCATTTTAATGGAATAAATTAAATGCACGAGAGTAACTTCAAACAGATATTTAAATATAACTTTTTTAAATTATTCTTTGAAATCTTGTAAATGAATGATTAAATTGCTGCCTTTACATATATAGTCTTATAATGTAAACATTAAATTCCATAAATGTTATTTTGAGATAACATTAAAAAACAAAAGATATCTGCATAAAGGATTTCTTAATTACTTAACTTTACATCAAGACTTTTGTTTCAAAAATATTGTACCCTTAATAAAAAAACATTTAAATTATATCAAAGTTCTGTAACTTTTTTAATCATTTTATTTAAAATTAATTTCAATAATAATACATGATTTGATAGGCTTAAGGAAGAAAAAGGGGAGGGGAGTGTGTGAATGCACATATAACACTTTTAAATAAGGGATAGTATTTTCTTACATTATATTTAAAAGACAACCATTAAAAGCTTAAAATAATAACAGTAACAAGAGTTGAATCTTAGTTAGGATGTCTTTTCCCTCAGAAAACAGCAGAACAAATTTCACTAATTGTGACAATTTGATGTTCTGAAAAATAAAGAAACAAAAACATTGGGGCAGAAATGTTATGTATGTATAAGAAATACATCATATATGGTAATTAATCATTCTTTTCCACTGTAGTTTCAATGTCAATTTAGCTAATTTAACTATATCTAAACTGTTTTGGCTAATGCTAAACCAACTTCAATAACTCAACTAAGCAGGATGAATCAACGAATTATATTACCATCAGATTATTATTGCAATATCATAATGAAAGAAAAGGGTCAAAGAGTAATTTCTAAAAAAAGAGAAATGGTTAAAGTGAAGATTAGTGTGTCCCCACAAGTTTGTCGCCAATATGACAACCCAAAGGAATGCTCTTCAAGCAAACCTAATGCTGTTTTGTTTACTACTTTTAACAATGGTTGAGTTCAACATGACCAACAACTATTCTTTGAAAAATGTTAAATTAAAAATTTGAATTTTGTTCTTTATTACAGTTAAAAGGTGTTGTTATTATTGTTTGCAACTATTAAGACACTGCAATTTTATTTTTTAATGTAAACATGAACATAAAATATTTATTCTTTAGCAATTTTTAACTGTCAATATGCACTTTAAAAAAATCATCTGAATTCATACTTGAAAAGTCAGATGTAATGGAATTCTTCACAGTTCTGGTAGTTCAATTTTTGCTCTAACAGTTGGTTTCCTTGAAAATATTTTATGTTGTTAATTGTGCAAGAATAGATATAGGGTAAATGGAAAGCAAGTCAATATTTCAAACCTGCAGAATAGATGAAAGGCGAGTGGAATATATATTTTTATATGAGTTGATGAATTTAAGAAAGAATGCTTGTTTGAGATTTTGTATGGGGAATGCTTTGATTGCTTCTTCCTCCGTTCTTTCTCTTCAAAATTTTCAGACTCAAAATTTTAAATTTCCTGTCAAATTTTACATTTACAGAAATGTGGATGACTGTTTTTTTCACTATCAGTAAAATATTGATTTCTCATTCATTGAGATCAACAATTCATTCTACTTATGAAAAAATACCAGCAAATTATTAATAAAAATAAATGACGTAAAAAAATTCCAGTTTTAGAATAAATTTCCTTGCTTATAATTTTCTTTTTAAAAAATTTTGATCTAGAATGAATTAGTTTATCTTTGAAGCTGAATTCAAGGTAAGGAATAAATATATATAAAATTTTTGATTTAAATCTGAAAATGAACCATTGCTTAAACCACAAAACAGAATCCAGATTTCAATATTTCAACACTGAAGACATGAAAATTCATTTGGGATTTATTTATTTTTTTTTAAACTTCCAAACCCAAAGGTATTGTATGAAAATATACAACTAATCTGGAATTAGTTTTGACAGAGGTCTAGGTTGCAAATGAATAAGGTGAAATTACAACCTCAAGAGTGACTTATACAGTTATATAATGTACAAGTAAATTAAAGCACAAAAAATAATTTCTCTACTGGAAATTTAAAAACCCATAGAAATCCCCAAATTCTTCACTTATAGCAACATTAGCTTTAATAAACAAATTTAATACAAAAGACACAAATTAGTAATTCCCACAAACAAAATTATATTCGATTTTTTTCTGAACAATAAATATTTCTTAAAACTTTTATCATGTTATAATAAGAATGATTAAGGTGATTATCTACTAATGTGGATTTTTTTTTGACAATATCAATTATTATAGCACACAAAAAAATGAGCTTTACCACATAAAAACTATAAAAATGAATTGAACAGTTTGAATATTAAGTCTATTAAATCTGAAAATCATCAAACTGTAGATAAAATACTAAAAAGCTTTGCAGAAAAAAAATGTAAAAAAAATAGACTTATACATTATTAGATTAATATAGGACTAATGAATTTTTAATGATTTTAATAGTATTAAATTAGTCATTTCCATCTGCACATTAAAGAAATTTAAAGAAATTTTGAAAAAAAATCACATTTTGTAAGGTTGCTATAACATATGGTATGATAACTATCTTTTAAAGATATATTACAGATTCTTTTTTTTAATTTGTAGGTC
Source organism: Argiope argentata (assembly GCA_026289955.1). Classification (NCBI taxonomy): domain Eukaryota; kingdom Metazoa; phylum Arthropoda; class Arachnida; order Araneae; family Araneidae; genus Argiope; species Argiope argentata. The sequence goes on along the minus strand of JAOUZG010008940.1, from coordinate 102,611 downwards.
AAGAAAAGTGAACCCATATATTAAAATATTTGTTTGGCTGATTAATTCATCTAAAAAGTATGTTTCTAGCATTTGCCATTTAGCTGCCGAGATATGAAGCCTACAACTTTGGTTTTGTGGTTTACATTGATGTGAAAGCCATATTTCACAATATTGTGCTAAGCCAAAGGTTAAATATAAGAACTGGTGAAAAAAATTAAATTTATTAATACCTAAAACAATTAAATTGAGTTAAAATGGCATAAAAGATAAAAATTCAATGGTAAATAGACAAAATTAAAAATTTAGATGGAGGTAATGATTGAATACAGAAGTAGAAAACAATAATGCTGAATACACAAAAAAGGTTAAAGGTGATAATGAAAATATTAATCAGATGATGTTTTGTCAAGTTATTTTTATTGAATAGAAAATTGTAAAAAAAAAAAAATTACTAAAATTCACCCAACGTGAATCATCCAAGAAAAAAAAAGTTAACACTCATATTGTTAACTTTTCTTCCTAAACGATAAATTGTGCGTATTTCATTCCTGATTACAAAAGAAAATGCAAAAAGAGTTTAAAGAGAAAACAATACTAAAAGACAAAGAAGATGGCATAGCTCTTACAGCCTCTAAAACCCAACCGCCATTAAAATCTAGTTCTTTAAAAACACTCAATATTATAAAATTAATCGGTTAAGTGTAAATTATATTAGAACACTGAACTAAAAACTGTTAAATTTATGATCTCTTCATGTAAACGATTGTGGAACGTTTATATAACAATGAAATTCACGAGCGTGTGTTTATACTGTCATACACAAAGGCGTTATCTTCACAAAAATGCTAAATGAGAAAAAATCTTAAATTGAGAAACGAAACATGAAAAAAAAAGAAATTTACATTGATGCAGGGTAAAAAATACGTGTTAAGTTAACACATAAAGTGTTATAACGGAGATTAATTCCACCGGAGAGTGTGACTATATTTGTAACAGACATATGCCTACACCAATCAGCTGGGTGCATAATGGCGCCTATGGTTGGGATACGCTATGATAGAACTCAAGCTTTGAAAATAATTTAAGAAAACCTCACTTACTGCCCTTTTTCGATAATCTCATATGCTTGAACCAAGATCTGTAAGGAGAAGGCTCAACATTTTCCATATCCTTATTGTCTTCAACTACTGACGCCATAGGCTTCGTATGCTGAACGTCTTCACATGTCCGTTCAGCAGACATCATGGACGCCAAACACCCACGAACCGGACGGTTGCAGTCGAAAATGAAAAAAAAACGAGAGGGGGATTTAGCGCATACGAGGATGAGTTTTAATGCGGATGTTTGGCGCTAGCTCTATGGTTGCTTGTAAAAAAACGTTTCTACAAAAGATGGAAGATTGGCTTACTCGCCAAGAATGAAACGCATATTTTTACTTTCACGTACAAGTATAGAGGGCAACCGTCTTCCTAATACGAATTAATTATATGAACTCATAATTTATGGATCTCATTATGAATTTGTATCTCATTTATTAGAGATCACATTATTAATTTTAAAAGATGCTATGAATATTAGTTGTGGTTGAAGGTAATATGATCATGAAAAACTGACTTCTACAAACACGTTTTTTATTATTATTATTTATTAAATAGCAATAAATTAATATGTTTTTAATACATAAATTCCAAATTAAAACTATAGAATTTTTTATTGCTAAATGAAACTGAATGTTTGTACATTACAATGAAATGAATTGTAAACGTTCATTTAAAATGCTAATTGAAGCAAAAAATAATAATAATGACGATGATGTAATTTTTTTCAATCACAGTTAAACTCCACTTTGCTGACTGTAAGAATTTTAATTTATTTTGTGCAATTAAAGATTCATTTTCATGTTCATAGAATATAGTGGACTTTTAATAAAATAATACTTCTAAAACAATCGATATAAACACGAAAGGGAAAAATTATGCATTTTTTCTGGTAAAAATTGATTAGTAATTTTTCTTTAAAGAGTTAAATTTTGTAGAAGTTGATGTTCTAGATCTATTTCATAGAATACTAAAACCTTCTACGAATTTACAAAACTAAAAATCCACCCTTTCTTATTCTTATTCATGATCCCTATATAGAGGAAAACTTAAAAAGAGTAACCTCAAACAGTTAAATAAAGCAATTATATGCTTGTTTATTAACTTAAAAAAAACATTATTCGATAAATCAAAATTCAATCCCATATTTATAAAAACTTCAGATCAATTTCCAATCAAAAAGGTTGACATTAATCAATGTTACCAATTTTGCTCAAACTATTGGAAGAAGGATTAGTATTACTTTTTATAAAAAATGGGAACAAATAGAAATAATGCTCAATGCATTTGCAATAAAGAGGAATTTAAAAATTAGTTGATCTTTTTCATACTTGTATTATTAGTATAAATTCGAGCGTTATCAAAATAAGAAATTAAGGAAACTAATAATCAGAGACAACTCCGCAAGATTTTCAAAATCTTCTTAAAAATATACTAACATGCTTGATCAATTACTTAGACCATTTCTGCCAAAAAATTAAGATGCAGTTCTTCACAGATGGAAATGGACTATATTTTAACCTGAAAAATATCATTAGAAATAATTGCAGACTAACCAATTTAAGCTACTAAGTATTCGAACATAAAAATATTAAAGAGAATATCCAACATTAATAAAACAATCGTCAATTACGTTATAATTTTCAAAAAACTATATCTTGAGATTTTAGAGAAAGAGTTAAAAGCACCTGAAACCTACAAGCTAAGTAATTTTGAAATCATTAAGATAAAAATGTCAAAAAATAAAAAAAAAATTGAATATCACAATGTTAATATTTTCATACCATATATTATTACCATCCCATATATCTAATTTCATAAACAATGAATTAAATTTAGAGTTATAACTTGAGGTTTTGATACTTATATAAACTAATCCGGAAATATTTTCTCAAAACATTTGATCAACATCCTTGACTTTATTAAAAAAGAAAACTACATCCGAATTATACCCCCAGGACCTTTAAAAATTGGAAATTGTGGTTGATCCTCATTACACTAGTGGGTACAAACAGGTTTGGGGTGGCTACCCTATACAGATGATGGGACGTGTCTCCAACGGGAGGTCTTGCACCGTGGCCGTTGATAACCTCTAGGCCTCAGCCTTATTTCCCATCATTGTTGTCGCGGCGGTCCGATCAGCCAGACTTCGAGCGGATCGGAGTGGTCAACTATGATTATAGCTGGTATATAAAATCCAACAACCTAGTTGTATAATTCCTTCAAAGGGAACTAATTTTTTCTCTCTACTGGACAACGTATTTCTTAAACACTTGGAAAGAACTCATGTTTTCAAAATCAACTCAGCCTTCAGATTCATTGAGAATCAGATTATAGTTAACTTCCCCAATTTCAGTTCTATTACGTAAAAATATTCATTCAGACGGGCTAAAACTTATCAAAACCAGTCATCATCAACATTTTATAGTATTTTTATACTTAATTATAGAAAAACAATATGAAAATTCATATTTATGACAAACAATTTCTAACTTAGCGTTAATAAGTATATTTTTTGAATCTATGCATCTCATAAAATTTCCAAAAGCATTATTTTAAATCAACTCATAAGAATTAATAAAATATGTTAGGAGACAAAATCAGTTAAAATTCAAATCAAATGCTTAACAGATAACTTCACCATTAGTTGCATCTCCACTTCTATTTGAATCCTTAATCAATGGCTTTGATGTAAGTAAAGGATTGCATTTTAGGGTGATGTTGGTGTAGTTATTTGTGGCAGGGTTACCTAATCCGGCTAGGTTTGAACTGAACCTCGAAAATATATTGTTTGATTTCAGGAAAAAGTTTGCATTATTTCCAAGTGTTACATTTCAATAGATGTAAAACAAAATTTGAATAGAAAGTGACAATAAATCATAATTCCGAATGAAGTGTGTTGATTTTTTTAAACTTTAATACAAATAAATAAAAAGTTTCAATGGTTTCCAAAGCACATGCTACTTTGCATCGAGCTGTCACAAAGAATCGTTAGAGTTGTTTTGCGAACTTTCGGGCCGGCGTCCTGGCACAGTAGTAGCGCATCTTCCACGTGATCTGGGCGTTCCGAGTTCGAGCCTCGATTAGGGCATGGATGTTCTGAGTACTATCTCTGAAGTGTGTGAATCCCCCCCCCCCTCCTATTCTGCAAAAACGGCCTGTGCAAGCGAATGTGAAGGTGGAGTCACACGAGGTCGCAATTGCGTCGCATTCGTTGTCCTCTGCTATTATCCCCGTGTAAACAGTTGAGACAACGTCGATGGGACAATGACAAATGGTTGTCCCGACATGACAATTATTTGCCATTGTCTCAACGTTTCCTCTATTTCCGTATTCGTTTGTAGATATTAGCGTAAAAAGTTATATTTTTTTGGCATGAAAACAAAATGTATTTGGCGTAAAAAGTATCCAGGTGTGTTTTTACTCCAAACAGCGTGTGTGTTTTTAACTACATTTCATATACTTCCCCTATTTTTAAACGTTTTACTTTCCACTATTACATTTTCATTCTTAATTTTTCTTCCTTTCGTTTGATCGATTTGTTTCGTTATCTAGCAAGTTTTATTTGGTTTTAATTTTTATGAAAAAATATTCGAATATTATTTAAAAAAATGTTTGCTATAAAATATATATTTGACATATTTTATCAGATGTGGTAGAGGCATGAAACAACCCTTCAGTCAATATTACAAGATTTGTTTCAGATTCTTATTAACTTGATAATACTCCTTTTATTAAACTTCTTTAGTCAATTAATATAGCTTTAAAAAAATCAAATATTTATTGCTTGCTAACCTTTTACCGTTATTTTGAGATGAACTGAGTTACGTTAAAATATTTAGATTTAAACAAAATTGCGTAAAGAGCAATAGAAAAATGATAATAAATCACCATAAAGGTGCTTTCTTGCCAAATCTTGTTACCCTTAATCATTTCAGAATACATCTCGTATTAGCGCCATCTACAGGTGCTAACAAGAACAGGGTTCGTTCAAGCAAGAGAATAAGAATGTGTCCTGAGTTTAACGTTAGCAAAGGCACGTCATAGACCAAAGTGGAGTTGAGTAGGATGTTACCTACTCAACTCCATTTGAAAAGACGCACTGATAATTCTTTGTTCGGTTGTTTAAGCAAATATAATAAATTTTGAAAATTAAGCATTATTTATCTATTGAATAATTACCCATTAAGGAAAATATTTTATTTTATATGTAACAGTTCGAAAAGTGAAGAATTTTTATCATAAATTGAAATTATTCAACTTTCTGAATAATAAATAAAAACTACTAAAATATAATTTAATAAACCATCAAAAGATAACGAAAATGCTCCAATAACAAGTTTAATTGCAATTTTTCTTTAATAATTATATTCCAATTTTAAAATACAAACCCATTATTCATTTTAATCATCGAGAAGCTTTACAAAATGGCAACGATAACTGGCCATCGTTTGTTATGGTTTCTTGTTGTTTACATTGGATTGTCAACCGGGATATTTTTTATAATATCCTTCAACCTGTCATTTAAACAAATTAGTTGTCATGGGCAAATCCATGGTGTGATACTTCCCTATAACATAAGATCTTGGCCATTTGATCGCAATCTTAGTAACAGTTTCGAATGTCTTAAATTATCCTGTGAATAACAATTTGTTGGTGTTGTGATTTGAGGGTTCATTACAGAAAATATATCGCTATTTTCGTTCCTACTCTTATCTCAATTCTCGTTTTTTTATAAATCAGTTTAAATAATAATTGATTGAATCTTTTTTCCCTACTCTTACTAGGGTAAGGTAGGCTATCGAAAGGTAAGCGATTTATTTTAAGCCAAACATGTAGTACAGTAGCTGCTGCTTAGCGATCATTTTCATACTTAAGAATTTTGATAACATCAATGGATTGCTAACAATAACCGAATTAATACTTTTATCTAAATTTTTATCAATTTCAAAGGAAAAGAAAAAATCTTTCAATTCATGGCTATCTACAATTTATTTAAAAAATAACAATTAAAAAACTTCTTTTAGCTATTTTTTGTTAACAGTTAACTTAAATATAATTTGTATTTGTATACTGTTTTTTAAAACCCATTGAACAATTCTGCTCTTAAATATATTAAAAGCTTCACTGATTTTGGTGCTCACTGGAGGGTTCCCCCCCCCCTCAACACATTTGACCTCATCAACATCTATTGCTTGAGTTTTTCTCACAAAAAGCTAAGATTTTACAAATTGAAATTTTTATTTGTAATGATGAGCCCTATGTTAACTCATTTTACATAAACTTTTATTCATGTCAAGTATTTAAATTTTATCTATTAATACTCAAATCAATTCTTTTTTTAAAATCAATTTTGTGTACGTAATTCAACTGATAGTACCAATAAGTTATGACTATTCAGATTTCAGCTCAACAAATTAATGATTTAATGTTGGTTCATAGGTTTGGATTTAAAAGTTGCTCATATTTTCTTTTTTTTCCCCTGCTATTAATAAATTTTGATATATTTGATTGCATGATTATGAAGAATATATAATATATTTTTATTCATTCATTTTTAAAATCTAAAATATATTGTAAACAAATGTATCTTAGAAAAATAACAGAAGATATTTTCATACGATCAAGATTTTAAATTTTAGAATAATTTTGGTCTGTATACTAAAAATTTGAATAAATTTAAAAGTTACCAATATGTTTGATTTCAAATAATAAACTGTTGCCAGAATTTCTATTCCAAAATATTTATTTAAAAAAATTATCAAAATTGTTTTTAAAATATGCAAATACCCCTTTTATATCCAATAGTTTATCTTAAGTTGCACTTGGTTCTGAGCGCTACTATTCTTATTGTCAGTTGTGTAAAGTAGAAAAAAGAATTGCTTATAATATTAAAATATATTGAATAATATAATTCTGTTTAATCATTTGTTTAAATACACTAAAGTCTTCATACTTAATTCACAAAATGGCATTAACTCTAGTGCTGTATTAGCTAAATATTTTAATCTTTTTTTCCCCTTACTAAAATTTATTCACTTGGTCAATAATAGCAGTTTTGAATCTAATGATATATGGCCTAGAGCTGAGTTTCATAAACTACTGATCTATATTGACTTAAAGCAGGGTAGCAAAAGACAGCTGATATATCATCTGCAGGTTTCTAGTATGTCTTGCATCTGCTTATTATCTTTATCTTTACTTATAATAAAGCTCAATGTGTGTGTGTGTGTGTGTGTGTGTGTGTGTGTGTGTGTGTGTGTGTGTGTGTGTGTGTGTGTTGGCACTCTACAGGCCAGACCGTTTGCCCTACAACTACCAAATTTGATACATGTACTCCTTGAGGACAGGGAATGTGCACCTCTGAGCCGTTTTTTTTTTTTTTTTGAATTTTTAATTAACATTTTAATTAATTAAAAAATAAGCGAAATTTTAACTTTTTTTTGCTATAACTTCCGAAAATATTGCAGCACAAAATTGATTTTGCATCAAGTTAAAGCTCAAAAAATTAGCTTTTCAATGATACTGATGTTTTGACCTATAAATTAAAATTCTATTTTTAATGAATTTTTAAACATTTAATTTAATCGTATTTTTCAACAATTTATTTCGCATAAAATTAAAATAAAATTTTATCTCCACGAGGATCTAAAAAAATCAGCTTTTAATAATATGTTGCCATCTCGTTTTCTGAAATTCTGATTTAAAAAAATAAGTTAATTACTACCAAAAAATAAAACAGAAAAATATAATTTTCATCACGTGATTATATGAAATGAAATAAATAGGAAATGTGATATTTTTTAAACAATAAATGCAAGAGAAAATTTTTCTTGATCGTTTGCAATATCAAATTTATTAATTCAATTAAAGAATTAAAATAAATAAAAATACAAAATAAAAATATATTACAAAAGAGCGACAGTTAAAAACGAAAAAGAATTTTTAGAAAAACGCCAAACGATAATCTTCTGAGATCGAGATTAATTATTTAAAAGTAAGAAATCTTAAACGAACTTGAAGATGACGTCATTTCAAAGAAACGAAGAACAAAAAGCAATTTATAATATAATAAGTAGAAGTAAAATATTTTTGCATTCGTGTTTATTTAAAAAAAATTAAAACAATTAGACATGTTTTGAATTGTTACTTTTACTTATGTGAAGATATAGTGTGCAAATTAAAGAATTCGCCTTCGTGATTGTAATTTATGTCAGCATTTTAATAAATCATGCGAAATAAAAGCGCACCTGCTTTCAACGAAACATATGTAATAATAAATTTATACTGTTAGAAACAGGTCAGCTTTTTGAAAACGTATCTGCTTTCAAAGAAGCATACGTAATAATTAATAATGCAATTATAATAGAAGCTGGTTAAAATATTTTTTGCCCGTATTTTTCGAAGACATCAAAACCTCATAACCAAAACAATATAACGTTCTCACCCGATCAGAAGTAAATCAACTATAATTCTGAATTAAACATATAAAAATGTAATTTTTAGCACGGTTGCATGAAATGAAACAAATATGAAACATGACATTTTTGGAAAGTAAATGCATGGAAACGTTTTCTATGATATTTTACTATACTTATATCACTAATTCAATTAAACAGTTTTATTTAAAACAAATATGGCTTAATATATACAAGACATTTTCTATAATCAGATTCCGACAGCTAACTTGCAAATTTTTTGTAATAGACATACATGATTATTTTATTTTATAGATATCACTAAGTGAAATATATAATTATATTCTTAGTAAATTGAGGTAAAAAACGCTGATGAATTACGACTTTTAAATTTTTACATATATCATATGCTCTATGAATCATATTTAACAAAATATTCTTGTGACACTAAGACCGTAAATAAAAAAGTGTTACTCCGATCAACTAAATCAATCATTAAAGTTGACCAATTAATTAAATTTTAATATCACTACAGTCAACTCTCGGTACAACGATACCCGATACAACAATAACTCCCTCTACTACAATAATGTTTTGTGGTCCCAGCGATTTTGCATATTAACTAATGTTAATCTCCCCTCAATATTGCGATATTCTCTAGAACAATAAACCTCTGTAAAACGATTTTTTCAATCTAAATTTCAGTATTATTTTCTCCCTTTATAGTAATATTTTGATTTTCAAACGCTTTTTTTTTTTCTCGTTTTCTTTTGTTATTTTTTCCGTCTATTAAGACTCATTGTGGATATTCAACTTATCCCTGAATAAATAGCTATTGTTCAGATTTCAAAACAGATGGAGACCCCCTTTTGGGAATTGGAGTGGGTGAGGGGGGGTGAAGTGTAAATGTATGCCTAGTCTCATTTCCCAGTAAGCTTTGGAATTCTGATAAGGTTTAAGGACATCTGGACCTGTCTTTTCACCTTGTCACAGAACAAGTGCCCTTTGTTAGAGGAACAAAGGGAGATGGAGGCGGGGTGTTGTTAAGTGACGTACTGAAAAGCGAGTTTAAAGGCTGTTTTATTAGTCTTTAACGATTTTGAGCTCTAGGCGAAACATTTGGTTTAAACTTTTCTTTCTTTCAAGCGATATTGTTCCCTAAAGGCCTTATCACACGGTGAAATGTCGCCAGCCCTTTTCCGTTTCTACCCTCAAAAACCGGTCAAGCAAGTTTCATAATCGACAACTTATTCGAACAAGTTCGAAAATGTTATCGAAAATATTGTCCGCGAACGAAATTCAACAAATCATGTGAAACTTTTAAGTGATGTCACACAAGTGACGTCACTTTCCTTGTCGTTTGCTGAGGGAAAGCGCCGAAAATATTTTGCCGTGTGATCAGGCCTTTAAATGGCTGGGCGAAAGCAACTATCTTTTCGAGATAAACTGAAAGTTATCAATGATATTGATGAGGGAATGAAGCAGATTGATGCGGCTAAGAAACATGGATTATCGCAATCTACAGTTGCAACCTTCCTAAAGAAGAGGAAGCAAATCGAAGATGCTGTAACTTCAAATGAAATTAACCCAGAGCGAAAACGACTGAAGGTTGCGACAAATGAAAACATTGATGCTGCTGTTTTAAAATGGTTTCAAGAGACGAGAGCAACAAATGTCCCAATAAATGAACCTTTATTATGTGCAAAAACACGGAAATTTGCAGCAATGCTAGGGAACGAAACTTTCAAAGCTAGCAAAGGTTGGTTAATGCGTTTTCGAGATCGTCATGGAATAACTTTCCAAGAAGTTCACGGAGAGAAAAAGTCAGCCCCGATAAACGATGCAAATGAATGGCGGCAAAACAAGATGAAAGAAATCTTAGAAAAGTATGCTCCAGAAGACATTTATAATGCAGATGAAGCTGGGCTGTTTTTCCAACTCCTACCCGATCGAACATTGGCATTCAAGGGTGAAAAGTGTTATGGAGGGAAGAAATCAAAGCAGAGACTGACTGTTCTTCTGTGTACAAATAGCACAGGAACGCATAGAATACAACCTCTCGTCATTGGTAAATCATTGAAACCAAGGTGCTTTAAGAACGTGAAAAGTCTTCCCGTGGAGTATAAAGCAAATAAGAAGGCTTGGATGAGGTCTAAACTTTTTTCCGAATGGTTACAGAAGTTAGACAATGAAATGAAGAAGAGAAAGAAAAAAATCGTTTTGTTGGTGGATAACTGCAGTGCTCACACGTCATTTCCAAAGCTAAAAAATATCGAAATAGCTTTTTTCCCTGCCAATTGCACTTCAATTTTACAACCACTTGATATGGGCATAATTAAGTGCTTCAAAGGATATTACAGAAAACGGTTGGTGGACTCCATATTTGTAAACTTTGAAAATAAAGTAGAAGACCCTTTCAAAGCTGTAAATGTCAAGGAAGCGTGTCACAATATTGCTGGAAGTTGGTGGGAAGTAACAGAAAAAACCATTCGGAATTGCTGGAAAAAGGCCGGCCTTTGTGTTATGGAAGATAAGAAATCTGATAATGATGAAAATTCCATATACAATGTTCTCTCAGATGATCAAGAATGTGTTTTGCACATCAAAAAATCCGTATCCCAACTTGAGGAAGCAAGCGGTAAAAAGTTTGGAATTAGTATAGAAGACTATTTAACAGCAGATGATGATCTTATGGTTTTCGCAGCAGTTACTGATGAAGATATTCTCTCTGAAATTACTGATGAGATAGGAAACAATGATGAAGATGATGATGATATTGATGATGATGATAATACAGGTCCATCGTAGTCCTTATTGTCATCCCAGGAAGCTCTTCAATCCGTGAATTCTCTACGGACATTTTTTTCAAGCCTTCCGTCGACAAATGAAGAACATTTTCGTGCACTAGACTCAATGCATACAGTATTGGTGAACTTAACAGTTAAAAAAATGAATAAACAAACAAAAGTATTGAATTATTTTCAATAAAAAGTGTTTTCAGGTATGTGAATATTTATGAGCTTATTTTCTGAATTTATCTTCTTTTTTTTTAGTATTTAAACCATTATTATTAGTATTTTACAAATTAATTTCTTCTAGACTTAAAAGTAGTATGTTATTTATGCACCTTAAAATAATAACAATAATAATAAAACTCTTATTAAATGCTCAAAATATGTGGGCCCTCGATATAACAATATGCCTCTCTACAACGATATACTTTATTTGGTCCCTAAAATATTGTTGTAACGAGGTTTCACTGTATTCTATAAAAACAGGCGATTTTAGATCATTTTATCGATTATATGAAAGTAGCCATTAAGGGTTTCTCAAGCCTAGATTATAAAAATGTAATAATTTGCCTAGATAATAAAAATGTTTATTGTTCTAATCTTGAAATATTCAGTACTGAATAAAATTGTCAGATATGATCGCAGAAGATAGAAACCTTTATGTATTTATTTAGAAGCTGAAACATAAAGAAGCTGAGAAGCTGAAACATAATTGAGAAGCTGAAACATAATATTTTACAGAATATGAATCTATAAAACTAAAGGGCTATCTATAAATTTAAACTTCATAATTTTTTAAAGTATATTTATAAACCAAATAAATATTATTGTTGAGCATTTATATACATCTAAAAATAAAATTAAAAACTGAATGTTTCATTGAATCCGTGAAATGTTTGCTGCATAATTCTTTGAGATATCACAGATTATGAAAATTTATAATATTTCAATTTCTGCAGTGAACATAAAACTTCAATGTCGGACTACTCTGCTTTCATTTCTCAATTTTATTTAAAGGCATGCATGGATTGAGTAAAAAGGCCTTTGTATTAAGTGCACTTCCATCATTTCCACTTTAATTTAAAACTGAATTTTATGCTAATAAAAAATCAGAGAGAGAGGCAGAGTTCAAAGATCAGGACTGCTTAAGGCCTACATAATAGTGTAAGTGAATTTTATGGCTATCGAAATTTAAATCTTAAAAATATTTTGCTGAAAAAACCTATATGAGACCAAGTTACATAAAAAAATTAATTGAACCTTTTAGCCGGCATTAATATTGGCTGCTGTATTAATGCCGGAGGCGGCTAGTAATGTAATAAAATTTAAGTCAAAAATTTTAGGGTCGTGCATTTTAAATAAGGAAATTTATTTTGTTTTCAGTTAAATGATGTTTCATGAAACTTAACAGGATTGGTTAAGATTTTAAAAAGCTTTGAAAATATAGAGAAAAAAATTAAAGTGAGATTTTCATAATGATTATGAAAATCTTTATAAAGTGTGGCATAGATGCACTTGTCTTTCAGCTTTTTGTTTTGTTTTGTTTTTGTTTCCTCTATTAGTTAATGAAGAGAATTAAAAAATGTTACTTGATGCGAAATATTTTATTAAATTTCCTCAAATAAATGTATTTAAAGGAGTGTATTTTTATTTATGTTTTAATTTTCCTCCTCTTCTTTTTCTGATCTATGTATTGATGAGCACAAAAGTTTTATCTTAGTTAGATTCAGTGAAGAATTATGAGTCAGAATAGGTTTATAAATGATGAAAGTTTAAAATTCCTTATTCTCTCTTTGTTCATTGCCATAGGGTAGAGCTTCTGGTTCTTTTTCTATACTTGATTCCATTTTTGGTTGGAGAAAATTTGGTCATATCTCCCATTCCATTAAAAAAAAATTTGCAATGATTTTAAGAGCCTAAATGAATACAAAAGGCATTAATTATTGGTAAGTAAAAGGCTATTCAATAAAAAAAACTAATGAAAGAAAATGTACTATTATTAAATATTTTATCTTTTAAGTCACAACTTTCTTTTTTTTTAAACTATTTTTGCTAAAAAATATTTTTTTAAAATCTAAAAGAGGCCCAAAAGTTCAAAATCCAAATATTCTATGCTTGTCCTTGTCTGGAGTTGTAAGTTCTTTTTACTTTTTTGTATTTTTTCTTGTATTTAAAATTGCTGTGCCAAGTAGTTTAGCAATACTAAATTTTTTAGTAAAATGCTAGAGGAGTTGCTGTTATATATATATTCTGTTTTTCTCAATTTTAGCCTCAGTTATCTTCAAAATTGAAATTGAAATTTGAAGTTGTAACAATAACAATAATTATTTTTATAACTAACATAAACTTAATTTAATTTTTTTTTGCAATATAAAAATGATTAGTAAATCATAAATTGAAGAATACAAAATGAAAATATTTTAATCGCCTAAAAATATGAGTGTGAGAATTTTGTAAGTCTGTCTATCTACGAACATGATAAGACAAAATCACTTTGAATGAGGCGGATGTAATTTGAATCATCCTTATGCCACATTTTTAGAATTCTTTCAAATTTTGAATAGAATCCATGCACAGGAAGTTTTGTCTTGCTAACTGTTAGAGCATTGGAAATCATGATAACTATAAGACATAAAAATCTAGACAGATGAAACCTATCACACAAGTTTAGCACTTAAAATGTTGATCGATTAAATTATGTTCCAAATCTGCTAAGGTGTTGACCACCTCTATTTTTACATGGATGTAAATGTGATAGCTAAATTAATACAATAACTTAGATACATGAAACTTGATATGAGATCTTATTATTGCAATTATAGCTCTGTATCAAATTTTCATCTGAACAACAATTAATAAAAAATATCCAAAATATATACTTGCCCCCAACCCATTATTCTAAGAAGCACGGAACTTTGATGTACTAGAAACTAAATATAGAAATTTGAACACTCATGATGTCCTTAGCTTTGATCAAAGTATACAATTTTTATCTGATTGAGGGAAGATGATAACACCTTTATTTGAAAGCAGACAAGAAAAATATCGAAGGATTACCCTCCTCTGGCTTTTTTAATTATCAACAATAATTAATAAAGGAAAATTTCCTATTCAATAGTCATCATTCAATTATCAATTCATCTGATATTTCTGTTTCTATCATGTTAACTTCTATCAATTAAATCAGTTTTTAAGTGCTTTTTAATATCTATGCTTATATAAATACTTTTTTTAAATTCTCTATATTAACTGTTTCTTCCGAATATATGCTTTAAAGCATTTGTTATTTTTAGGAAATGTATATTTAAAATAAATATGAATGTTATAGAAATAAGAATGAAGTATATGTTAAAATGGATTATCTTCCGAGTTTTGAGATCTTTATTAAAGCTGCCTAAGAAAAACACCATTTTCTTTCGCTTTCTGCATTAAAAAAGAAAAAAAAAAAAACAATATCCCATAGGAAATACATTCAACTTGATTTATTCCATCTTGGGATTGAACTACATGTTGCCGTCTGCAAATCGAGACGGCTAAAAAATATTACTTAAATAACGTTGCCATTATAAAATAAATGAATAAAAATATTAATACATTTTCAACAATCTTTTCATTGTGCGAAAGAAATACTTTCAATGTGATTATGTCCTTGTAAATATATAGAAAAGTCTACATCTTGTATACGTGTGTTTTTTAGCTTATTTTTTGTGTGGCTTGTATAATGAATAATCTTAATTTGTTTTGTTTTATACACTTATAACTGATTTTTTGGATGCGTAGTTTTTAATGAAACTCCCACAGATAATTTGGTTTGGAATAATTTTAATTTAAGTTTCTGGATGTAATGTAAACGCTGTTTAATTTGATATTGAGTAGAGATTCAAATTCATATTTTGCTATTGTCTCAAGTATGTTCTTTGTGAGAGAACTAAATTGTAGCTCTATTTATTTACAAAAATCCACATGTTAAAAAAATTGTGTGTGAGAGAGAAAGAGAGATTATTTTTTTTCTAGTAATATTTAAATAGTAATATTTAAATTCTAATATAAATATACCTTCATAAATTGATATGTTTATTTATTTATTTGTGTCCAATTTAAATTCATTCAGGTTATTATTATCTATTACTAGAAGAATTTGTAGTCCTGATCCAATCAGAAATTCTGGTGCTCTCAGTCAGTATAAATTTATCCTCATATCATACAGGGATGTAAAAAATAACTTTTAAATAGTAAAGCTTGTATTTCTAAACTAATCAAAATTACTGTTTATACCAGGTCTTAAATGTATCTCGTTAGGAAAAGACTGGTCCTATAAGAAGAGATATTTTAGAAATTGTTTATCTTATAGAATTTGCTGAAATATGTTTCAAGATCTAATGTATAGTATGATCTATACAATAAACCAATAGGAGTGATGTCTCAAAGTGTTCTTGCATATTTTCTAATAATGGTGTTATTCCCCCCTCCCTCAAATTAAATTTGTTGCGTTTTGGACAAGACAATCAATACCACAGATGTTCTATTTTTATTTTCTAAGTCTTACACTTGAGTATTTTGTACTTCATAATATAGAAAAGTGAGCTGAGTCAGTTTGGTTTAGATCTATTAGCTTACCTTTGCCATACTTTACCTCAGTGACAACGAACTCTAATAATGCAGTGAACAATTATTAGCACTCTGAAATGTTATTTTAGAGTACTTTCCCGTTTACTTTGCATTTTTTCCATATGCAACTTACCAATCTATCATAACATCAAGAAATACTATGAATATCAGTATGATTCAAGAAATATATTCTTGACGAGAAATGACTGGCTGGACTGACCCGATGATACTACAATAAACCTCCTTCCATATATATATATATATATATATATATATATATATATATATATATATATATATATAGGGGGGGGGGGGGGGGGGGGGGGTTGCAAGATTTATACTTTGCCGATGTTTTTTAAAGGGATGATGTTGCATCTACATAATTCCCGTGACAAACTGTTGATAAATATTAATTGTTGCCTTGTACCTAAAGCTAATCATAAATTCATTATTGATCAGTCAAAACTGATGTTGCACAATCTCTTACAGTGAAGGAATCTAACTTGATTGACCATTTATTTCAGAATGTATTTTGGGATCTTTGCTTCAACCATCGAAATGAAAAACAGAAAGATAAAATTTATAACTTTTTCTTACATAACATTTAACATCCTTGTTTTTTGAATAGAAATAATAATCCGGGAAAATTCACATTTCTTGCTGCAACTTGATAAGAAAACAAAAATAGAATGTGTGTAGTATTCCATGCTACGTTTTTTCAGGACATTATATAGGCTGATACAAGAAATTTTATCGAATAGAATTCGGTTCTGTGAATTGAAGGAGCTTTAAATCCATATTGCTTTATTAGTAGTTAATTGAGAATTCAGTAATTTTTTTTGTCCCTTTGAAGACTTCTTAAGTCATCCCATGAATACTTAATATTTACATATTGAATCTATGTAAACTACTTCTCTTTTTATCTTTTAGGAAAATGACTTAAATGAAATCTTGAATGAACACTGATAGGTTAGTGAATTCACTTGTATCTTGTGAATTCTCTGATGTAATGAGTTCCTAGAATAATTTTTGATTACTATTTTTAAATGCTCTTAAAAACTATAAAAATAATTAAAGATATATTTTTTTCTAAAAATTGTGAAAAGCAGTCTATTGTTGAATTTTGAAAAATATTCTTGCACTTTCGAATGAAATAAATTTTTAATTCACCAGTTTAATATTTTTCTAAGTGGAATAAATAATTACAAAAATTTGATTGGTTGAAAAATGCTAGGAAAATTTTGTAAGTTACAAAATTCTGATTAGACCACATTTTTTAATATTACATCAACAGCATTCTCTATATTTATGGCATTTGTAATGACAGTCCCTTTATAATATAATATTGTACTATGAGATGAATTATATTTTTGTCCTCCTTATATTCATCAGTTGTTTGTGAAATTGCTTTACATTCCTGTGAATTATGGTGTATTCTGAATTATTGTAATTATTTTTAAATAAAGTTTTGAAAACACTATTTTACAGACTTTTCATTTTCTTAATCAACTTTGCATGAATTCATTTCAGGACTATTTTATTACACTTATCACATTTGAAGGAAACGGTCATTTTAGTCATAGCTCACATAAAATTTTTAATTTGAAAA
This sequence comes from Argiope argentata, assembly GCA_026289955.1. NCBI lineage: Eukaryota > Metazoa > Arthropoda > Arachnida > Araneae > Araneidae > Argiope > Argiope argentata. The sequence goes on along the minus strand of JAOUZG010008940.1, from coordinate 85,105 downwards.
TATTTTAATCCACCAAATCCGAGAAATGTGCCCCGAAATATATGAATTTTCCATTTTTATGTTATTAAATTGTTTCCTGCTTTAGCTCTGCCATTAACTGGAACAATATATGACATTTCGAGATCATTTGGTTCATTGGTATTATTGATAATGAGTAATTTTGTTTTAATCTCTCGTGCATAATTTTAATATTCATGATTTCCTTACAAAATTATTTTTAAACCTCAAAATGTGTCGGAATTGTTTAATAGCGTACATTTCAACTTCCATGACATCAAAGTTCTTAAAAACATGATTGTCTGATTATATCTTCTTACTTTCGTGATAACATTACTTCACTTTCATATTCATTATGTGAACAACACAAATATTAGACATAAAGGTTGTTTTTCCCCCCTTAGCTTTTAACAATGGAAAAAATAATTGATAAAACATTGAAAACGGTTTGAATGTCAGTACAACAATGCAATTTTTGCCCTTATTGCTGAAAACTAATCGGGAAAAAAATTATATTGCTAATATTTGCATGAGTATTAAATTGTATCATCAAATAGAGATTTTTTTAAAGCTTTAAGTTGTGCAAGAATCGTTTTATACTATAAAATTTTCGGAAATTATCGTGCATGAACACTGAAATTCTATTTAATTTGTAAAAGAATGCTACGGTCTTCATGAAAAAATGCTAATGTCATTTTTAAAAAAAATGCTATGGTCTTCATATTCTCACCCTTTGAGGTATATCTTTGCCAAATTGAAAACTATAGGGTTAATGGTCTATGGCAGACACACACATTCATTTTTATTATCAGTAGGTATATGTTACCAACTAGCCATTTTGTCAGCTTGCTCATTTGGATGATTGATTATCTAACTGTTAAACAATTTGTAAGAAATGCATTTTACTCCTTTTGTTTGATAAGACTGAAAATATAAATTATATAACAATTGAAGTTTATGTAAAACTGATTTACCTTTTTCTGCGTTGGCTTGAGAAATAAAGCATTTAGTGAAATTCTAAATACTAACAAATATTAATATTAAATGTGTTAGTTAATTAAAGATTTATTCTTAATAAATAAAACATTTAAATATTATTTTAATTAAATGTCTCCAAATACTAATAAATATTAATTTAACATTGTGTCTAACCAAACTAAATAGCAGCAAAAAAATAAAGTTGCAGTAGATCTATTATCTTGTTGTACTTATTGGATAAAGATATAATATTATATTTCGACAAATTAAATGAAATAGCCTGAAATAGAAACTATATTTCCGAAAATAATCACAAGAAAAATGTTAAAAATATCATTTAAAATATTTAACCATCAAAACATTTCAAATATTACATTTTTTGAAAAGTAAATTTTTTTTCTTATTTAAAATGACTAAAAGAAAAGAAAATCGAGATTTTATAATTGTAAAATCAAGCAAAAATATGTAATTAAAAAGCGAAAGTTTCAATTTGAAATTGGTGCGAGAAAATATTTCTAGGTATAAAATTTATTCAATGAAATAAAAAACTCTTCGATCGAGCTTGAGTTGGAAAATACATTAAAAAAAGTGTGTAGTATCCAAAATGCGAAAAAGTGAAAATGTTATTTAAAATTAATTTGTTTAAATGTATTAAATAAAGGAAATTTCGTTTACCATTGATCAAACAATGATAAAAGATGACAAATTTGATGAAATAAGGAAATTAGATTGATTTTCATTGTAATAATGAATATTATTATTGTCAATCAAGAAAAAATATTTCTTAAAATTACGGAAGAGTTTGTGCAGCAATTAAAATTGATATAATTGAAAAGAGTTTTTTTTTTTTAAATTTTAAAATGTAGATTTTTTTTTTGTGGAACAGTATTTTTGGTAAATGCCACAGAAAAACGCCACAGTGTTGAATAGTTCTGCTGGTTGGTAGCTCTCAGCTCAAATAGCTTCCTCGACAATTTTTGAACCACTTGAAGTCAATAGCAAATAAATAAATAATGCTAGTGGAAACAGTAATTACATAAATACTGTAAATTTTCTTTAAAAATTTTTATTTACGCCAGAACTTTTGAACTCTTCCTCTGTGTAAGATATGCATCACGTGAAAACCTGGATTTTAGTTTAATAATGTCGCATTTAAAGGTTCTATACAGCTAATTATACTACTCACACATATCAAGATATAAAACAACACTACCTTGAGCAATTTATTACAATTACGTCGGAGCTAATTGTTACAGTGTAATAATTTGCTCCAAGTAAGTTTTGATTTTATAGAAAATTATTTTAATTATATATTTCCGTTTTAAAGATGATGATATAATATTAGAAACTATAAAAGAAAGACGGATAAGGGTATATTCGTTCAAAAATTCTGAAGACAACGAAAATATTGATGAACAGGCTGTTCCATATAAAAGGCGGCTTCTTAATGTGGAATTATTTTTGTAACATTCTAGAAGCATTAACATTCATCATTTGTTTATCACTGTCTAATCATTTTTATAAAATATATTATGTATCTTCAACAATTAGAGTAATTTTTAAAGTATGATTCGTAAAATTACTTGTAATAAAATCTAGGAAAAAGTGTAAAAAATAGTCCCGATCCCCCCCCCCCTGTAGGTGTCTGTGCACTGATGTCGACAGAACACACCGTAGAGCCTGGGAGAAGAAATAATAGGTATCTTAGAATTTCTTTTAATTTTCAATAATTTAGCGAGAATTTGTCTTTTTAAAATACCAAGTTCCGAAAATATTATACCAAAAGTTTTTTTTTTCAAACAATACCAATTTAATTGCTCTACAGTGGTTTCATAAAATTTTTGCAGATTTATTAGAGAGAAATTTTTGCATCCTTTTTAAAAATACCTTGTTGTACGAAAAAGCAAATTAATCTTAAATGTTTTTGTTCTGTTAAAGAGTTGGATATAAAAATTTATTTTGATTACTATGGCATAAAACTTTTTTTGTAATAAAATGCTCTTTTTGTAGTTTTGTCAGAGGGCGGAGGCATAGTGTTTCAATTCAGTTTTTTTTTTTCAACTTCAAGAAACTTTTTAAATAAATTGGCTATATTGTTTTGAAAGGCGTAATTCATCTAAGATCTCAATATCGTGTCTTCGCTTAGTGAAAGATAATCTTATCTGGAGATTATTTCATTCATTTATTTTCTGACATTTGAATAGACATTAGCTTTATAACTTGCTTAATAATTGTAATGTAATTTGAAATTAGGCAGATCCTCCCTCCCTTTTCCAAACCATAAATTTTAGAGTGTGATTCTGCCCTACGCATTTTTAAACAGTTGAACGTAAAGACAGAAATCATTAATTTGATTAGATTCAAAGGATAATGCATAAAAAGTTTAAATTTTGCTTCAGTCATTTACTGGCGAATATTGTCTCAATTCCATTTTATGTTCTTTTACTGTACAGCCAATTCATTTTTTAGTTAATTAATGCTTTCAACTTGCCAAAAAGTTCAATAAGTTCGGTATTTTTACGTTGTTTGACATAATTTAGACTAGTAATAAAATTAAAAAATCAACTGGTCGCCGTATAATATTTAATTTAGAAAAAACAATACAGACTCAGAAAAATAACTTCTTGTACATGTCAAACCGTTAAATATTTTTTTCCTTCCATTACATCAAAAACTTGGTTCCTTATCGACTCTTTGGTGCGAGTAAAAACAAAGAGAGTACCTTTCCCCCCCTAGAAATTGCAAGTAAAGAAGAACAAACGATGTTTCTAATAAGAATAAGGTACTTTTATTTTTTCTTCTTTGCAAACTTTATTAAATTAACTCATCGAAACACATAAATTTAAGAAAAGGTTTGAGAATCCCCGTATCTCTTTTTTCTGCTGTCAAATTCCATGACTTCTTTTCCTCCGCTTGTAATGGCTTTAATGACCCAAAGACTTTTTTTTTTATTTACAATGATTCCCGAGGTCACTTGTCCATCAATTTTAGGTCATTAAAATTTAATTGCAAAATATATAAATAAAATAAAAAAAGCAACTCCTGCAAAGAAGATAACAATTTCTTCCTCTTTGGCGGGACTTCTAGAAAATTCTGAGAGCTCATTGCGGCATTGAGAAAACTGTGTTTTTAACTACATTCTGATAGGGAAAGGAGCATGTTGTCTCATGTATAAGGAGCCCCACTTGCTCCCGGGTAAGTTGAACAGTCAGTGAACAACTTTACAGTGTTTAATCCCTCACAAAAAAACTTTAATTCTTTATTTTTATTTACAATCAAATTGCATGAATCTTTTTAAAATCTTATTTTCTTAAAATGATAATTTTTAGGCCTCTTTCCTATATCTGTGTCTCTGTCGCCACCCACTTCGATACAACCCGATCTTATTTGGAAAGATTTTTCTATTTTCTTCTGTTGGGTTTGTTTCATCTCACTTAGGTAAACCTGACCAGCAATGAATTGACTGGCTAAGAACCGAAGTCTTCTGTTATATTTTTAAACTATCCTATCGCTTATAACGACATCAAGAGGAATGTTAAATCCATTTGTTTAAGAAGGGCACGGAACTATGAAGAATAATTTCACTCTATTCAACCTCAATTATTAACACAGGTTATATTTCATAAATAGGACAAACGTCTAAAAATATGAATCTAATTATAGAAAGCAACTTTCTACAATTCATTCACAAAAGTGTTGTCATTAAGGTAATCGATTTATAAGATTAGAAATACTGATATGCTGTAAAACAACTGTTCCGTACTTGTAAAATCATCAAGCAATTGGCTCTGGGACATCTTCCCTTGGCGAACTCTGTAACCACTTCAACCTGGCAACCATATAATATCGCAGAACAGTTTCTGAAACTGTCTCGCTAACACGCAATGAAATAAACGCATTTATACAGTCCATTCGCAATTATGATTCTATAACGCATACACCGCACATTTTGGTCCGTCGAGCCGGAGGTCAACCAGATCTTATGGATTAATTCTTATAATTGAATTTGATAAATTCTTTACGCTAAAGATGGCAGATATCACATCGCTTAATCGCAAGCGCAGCAGCATCAAAAGCCAGCTTACGAAATTGAACAATGCCCTGACTGAAGGACAAAACCAAATGGACATTCCCGAACTTCAAGCGCAACTGAATATGGTGCTAAATACTGAACACAAATTCGAAGAATTGAAGGATGATTACTACAAAATCGTCAAAGAAGAAGATTTCCAGAGAATCGAAACCTCTCTATTCGAAGTGGATGATTTCATACAAAAATTAGAGGTAAGCCTTAAAACCTCTATTTATAAATTAAAAACCATAAAAACTGACTCTGTGCATAATCAAAGTCTTGATGATTCTAATATTAATGATCAGCCTAAAAAGGCATTCATCAAACCTCCAAAAATTCCACTTCCGTTTTTCAACGGAAAATTTGAAGAATGGAATTTATTCAAAACTCAATTTGATAGCCTAATAAGTGAAAATCCTGAACTTTCTGAAAATGAAAAACTGCATTATTTACGCGGTTCTCTTAAAGGAGAAGCTAAATGCATAGAAACTGCTGATGATAACTTTACTTCTCTGTTTAAAGCTTTAGAACAACGCTATGAAAACAAAAGAATTATTGTTAACTGTCACATAAATAACATTCTAAATATTCGTTCATTAAAGCATGAATCTGGCAAAGATCTACGAAATATATTGGATGTCATTTTAAAGAATCTTAGATCATTGAACATCTTAGATTTCGCGAGAGATAAATTATCCAACGCTTTGTTATTAAATATTATTCTTGAAAAATTAGATCGCGACACCCGCAAACAATTTGAATTAACATTAAAAGACAACGAAGTGCCTGAATTCGATTATTTTCTAGAATTCTTAGAAAGGAGATGCCAAATTTTAAATAATATTCAACTAGCATTCCTACTAAATATAACCCTGAGAGATCGAAATCCTTTTTTGTCAAAGCAGATAAATCTCCTAAATTGTGTATCGCTTGTAAAGCACAAACACATGCACTGTATTATTGCAATGCATTTAAAGAAATGAAATTATCCGATAGATTAGATTTAGTTTTAAAAAATCAGCTTTATAAAAATTGTTTAAGTGAATTTCACCCTTTCTCTAAGTGTAACTCTAAAAGTTCTTGTTTCGTTTGTAAAAAGAAACTAGATCATCATACATTGCTTCATAAATATTATACGCCGCCAATCGCGCCAAACACTTATAGTAATCGAGAGCGTGAAACCTGGCTCTCGTCATCCACGCACTGTCAGGGAAGGAACCCTCAAACTAATAATTCACAGTCAATTGAAACGCAGATGTCAGAAAACCCTCGTCTTTCCCTTTTCTGTAACGGTAATAAGAGTATTTTAATAAACACCGCCATAATATACGTCAGAGATGCATGGGGGGAATTTAAACCCTTAAGAGGCGTTCTCGACTCTGCCAGTGAATCTTCTTTCCTTTCGTCATCCGCGGCAGATTTATTGGAATTGAAAAAAGAAAGAATAAATATTCCGATATGCGGTTTAAATGATACATCATTAAATATCAAGAAAAAGGTAACCACCTTCTTATCAAATGAAAGTAATGATTCGCATTGGGAAATAGATTTATTAATTGTTCCTAATATAACTAGTTTCACACCTTCTAAAAAATTAAAAATTGCGAACATTCCCAAGGAAGTTAAACTAGCGGATCCTTCATTTTTTATTCCTCAAAAAATAGATGTTCTTTTGGGTGCAGAATTATTTTTCTCATTATTGAAAGAGGATAAAATAAAATTAGCAGACAATTTATTCTAACAATCTAGTTGTTTCGGCTATCTTGTTTCAGGGGTTATTTCAGGCAATATTCTTTACAATGCTCCTAAACATTGTTTTTTAACTAAAAACGTAGATAATCTTAATGAAACTCTTAAACGCTTTTGGGAAATTGAAGAAATAGAAACAACTGAAATTTGCGACAGTGAATTAAAATATTGTAACGAGTATTTCTCAAATACGCATTATAGGAAACCGGATGGTAGATTTGTTGTAGAAATGCCATTCAAACCTGATTTTTCCGCAGAAATGTTAGGAAATTCTAAGGCAGTCGCGTCTAAAAGACTAGACCAGTTATGGACACGCTTAGAACGTGATCCCGCTATGCAAACGCTTTATTCGGAATTCCTCAGCGAGTATGAATTACTAAAACACATGAAAGAGGTAAAGGAAAATTCAAATATCGAAAATGGGTACTATCTCCCGCATCACGGTGTATTACGCCCATCAAGCAAAACTACTAAGCTTCGTGTGGTTTTCAACGCAAGTGCTAAAACGTCCAGTGGACATTCATTAAATGACTTGTTGTGCGAGGGAGGAGTAATTCAGGAAGATCTTTTCTCAATTCTAATCAGATTTAGAAAACACATTTACGCATTAACAGCAGATATCAAGCAAATGTTTAGAATGATTGAGATAAATCCTTTGCAAACTAAGCTTCTAAAAATTCTATGGAAGATCGATAAAAACGCACCAACTAAAGTGTATGAATTACACACGCTGACATATGGAACCGCTTCCGCACCATACTTAGCAACAAAAGTTTTGCAACAACTTGCTCTAGAGGAGAAAGATATCTTTCCATTGGCTTCAAAGACAGTACTCCAAGATTTTTACATGGATGATTGCCTCTCCGGTGCTTCAGAACTCAGAGAGTTTGGAAAACTCAAATCAGAACTGACACAGTTACTTCAACGAGAAGGTATGACTTTGCATAAGTGGTGTTCCAACAAGGCTTCATCAACTGAACAAAGAATTTACGCTTGACCGCAATTCTGAAGAAATTACAATCAAAACTTTAGGAATGTTCTGGAACAGTTTAAGTGATTCCTTTACGTTTAAAGTCTGTTCCAATTCCAGCACAAATTGCAACTACACCAAACGAGAAGTGCTTTCACATATAGCTCGCATCTATGATCCCCTCGGACTTTTGGGACCGGTCATAGCCAAAGCAAATATTTTCATACAACAGTTGTGGTTACTTAAATTGGACTGGGACGAGGCATTACCAACAGATATTTCCAGACAGTGGGACAACTTCCTTAAGATCTTATCGGAGAATATTAAATCCATTTGTGTTCCCAGATGCTTTTTTCAAGTTGTCTCTAAGTATGTTGTGGTACTTGGATTTGCTCTTCTAAAGCTTATGGTGCTGCAATTTACGTAGAAGTTGTGTCTAACGCCAATGAAGTAACTACCCAACTTCTTTGTAGTAAGTCAAGGGTAGCACCAACCAAAACCACCCCAATTCCCAGACATGAACTTTGCTCTTGTCTACTTCTTTCAAAATTTACGCAGAAAGCCATATCTGCATTGAGGCTCCAAATAGACTCTGTTATATAACATTCAGATTCAACAATAGCCCTCGCCTGGATAAAGACTCCTTCTAACCTGCTCAAGACATTTGTGAGCAACCGAGTGTCTCAAATTCAGGACCTATCGACAGATTTCCAGTGACAGCATATTCCAACAGAGCTTAACCCTGCTGACTTACTTTCCAGAGGACTTGATGCTAAGGCCCTTGCAACCAGTGAACTGTGGTTTAAAGGACCAGACTTTTCAAAATTAAACTTACCTGCTTATCAAACTCTACAAATTTCTACTGGTTCAACCGACAAACTCTATATGGATGAGCTCAAGCCTGTTACTAAATTAACTTTGACTTTAACTAATGACTCTAAATTTTTAGATGATTTACTTGCTATCACAAATGAATTTCATAAACTGATCAGAATTGTAGCATTTATTTTTAGGTTTGTTCAAAATTGCAGATTTCCTGAATAGGAAAAAGGATTTCTCAAACAAGAGGAATATCTGAACGCTGAAAGGGTACTCTTAAAATTGGTACAGGTAAAACATTTTTCTACTGAAATCTCCGCTTTAGAAAAAGGAATGTCAGTTCCATCTTCGAGTAAGTTGAAATTTCTCAATCCCTTCATAGATCCATCCGATGGACTAATTAGGGTGGGAGGCAGACTTGCGCATTCTAATTTAAATTTTAATCAGAAACATCCAGTTGTTCTGCCAGTGGGAAATAAGCTATTTACGCTAATTTTTCAGTATTACCATAAACGAGACTTTCATGTAGGCCCTCAAGCCCTTCTAAATACTGTTCGTTTAAAATATTGGCCTATAGGAGGTAGAAATGCAGAACGCAAGGTCGTTCACGAGTGTGTTCGATGCTTTAAAAACAAGCCCGTTATCTCGAACCAAATTATGGGAGACCTTCCAGCAGAAAGAGTTACTCCAAGTTCAGCATTTTTAAATGTAGGGATCGATTTATGCGGTCCATTCGAAATAAAATTTAAGGGTCAAAGGAAGGGTAATCTACAGAAAATATATGTTGCTTTATTTGTATGCATGGCAACCAAGGCTGTACACATAGAATTTGTCACAGATCTAACTTCTGAAGCTCTAATCGCAACGCTAAAAAGATTTTTTGCGCGACGTGGGAAAAGCTCCATAATTTTTAGAGATAATGCTACTAATTTTATAGGTGCTTCCACAGAAATTAAAAAATTATACCAACTAATGGTAGGTAGCGAAGACATTTCGAATATGCTTTCATCCGAAGGTATAAAGTGGAAATTTTTGCCGCCTAGAGCTCCCAATTTCAGCGGTCTTTGGGAAGCAGGCGTGAAATCCTTTAAATATCATTTTAAGAGAGTAGTAGGTCCTGCAAGACTAACACTCGAAGAGTTTTTAACAGTAATTACTCAGATTGAGGGCATCCTCAATTCGCGACCCCTCTCTCCTCTACCAACTGATACTGATGAAATGCAAGTATTAACTCCAGGCCATTTCCTCATAGGAAAACCTATCAATTCTATCCCAGAAACTAACTTCATAGACAAAAGAGACAATCTTCTCAGTCGATGGCAACGAACTCAAAAGTTAGTTCAAACTATTTGGAGACATTGGCAAAATAATTATTTGAACCATTTACAACAGCGCTCAAAGTGGCTGCTTAAAAAACAAAACTTAACTCCTGGCATGCTAGTTCTAATAAAGGACATTCAACTTCCAACTTACCAGTGGCCATTAGGTCGAATCATTAATGCAATTGCAGGCTCAGATGGCAATGTCAGAGTAGCAGAGATACGTACTGCAAAAGGAAATTTTAGAAGACCTATTTCTAAAATTTGCATTTTACCTATTGTAGATAATTTTGATTTAAATTGAAATGTTTATTTGTGTTTTTTAATGATTATTCTAATTGTTTTCATTGTGCAATTTATTATTGTCTTATTTGTTTTGTTTATACTTATGTGTCAAATTTGTGATGTAACTTTTGTACATTTTTTTATTGAAACATATATATATTTCAACGCCGGGCGGGATGTTCCGTACTTGTAAAATCACGCCTTTGGCTCTGGGACATCTTCCCTTGGCGAACTCTGTAACCACTTCAACCTGGCAACCATATAATATCGCAGAACAGTTTCTGAAACTGTCTCGCTAACACGCAATGAAATAAACGCATTTATACAGTCCATTCGCAATTATGATTCTATAACGCATAGACCGCACAACAACCTTTATATGTTTCATACATCGTTTTATCATGTTTCCGAACCATTCTTAATCATTGTAATGATAAAGTACTATTTCATTCATATGCCGCAAAAAGCGCAAACGTCATTTTCTCACCTACCGAGATTCACACATTAAAAAAAATAATTTCGATAATTATGTTTGTTTTTATTCGGGAAGAGGAACATATTTAATTAAACAACGGTGGAATGAAAATCAATTTCTTCGTACTATTTTCAAATGAAGGCGGCAGGAAGGGTAGAAAATTTGGCAACATTCTATATGGATGGAAGTTGGAGAGAAAACCCCTCTCGACTGGTCGACTTGATAAGTAATAAATCAACCTTTGAATAATTTATACTGCTATATCTACAATTCTTTCAAATTAAAATAGGCTTTCGATAGTTACTATTATTCAGTAAAAAACTAAAAGCTTTGGTTCTGTAATTAAACATTAACGAAAAAACGAATTTGTTTATTATTTTAAGATTTCGTGATCAGATGACCCAAATGACGACTAAGCTGTCACTAAACACTTCAGACTTTCACATCACCCAATGGAAAGAAAGTTTTACTTCTTACTGTCAGTTTTAAAGTACACTAACTCCAATGGAGTCAATGTTATTGGTATTGCAAGACATTACCACACTTCTTACTCTGTTCTATGAAATCGTGTCCTGCAAGTTGTGCAATGAATTTGCAAAACTAAATTTCTCGACACATTTGATAAGTTTCAAGTGAGCACAAATCGTTCCACATTCACTGGCAATTTTTCAATAATGAAACCAGTGGATGTTCCCAACCTTTTTAGCGTATTCTCCAAAAGACATTCTCCTTTTCCCTTGGAAGTTGCATACTTTGGGTTAAGCCGTAAATGCGACTAGGGCTCAGATTTTTATTTTAACAGTTTCACTTATGGACATTTTTGTGCTCCATAGTATAGTGAATGAAAGCAAATATACGTTTTGGATACTTTTGTGTCAACTGATTTAAATTGAAATTCAAGATACAATTACAATTTTAGTAACAAGATCATATGCTAATCTTTTATTTATCTAAGTCAGTGCGCCGTATTATTGTTTTTACATGCATGCGAATGCATAAAACTTAAGACACTTTTTATCAAATTTTCATATGAATTTACACTTTATACAGAACTGTATCAAATTCTACTCGACTAACTTTTGTGTTTTGTAGTTATCTTCATCGATCCTCATCGATTTCATTAAAAAAGATAGAAATCTAAAAATTGAGTAAAGATCATATTCCAAATTTCATTCTTTTAGCTCAAAGGATTTTGAGTTACTTTCACTGAAAAATAAGTGCAAGAAAGTATTTTTTGTCTCGGGGGATATCTGAAACATAAGGATTCATAAAAGAAAATTAAACTTGGATTCCCCCCCCTCAATTAAAATGCTTTGAATACTTCGTTACATATATATGAATACTATATTGTTCCATAATTTATCGATCTGGAAAAAAAATCTAATTTGAGATAACGAAGGGACAGAAGTGTAATGCCAAGTTAATTATTTAAGTGAAATTTACCAAATGAAGATTGTTATCTTAGCCTTTTATAGTTCCGAACATTAAAAAATCTAACAGGAATTCGTTGCGAAAGTTTTAACACCTCACAATATTACTTTGTTGCTGCTTAGAAAAACCTTCATCATATAAGTATTCAACCATTTTAAAATCCCATACAAATTATACCTCAAGAATAGTAGCTGTTTAAATAAATTATGGAGATTACAATTTCATAAAAATTAAAAATATTGATAATACGAAAAGAGAAATTTATTTGCAAGTTTAATATACAGATAACAATATGTTGTTTTGAAGATTATAATATGTTAGATAATATATTTGCAATCATTTTGTACAGAATAAGATTTCGCAAAAACAATTTTTAAAAACACTTTAGAATTTAATATACTGATTTTTTAATCATTTTATTATTATTCACTTTTTAGTCTTTAAAAGTGAATTAAATATCACAGGTTTTTGAAATCAATACCTTCTAAATATACTATATAATATAATAGTACTGCCATTAGAATACAATAAAAATGTTAATTAGTTGGTTAACTTATAATTAAGTTAAAGCACTACCAGTTAGAATTCCAATAACACAGTATTTAGTTATCTAAAATATCAGAAAGTGAGTGAAAAAATCTATTGCAAAATTCCATCATTTTAAACATTAAATAATCAATTTAATTGAATTTGATAAAATAATTTTAAAAAGTTTTTATGTATTCAAAGGCTATTTTTTAAAAACTTTTTCAATTATTTAAAATTATTTAATCTACAATTCATTATTATGGATATGAAACCTTAGAATCATTTTTTTAAATTAAAATATAAAATGCCATCACTAATACGGAATAAAAATTGTACTTATATTAACTTATAATTTATAATAGTGATTAAATAGTGCATGATTAAATTAAAATAATATAAATAAATTTTTAACTTGTATATGGTACAAGTTAACAAAATTTTAATATTCTAATACAATGTCGGGAGAAAAATTCGGTTATAAAATAATTAGAAAATCTGATTTTACTATTTTACTTGTAAAAAAATGATTAAATTTGTATAAATTACTATAATGGAATTGTAAATTCATAACGAATTTATTCGAGTGATGATTTCTTTTATTTAATCTATTTTTCCTATAAATATAGAAATATTACAAAAATTAAATACTATTTTAACATTTTTGCATTCAAGATTTAAAATATTAAGATGAATTTTTAAAATAAACTTATACAAACGAGCAATTTTTTTCAGAAATTTTATTTGTTAACAAGTGCAAAAAAGAGGCAATATATGTTTTAAATTACTTGCATAGACAATAGAAAAAGTTTTGAGAGTTTTAAAAAAAATTAGAATTAATAAGAATATCTTTGAATTGATATATATTGAAATTGTATTTGAACTTAATTGCTGTAAAGGACTATTAGCATCTTTTAGCTTCTAGCAAAAATATTAGGCATTCATAAAAAGTCTTAAGAAATATCATGGATATGAAGAAAAAAAACTTTTTATCGCATTTTTAAATGGTTGCATTCATTAAATATTTGCAATCTTTAAATATTCCCTAACTGACGATTCAAATTAATGTATAACATATAGATTTTTCAGAAAATGTATTTGCTTATTTAGAAGTTACAAATATGAAACTAATAATTTATAACAATGATTTTTTAATAGGATTACTATCAGTTATGTTGTTATTACAACATATTTTTGTTCCGTTTTTACTGTGAACAAGCATATCTAGCTTCGTCTTTTTGAGTTCAGCCTTGACTAATGTAAACAAGATAAGCCTCAACTTTTATCTTAAAGTATCGATCATAAAATGTAAACTAAGATGGAAAATTTTGGAGTCAAACATTCGACTAACCAAAGGAAACAAAAACAAAATCCATTTCATACATGTACGAGGTATTTTAAAATAAACATTTCATATGCAGGTTAAGAACCTCATGAAAATGCCAATAACTGTGAAAATTATTGATATACACAGATGAAACTACTTATAAAAAATTATATGAATGTAGAATCTTTTTGATGGCAGGAATTTACAGTGTTTCATTGAATATTAGTCATTAACAAGTTTTACAAACAAAATATTAGTTGATAAATGTTTTTTTAAACTTTTTAAAGCTCTAGATGCCGAAGTTTACAAAAACTATATAATTGTAGATAGCGATTGCAAAATCTTCAGAATGAATCTTTTTCATAGCAGGAAAATTCATTTTCAAAACTATCGCTTTCAATTTTTAAAAATTTATGTGCGTATATATATATATATATACGCACTTGTATGTATGTATGTATATATATATATATATATATATATATATATATATAGTTCACATTTTCAAGCGTTAATAAAATACTTTCTATTCATCTAATCAAGTTCATGTAAATTTTTTAAAATTTGTAGTGGATAACTTCTGATTTTAATACAGTTTTTTCGAATATTAATTCATCAGTTTTTATTAATTAACTAGCTTTTACCCGCGACTGGAAATTTTGAACATGGAAATTTTGAAGTGTATATTTGAGAACTGATAGTCTAATCATAATGTAAAATGTTAGCAAACCATTTGCAGGAGACGTGAATTTTAAACATGAATTGGGGTAGCAAAAGCAGATTAGAAATTAATAAGAAATAATAACAAATGCAGATTAGAAAAGTACTTCTGAAGGAATCGAAAGATCTATTACTTAACAATCATTATATTTAAATGTATCAAACACTACGAAAATAAACTGAATCGTTTGAAATAATCGGTTGTTATATCTAACCGCATTAGTGTTGGGGGGGATTACTTAGAACTTTAAGGTTTTTTCCCCTTTGCCGGGCGCAAATGAACAATCGCCAAAGAAATTTGAGAAGTTGGCGAAATTCTAAATTATTTTCGAACGGAAATATACCACTATAAGCATATATGAAAAATACATAGCTATGGCAAATACAATTTAATTACAAAACACACAATTGCACAGCTTTGATATACAGTCATTTTCGCCCAAAAAAAGTTAGCCAATAAATTTTAGCGAAATGGCCGAATTTGGCTCGCATTGATTTTTTAAAAAAAATATCACATTTCCTATTTATTTTATTTCATATAAACACGTGCTCAAAATGACATTTTTCAAGGTTTTATTTGCTGTAGTCATTGACTATTTTTTTTTAAAATCAGAGCCTTTGTAAATGCAATGACAGCATGTTATTAAAAACTGATTTTTTCGAGATGCTCGTCCAGATAATAAAATTTTTATTTTTCGCCTACGAATTTATTATTGAACCCAAAAACCTCCTCCCCAAAACAACATCATGTTCTGACATGATAAAAATTTAAATAAGTCTTGTTACCTTAAAAGTATATTTGCTGCTGCAAAGGAAGTCATTTGGAAACAGTTATAATATTTTTCTATGTTTGTAAGGAAGTGCATGGAATCCTTCCCAGTATCTGAAACCAATGAGTACAATGGCTCTGGAGGTGGAACCAATGGCACTAATTTCACTTTGCCATTTGTGCTACGCAATCCATTTGCTTCATTATTGTATTCAAATGCCTTACCAATAGCAACGCATTGGTAGGAACTGTAGTCAATTGAAACATCGAAATAATGATGACACACACACACACCTTTTTTTTTTTTTGCTATCCTTTTTTTTCCTTCACTACTTTTCTTTCTACAAACCCTTTTTCCCCTTCGTTGTTCTTTATTTTGAGCAGGCATAGATTAAATATCCATACACAGAAAAAACTAAGAAATTAAAAAGAATCGTTCATACATAAATCGTTTCAAAAATAACATAAACACATTAAGAGCTCTTCATGCCGTATTTATATATAAAAAAGAATTTTTCATATTTAAGAACAGCAACAACAAAAAAAGCAACTTTATATCAGAACACAATCAATAGAAACAGTAAAAAATAAAACTATCAAATAATGAACAAAATGATATCACGTCCGTTTGGAAGAATGTTTTTAATCAGTATAATCAGCTGCATAAAAGCAACTATTTTCTTTCTTTTTTACACTCCCTGTTTTTTATAAATGAAAATCAACTGACTTCGCGTATTTCTTCCTAAACAAATCATAATTTATTATTTCCTGCTATCTCAGTTGGTGTGGGGGAAGGGAATGTAGATTTTTGGCTGGAAAGTAAGAAAAGTGTCGTTTTAACTATTTTCCACGCAGTTTTTTAATTTTTTTCTCTCCATAAGAACCATCCTCGTGTCTTAACGAAAATATTTTTAAAAAATTAGCCGAATCGGTCGAGCCGTTCTCCAGTTTTGCTCTTAGCAACGCATTTCGAGTTGCATTTTTATTAATATAGAAGATTAAAAACTAACTTGCTCGCCTTTATTATAATTATTTATAGTATTAGGGATTGTTGGGTCGGGATAGCCCGGTTGGTAGCGAGTTGAATTCGCATCCCTTGTGTTAGAAAACAAAAAATTGTAATTATTTAATAAAAAATAACAAAAATAAGATTTTTCCTAATATCCAAAGTGGGAATTGATTTTAAAAATTTGCTTTTTTTAATATTATTTGTTACGGTAAATATCAGTAGCAGAATTCATTTGGATACTACAATATGTGGTTACTTTTGTATCGTCTTTAACTTTATTAAGAAATTTCCTAACGCAGGAATAATTTGTTATTGTGCTGTATGTGCTAATTCTTGCACATTTCTATTTTTAGAATTTTTTTATTCTGTTTATATAATCCATGAGCGTAGAATCATATTTACTTAATAATTCGATTAAACTTAAAAATTTATCATTATTAGACGTTCCTAATATTTCACCTTTTTCTTGAAGCAGAAGATTATTATATGCTAAAAATAATATCACATTTACAATTTTTTGAAATAGTAATATTACAGAGAAGGATCTTTTCTCTCTGAGTAATTTAAGTCCTTCTTTTCTTTATTTATATTAACTTGATCTCTTATATGGATTGTCGAACATAAATTTAGTTGTTTCAGTAATTCTTTCCAAGCAATAAATGAATTAAGTGACAGACAGAACCTGAGCCGGCCTTCTGGGTGGTGCAGCGGATGCTATGCACCAGGGTCTCGGGATTGAGGGGCCCCAAAATGATTAAGAACTAAAACAATATTCTGGATTATAATAACGGAATGGAAAGACGAGAAGATGAAATTGAATTTTAAAAATCGACGGGTTTGGAAATTTATGGGTATATTCATGTCTAATGCACATATGTAGCATATTACAAATCTAAGGCAATAATTTACCGGCATTTACCTCACCTATTAAGTAAGATTGTATATAGTGTTTGAAAATTCGTACAATAAAATATTTAATATTGTTAGATCTTACCATATTCATGACAATAGCAAAATGCAGAAACTGAAAGTCATTGAAGAACTACATACGAATATAATCGAATCTGAAAAATAACTATGAAAATGGCGTAACTTATTTCATCAAGTGAATATAAGTGATCCATATTTATGGCTAAGTACTATTATAAAGAATAAATTTAGAATGTTGTGTTAAAATCAGACCTGTATAACACAAAGGATGTTTTGCGAAGAATCCTGAAGATAAATCATTTTCCACTAAGTATCATTTTTGGAAAAGAAAAAAAAAAGCCAAATGGTGAAATTTAGCTTCGTAGCTGGTTATTGCATCCAAAAAGACTCGGTTTTTTTTATTACTATTGTATTCTGTTTTCTAAAAGACGTGGAATTTAACAATTTACACGATTTATAAGGGATTATAATAACTGGAGATATCTGTCAAATGTGATTGAAGACCATGAATGTTCTTATGGTCATTTCCATTCTTTTATCGTTTGGGGAAAATTACTAAAATGACTAAATTTATGTTCGACTATTGATAAAACCGGTCAAGTAACTATATATAAATAAAAGGGACGACTTAAATATTTCAAAGAATGTGATTGATTCTAATTTGAGCATGTAATAATCTTCCACTTCAAGGAACTCAAGAAATAATAGGAACCTCTAATTATGGGAATTTTTTAATCGAATTTTTAAGTAAATTCTATTCGGTGACAATGGATCATATAAACTGGAAGAATTTTTTTAAAAAAAAAATAGTATTTTTCTTTATTTAATAATTTCTGCGTTAGTAAATGAAATCGTTAACAAAATTAAAGACTTTATAAAAGCATACACGTACTATGGTATCTAAATATACTCCTGATATTTTCCTATGAGGAACAGATTCCGTTCATTACGAGGTATACGAATTCTGAAGAAAAAGATTAACTATAAATGAGTAATTTTAACTATAAATGAGTAATTTTAACTATGAATGAGTCATTTACAGAGTTTTACCTATGAATGAGTCATTTACAGAGTTTTAACTATGAATGAGTCATTTACAGAGTTTTAACTATGAATGAGTCATTTACAGAGTTTTAAGTATAAATGAGTCATTTACAGGATTTTTAGAAATAACTGATGTGACAGAAGAAGGACTAAAAAAATTCTTTTGAGAATATTAAGTAAGCTTGATTTAGGTATTGTGAATTGTTTTGGACTGGCATACGAAAACCGTAGCATTATGAAAGGAAAATATAAGATGTACAATCTGAAAAAACTGCTCAGAGCCCTAATACAATTTATATGTCTTCCCAATTGTATTATTTTGATTTATTAATTTCTGTTGCCAATTAAAGTAATGTATATTCTTTTTTTCTTTTTTCTTTTGGATATTGCAACGTTTATATTGTTTATTTTCTGCATCTACAAAAATATTACGCTTAAACCATTATGCGACACTCGTTGGGAAGCCAAAACAGATTCATTAAAAAGAGTGTATACACAGTTTGAGAAATTTGTAATGCCGTAAAAGAATTTATTGATGCAAATGCCGATCTTAAAGATAAAAGTCTGAGGAATTCAATTCCAGGAGTGCCATTTATTTTATGTTTAATAGTATGGTTTGCAATATTGTCTAAATTTATCAATATCAATAAATAATTTCGATCAATAGCAAATGATATTGAATGATTTAATTTTAATGAATAAAATTAAAACTGAAATCCAAAATTTAATACATTTTTAGACGAAGCCATTATAAATTGTGAAATTTGAATATTTCAGGATATTTTTCTGAAAAAGAAAAAGATTATATTCTAAATAGCAAGCTAAAGTTAGAAAATCCGATACAAGAATTTAGATGCCGTTTTTTATAATAATAATAATTGGTACTTTATTGCTCAAATAGAAGTATAATTGGTACTTTTATTGCACAAATAGAAGATAGATTTAAGATCATTTCAAATTAATTCATATTTTTCTAAATTAATTATTTCAGCCATTAGAGAGAGAGCTAGGCATTTTTTCAATAAATTAAAAATTAATAAGGATATATCTTTGGTCAGGTATTGTGTACAGAAGATTTAAATGCGCGTGCTGTATTAGACATAGAAAAGGAAAAAGGGAAAAAAATGATTGTAATCTGAAAAAAAAATTAACTTTTCTGAAATATTTAACAGCCAAAATAAACTTGCAATAATAATATATGTTCAGGTTTGCACTTTTTTTTCTACTTAACAAAAAAAAAAGTGCCCCCGAAAAGTGTTTTGCACCCAGGCCTTTTTATTAGAGAAGGCTGGCCCAACTTAGGACCTATTACAAACTTATACTCTCAAAAAAATCGCTCAGTTGTGTGCATTTGTCTTTTTTTGTTATGTATATTCTATGAATAACATTTTTAATTATTTTTTTACTAAGACAACTATTACAAATTTAGACGAATCTGAAATTATATAATTTTAGAAGCTCTTTTAGTGCAGCCAAAAATATCCCATATTACATAAGTTTATTATTTCTCATCAAATTGTAATCGTTAATATTTCATTCATAAAGTTGTAGCTTAATAAATGAGAGCTCAGAAAACAGATTTTTTACAATTATAAAACCTAGTTTACGTGTACGCAATTTATTTACTTCCTTTAATTATAGTGTATTAATACAGAAAGCAACTCTTCTTAGCATGCATATTGCAAAAGAATGTTGATGGCACTTACTTATGTTTTTATAACATTTACATTAACCCTTAACCAAATTTTAGTTGGGGGGAAAATGATCGTTATTTAATGAAGTTTAATAAATTAGTAAAGCTTGAAAATTTACTGCCGAGAAAGTAATAATTGGATGAATAAAATAAGGTTTATTTTCTGAAATTTACAATGAAATATCAACAAGAAAAAAACAACTCTTATGCCATATTCATGTAATATATATAGCCATATTCATAAAACCTTTCCTAATAATTCCACTGACAGATAATCGAAGTAAATGAAAGTAAAATTTCAGTTTTTCATTAAAAAAGAATGATAACATCTTAGCTGAAAGACAAAAAGAGTCGTCAAAAGTGCTACTTCTTAATTCGTCACCTCGTCAGTTATTCTGCGAAATCTAGTCCACACTGGAATGACTCAATAACAAACAGCATAGGCTTAATGGACGACAATTGAATCAGATATCTAGAAGACTATTGACTTAAAATCGTCGACATCCGCTTCATTGACTTCTTAGTGAACCGGCCAAAAATAATCAGCAAGATCTGTTCGGTTATTCTGCCGAATGTAGTATAAATTAGACTGAATTGACGACATTTGAATCAGATGCCTGACAGGATACCGATTTAAAATCGTCGACATCTGTCACATTGATTTCTTAAGTGACTGACCAAAATTAATCGGCAGAATGCGCAGAGGCGTACCTGAATAAAATGGCATCCTGGGCAAATACCATAACAGCGTCCCTTGGCCACTTTTTTTTTTTTTTTTTTGAACTGCAATCCTTATATTCTCCATATCGGAAGCTGTATGTCGGAGAAGGGTTGAGGTAGAAAAAAATTGACGGTTAATATTTTTGCATAAAACATTTTTGAACTAATATGATCCAGCGCTAATTAAAGGACCTTGATTATCTAACTCAGATTTATCTAATAGATTCAAATGATCTAACAATATTCTAAATATAATTCCTAAAAATAGTTTTCATTACGGACATTTAAGTTACCATTAATGAAATTAAAGTCATTGTTTCATCAAACTTTTAAATGTTTTTTTCTTCTTTTAAAAAGGATCACTCTGTCTTAACTAACTTTTTAATCAAGAAATTTAGTTTACTTTTAAACTATGAAAAGGTAGTTAGTGATATTATAGCTTTCGAATGTTAGAATTTCTTTCTTCTTTATGCATAATCTAGATAAGCCAGTTTCTGTTTCAGGTTTCAATCTGTCATGTATATTTTGCTTAGTGAATATGAATTATTTAAAAGATTTTTCATAAATTCAAAGCGAATAGATATTTTTTATTGGGCATTTTGTGAGCAAATAATAACTTTTCTTTTTATAAGAGATAAGGCATCTGTATCTAATAATGTATCATTCATTTATGTAATTTTATGTCAAAAAAATAACGCAAAACAACTTGTCAATAAACAATGACTTAATTAGCTAAGAAGTGGAGACTTATTTAAATCAATTTTGTGCTTGACCAAATCTTAATTAAATTTGTACTTTATTGGAGGTCATTCTGTTCGCAAATTTGATTATAAAGGACTAAATCATTATTTGTAATCGCTGTTAAAATATTCAGTTCATTTTGTTTATGCATCAAAATACAGTTTCAATACAGTGATTCGTTCTTGTTAATAGTGTTGTACTTTTTTCTAAAAAAAGAAACTAGTGCTTTCAGCATATCGAACACTAAATAAGTTCAGTAATAATTTACAATCGGTTGACATTAATAAATTAATACAGTTAACTTGACTGACGAAGCAACAGCAATTTTAAATTAGTAAGTGTTAATAAATATTTACGTAAATATTATAACACATTAACTTATTATATCGAAGGTTCAATTATGATAAAAACACATGATTATGATTTTCTTTTTCTTATCTGCCTAGATTGTTCTTTTAATACGAGATATCAAATGCTGTAGAAGATAATTAGGGAATAATGTTTATTATAAGATTTTCAAATGAAAATCCAAAATCCTTATCCCATAAAAACTCTAGTGTCAAAGCAATAAGTCCTATGTTATGTTGATATTTTTTCTTCACGCTCTAATGAAGGAGGATATAATGTTTTGTTTTATCAAATGTCTGTGGTATGAATTGTTTATATTGTGGTGATATATCTGCCTCTGCTTATTAAAAAAATATTCAAACCATCATGATTCGATTTTCAATATCAGCGATAAAAATTTAGGCAAGAGAAAAATCATCCTTATAATTTTTAAGGATCTAGGTAATAAGTAAAAAAATTAAATCGTACTTTTAACTTAAATGCAATTAATTTGTTTTTCTCTTTTCCCTTGCCTGTTCCCATCTTCGTTACGATACGGAAAATGCGATATTTTATTCTCTTATTATCTATTTCACCAAATGCAGCCGTTATGCTAATTTAGGCCATTATCTGGATATTTCAATTGCTTATAATCTATTCAATTCCTGATCGGTTTTAAATTATCATATTCGTTAACATCCAACTCGTCACATTACCCTTCTAAAGCGGTACTACTGCGGATGAAATTCTCGATTTCTCCCCGCCGAGAGGAAGAGAGAAGCAACCATCTGCATACGTGCCCCTTCACTTTCCCAGCCTGCGTAAGGGTGACCTACCTTGAAAAACTGCCTTTTAATTTTAGAACCGCTCTTTTTTTTCCTTTTTATTAATACTTGTGGAATGAAACAGATGTGAAGGTAAGGGCTTTCAAAGTAACACTTATGTAGATTTTTAAAATGTATCCTAATATTTTTTCTTATTCTAATATTTTGCTTATTATAATCATAGACATTTGCTATTAAAAAACAACGGACAACTGAATATTACCATCCTGGCAAGAAGAACAGATTAAGAGATTCTCGGGACTGAAAAATCTATTAATAACCTTTTATTGAGAAATTTAATTCACTAAATTTTGTACAAAATTTTTTTATCTTGTATAAATGAAAGAGAGAATAGTTTTACCGAAAAATTTGATACATTAATTGTAAGCAAAAATTAGAATTCTTAAAAATTTTTCTTATGAATTATATTTTCCCACCAATTTAAAAAAAAGTAAATATAATCCTATAAGTTATATTACATTAAATCTTTGTCATCTAAATAGAAAAAAAAAATAAAAAAAAGGCCGACTAAATAGCATTATTGTAGATTTTTAAAATTTATTATTCTAGTATTTTTGCTTATCATAATCATAGGTATTTGCCATTAATAAAGAACGGACAGCCGAATGCTGGGCCTCTGACAAGAACAGATTAAGAGATTCCCAGGAGTGAAGAATCTATTAATAACCTTTTATTGAGAAATTTAATGTACTAAATTTTGAACAAAAAATTGTATCTTGTATAAATGAAAAAATTAAGTTTTACCTAAAATTTTGATATTTAATTGTAAGCAAAAATTAGTATTCTTAAATTTTTTTTCTATTGATTTAATTATATTTTCCCCAGCAGATGAAAAAAGTAAATATAATCCTATGTATATTATATTAAATCTTAGTCATCTAATTTAGGGGGGGGGGGACGTCGTCTGAATAGTATTATTGTAGATTTTTAAAATTTATACTAGTATTTTTGCTTATTATAATCATAGATATTTGCGCTTAACTAAGAACGGACAGTCGAATATTACTACCCTGACAAGAAGTTTACACACAGCCGAGACCTATAACTAAGACCTCCACTTATCAAAGAGCTCCATTCCATATACATAGTAGAAGTAGACTTCGTCTAAAATCCAGTAATAAAACGGAGATGAGAGTGAACTCCTCCAACTTCTTGAATATTGTTTATTCCCGAACTGGTGTTATCAGAAAATGATCTCATCGTGAATTGATTTAGAGTTACTATTATTCTTTCTTAAACTTGGAAAAGAAATTTTATTTATAATTTATTTCACCTTTTTATATTTCTATTTTTACACATAGAGGGGACAAGGTATCTTCATTTTTGAATGAAAGATTAATCACTGGCTATAAATTACCAGGGAATTGCACGGAAGTGGATTTCTGAATAAACAATTAAATAGATCAATTAAAAATATTATCAGTCTAGTTTGCCAAATACATTTTGTTAAAAATAATTTATAGTAAGAATTTTAACATTTTATTTCATTTCATTAAGTATAACTGCTTTGGATCATACCTAATTTGTTAAATTCTCTTAATTATTAAAGTATTTATAAATTACGAACATCTGCTTAAAAGAAAATATGTAAAAAATAGATGTAACAGAATCAAAAGCCTTAATAAATAAATATAAATACATACATATTAATAACTAACTAATTCATAACTAAATTAATGGGAAAAAAATTCACCGAAAATAAATCATTAATTCGTTTATAACGTTACAAATGCGAAACTGAATCGAATTATTTATTAAAAGAGTGGTCATAAAATTCGCAGTATAACCTTTGTGATGTCTATCTCTGCTTCCGGAAATGCGGAATGCAGCTCCTTCCTAAATTTAGCTCTCATCGCTAAGCAACGGAGAGACCAGATATCGATCGAAGATCGACGGCGGAGCAACAAGACAGGTGATAAAATGATGGATTCAAAATGGCTTCCTTCGTTCCACGGAGGTGAAAAAATAGTAAAATATGCGAAAATTTTCTTGGCTTAAATTATTTGAGAAAAACTATTTCCCATACACACGTGAAGTTTCAATACTTAAAGAAGTTGTATAAGATTCTATATATGACAATTTTATAAATATTTAAAGTTCCACAATTTTTTTTCCTTGCCAAATATAATAAAATAAAGTTATATAGTTGTGTTTTTAAATACTGTCAAATTTTTTAATTGTTATTTTAAATTCGAATTTTTGGGATAACCAACTTATATAAAATAAAATAATAATACAAAAAAATATGGTATGATCGTCAAACTGTAATTTTTTAAAAACAATAAATTGTCAAATTGGTAAACTAACCATATTCATTAGTTAATGTGGGGCATATTTTTTATGGTTTGGTTAAGATTGGTCAAATGTCTGCTCATTTTTCTGTTTTGTCGCAGAATTTTTTAACAAAAATTCCGATTATAAGTACACATAATTTAATGGATTCTTTTAAATGAATTATTCTTTTCAAAGGTTAAATAATTTAATATCAAATTTTGCGTATAAAGACCACATTCTCAGGGTTCAATCGAGTAAAAAACAGTCAACTATTGTAAAATTTTGAACCTTTCAATTAAATTTCGAAATTTCAGATCTTTAAGGAGGAAAAAAATTCTATTTCAAATCCTGAAAAACATGTTTTTAAATCTAAAAATCTCAGAACAAAAGTGGCTTCTTTTTTAAATATTTTATTTTTTCATTCTGAAGTAAGTAACGTTTTACTTTAATGTGTTTTAATCAATGAAATAATAATTGATAATTGTCATGATCGAATGCGAATCCATTTTTCCAGCCGGGTGCTTTCTTCCTCCTCTCCTGCTTTGCATACAACATCCCAATATGAAATGTGAGCGCCATCTTTTGGTTACTTTTGGAACCATTTTTGGAAGTGAATGGGAGAAAAAAAATCCAATGCTCCTCTGATTATATTCGAGCAAATATAATCATTTTTTTAATAAATGATTTTTTTTCCAAACATTAATTCTTTTATTATGAATTACTGAAGTTTACACGATTAATCATCTCTTTTGCCTGTACTCGACATGTTATATATAAAGGTATTATATGGGCATAGCTTGGGGTAAAATTAGTTGATAATCATGGAAATTTTAAGAAACAATTTTCATCAATATTTCTTTTCCTTTCTTTCGAAATTAGTTAACAAAAGATTGAAATTATCAGCCGTAATTTTGCATTTAAAATGAAGTCATATGTTATATAACGACATAAACTAGTCCTAAGCACTTAATTCCCAGATAATTTTATTTTATTTATTTTCCCTCAAATCTTTTCGGAAATTTTCTTAAGCATTCTTAAGCATGACACACTAAAATGTTAGTCTATATCCACCAATGATTGAATTATTTTGATAACACATCAAAAATTCTAAACTTAGGCCTAAATAATTTAATTAATTTTTTTAAGGAATTAATCCTTTTAAAAGTTAAGAATGTAATATTTGATTTTGATTTTATAAAATCAAAATCCTTAGGATTCAAATACAGCAAAGAAAGAATTAACAATAAAATGACAACAATAAAATTTTCAGCCTGTCAATTAGGTTTTAAAACATCAGATCTTTTAGAAAAATTTTTGTTTGAAATCCTCAAAGCACTTTGTTTAAAATCATACACTTGCTGTCCTTTGATTAAGTAAGTCTTAGTCTATCAATATATATAAATCAAAATAAACAGAAAACACGCATATCTCACTAAAAAGTATTACAATTTAAAATATTTTATGTTAAATTTTACATTTTTTAACATATTTACATATTTTTAAACCTGGGAATTCCAGATAGTAATGTCTAAACATTTCTAATAATTTTATATACCTTTCTAATCAACACAGAAACGTTTTAAATTTTGTGAATAAGGTTTACAGTTAATTAATCTGCATTCACTTTCTTATAGAAAAGTAGATGATGTATTAAATTGAATGTTTTAATGTCATTAATAGAATGTCATTATTATAAATGTTAACTTTTGTAGATTATGCATTGTGAAACTTGAATTTTAATATAGAATCTTTTATTAATATTCGGATCATATTAGTAGAGAAAAAGAATTTTATAAAATTGTTTTTTAGAGTTTCATTGAAGAATTAATGTCTTAAAAAATAGGTATAAAGGGTATTTTATTGAGTGACCTGTGGATATTTTGAACTACTGTATATGGATGTTCATATTAAATGTGAAATATCTCTCCTTAAATTAAATATATTTCATACAACAGTTATATTTATTCTATAAAATTATCTTTGCAATAGCCGAACTTTTTGTCAACTTTTAGTTTGTGGATTAAAAACTAAACTTGCTTCAAAATGTTTCAATTATGCAAAACATCATCTTTTAATCTTAAATCTGTTAGACTAAAAGAGGTTTAGCAAAATAAATCTTTTTTATTTTTAGATACATTTAAATAAACATTTTACTTGGAAATATTTTTTTAATCAGCTGCACTTTTTTAATATTATTTTGCTATAAAATAAAATTGTTCAGGAAAAACTGAAGATGATGAAAGATGGAAAGAATAATGAAAAATTCAAATGAATTAAATTTTCAGGAATTACTTTATTTTATTTATTACTTGCAAATTTTCAGTAATCGGTTGCTATTAAAATTGACTTACTTTTTTGTTGTTGTTGTCAAAGAATTTTAAATAAGGTACTCAATATATATATATATTTGCTGTTCATGTGAGATTTTTTTTTAAGTTAAAAATGTATCTTTATGTATACTAGATGCTAAGAATTTGAAATAAGAGAAATTGACTGATAATATTTATTCTAGTGAGGCATGAAAATATTGGAGAAAAAGTGACTTCTTTAAATATCTTATTTTTCAATTTAAAGTAACATTTTCTTCATTTTACCTTGATATGTTTTTGAAAATGTGTGTTTGTGTGTGTCTTTACAAAAAAATTGTTTACAATATTATTTATTATACATTATATTGTTTGCAGAATTATGAAACTTTTTTGACTAAAATTAAGCTAAAATTAATTTTTCCGCATTTTAACTCAATTCTTCTTAAAAAGAGCTTACATTAATGAACATCTTTATATTCAGCTTCCAAATTATTAATGGATTTATATTTATAAGAACCTATTTTTAAACTTGAGAATTAATAATATCAATTAAAGTTTAGAGTGCGTATATCTACCGCTTCAAAAGATTTTAAACTTCCATATCTTGCTGGATATAATATTCTCTACTGGCAGATGATAAACATTTCTAAATTTTCATAAACAATCTTTACTGTACTGTGTTGAAATTTACTATGCAAACCATCATAAATTCAAGGAAAGTTTGAAATTTTAAACTATGTCACATTTTTTTAAATGTTATTTTTTTAATGGATAATACTAAATGTAATTCCCTAGTTAAATTAAAAGTAAATTTTATAGGTGAAGAATTAAAAATTAAAAAAAGGCATATTGATTGTCATTTTCACAAAGACAGGGCCGGCCGACATTCTCTATGAAGGGCTCCTGGTGCAAGAAACCATTTAGGGCCCTACATTTTTTTCAAAGTTAAAAAATACACAAATACGAAAACAAATTACTATTGCATGTTTATTTAATAGTAGAGCAAGTGCATTTACGCGTTATGAACACATGCTTGACCGAAGACAATTTATTAATTTTAATTTGCTGAAAGAGCGCTCAGCATTTATTATAGTAACTGGTTATGTAAAAAGAAATTTTAACATTCAATGCATTTACAAATAAATCATTATAATTATTAATTAATATATGTTGCAATATGTGTAGAGCATTATTTACATCCCTTTCATTCAAATTCAAATCCTGTAGCAAAGCAATTATTTGATTGGCTTTTCATTTACATCGTTATTATAAAATGCTGTAAAGTTTTGTGAACACTTTTTAAATTCATGTCTTTCTAAAGTTTTTGTATCAGTAGCTAATCTTAAATATTTTTATTTTATTTTCTATCTGTACAATAATAATATCAAAAACAGAGTTAAAAATAATATCTAAATTCCTCATCTAGCTTTTCTATAATTTTGTCTTCCGCTGTTTAGAAATATAATTTTTCTTTTTCTCGAATTCGTTTTTCAGAAAAATGTTCCGAAACATGCAAATTACGAGCGATCGTTTTTATTTGGTCTAAAAATGAGTGAAATTTTGGATTTCAGTTTTAAATTAATTGACTAATTTAAACATCCATTCAAAAGCAAAGGTTTTTACTTGAAATAGTTTAATGATAGTGCTAATTTTGGACAATATTGTAAGCCATACTATTAAACAAAAACAAATATAACTTCGTATATTGAATCTAATAACCTTTAATCTTCGAATGCCGCTATATTATTATTGTTTACATCAACAAATTCTTATAAGGGATTACAGATTTGTTCGGACTGTATAAACTGCTTTAATTGTGTCTATTTTGACTTACCAATATCTATATTTTTTTTTTTGGCTGAGTTTCGCATAATGGTTTATGAGTAATGTTTAAATACTTTTGCAGAATTTTCCATCTTTTTGTAATTGCAAACAATAAGTATTGTAAACGTTGCAATAAATCCAAAAAATTACAGCTGAAAGCAGCATCATAAATTAATAATTTTAAATGAATGTTTTAGGTTAGGCACATAAATTGCATGCGGGTTAGAGTAATTATTTTTTCATGCTGCTACTGTAGATGCATCTCTGTCAACTACAATTCTTGATATCTAAATCAAGCTCACTTACTATTTTCAATAAAGCTTTTGCTAGAGCTTCTCCAGTTACATCATAACTTCAATAAACCCTATTAATTACTCATCTTTACTTAATTTTTCTCTTCAAAATTTACATGCCTAATAAAGACTGAAGATTGTGTGTTTTATACGAGAAGTATCAGAAGTAGAATCCTTTTGGATACTGTTGTAAAATGTGGTTACTTTTGTATCGTCTTAAATTTCGTTAAGAGCTTCATTTTCTAAATGAAGAATAATTTGTTCTTTTGATGTATGTGCTAAATCATATACAATCCTTTTTTTAAACTTTTTTATATGCTCCATAAGAACAGAATCCAATTTACTAAATAATTCGATGAACTTCAAAAAAATTAGTTATTAGGCGTTTTTATTATTACACGTTTCCTCAAAAATTAATATTATTACGTTCTAAAAGTAGAATCACTTCTATAATTCTTTGAAATAGTAATTTAATTCATACCATTTCCTTATTTATATTAACTTGATTTATTTTATGAATAATAGAAGATAAATTACTTGTTTCAGTAACTCCTTCCAAGCAATGATGATGATGATGTCGTCGCATCCGCTTTTTTACGACGGGAAGAGGGGTGCATTAGCTTCTGAGGGTATGGACCCTTGAGCCTCCGAAGGCAGAAGTCTGACTTCTAGCTTATATGAGGATGAAACACTCACACTTGCACAGCCCCTTTTTACAGGTGGGGGGTATACTCACACATCTCACAGATAAAACTCAGAAGATCATTTATACCCGAACGGGACTCCCAGAACACGAGGAAGACGCGCTACCTCTGTGCCAGAAAGCCGACTTTCCAAGCAATGAATGAGTTAAGTGACAGATAGAACGCTCATGATCTTGAATTACGGTTGATAACTTTCTCCAGTTATTATAAACACCAATAAATCAAGTAGATTTTTCATTTCCTCCGGAAAATAATATACCACTAAAAAAAATACCGATTCTAGCGTTTTTGAATAAATCAGTCAACTGCTAAGTTGCGTTTCACCATTTGATCTTTTTTTTAAAGTAGTAAGTGGTAGAAGATAGTTTACCTTCAGCATTCTTAGCGAAAACCCTTTAGTGTTGACAGGTCTGTTTTTAACATAAAACATTTAAAACTTAACATAAAACATAAAAACATTTTAAACTGGTCATAAATCTGAATCACCTACATGTACTTGATCACATTTGTTATTGGTATTACTTTCTGATTCAATCATATTTGTATTAAAATATGGCTTTTCGAAGATTTTCACAGTTTCTACACTTTTATTGCAAGATTGTGTAGTTTGCACGAAACTTTCTTTGCCAGTTGAAGCTTGAATTGTAACCTCTGTAGTCCAAGCAATTAGTGCCAGAATTACTTCTCAGAAAAAGAAAATCTACTCATAACTTTTTTTTAATGCAGCTTCCTTTTTTTTTTTTTTTTTTTTGAAACCGAGTCTTAACACCCAGAGAGATACTTCCTGGACATGGATATGATTGGGTTAACAATATTAAACATTTTAAAGTGTGAATTATCAAAGTAATTCATGCAATTTTATTTTAATACGTGAGGTAAATGACCGTACTTTATGCGCATGATATTTTGCACACTTGCACTAAACTGTAATAAATTTGTAAACTTCGTATATTTCAAAACCCATTGATTTTTCCAGTGAAATTTCGTGTTCTTTCCATCTTGCTATTACCGTTCATAAAATTATTTTAGTTCTTGATCTCAATTGCGGGGGCCTGCGCATAGCATCCGCCGCAACCCCCCCCAAATGGGCGGCCTTGCACAAAGATAGAGTATTCATTATCTGTGTAATTTTCTTTTGATAGGATATGAAATTATTTTTGATAACCATGAAAAATTTTACATTGAAAAATTGTTATAATTGTTGAAATGAATTCTAAATTTTTGAAGATATAAAATATTTTACTCGTGTTTTTTTTTTAGCTACACATTTTCTACTTTTATTATTTTAAATATTTCTTTTTTTTTTGTAAATTTTCTTTCCTTTTTATAACATAATAGAGTATTTTATTCATGATTTTTCATCTAGATATTTCATAAATTTGTTATTTCAAATAACCATTTGGGGGTTATTTGTAAATTTTCTTCTCCTTACGTAATATAACTTAAATATTGGTCATTTAATTTAAATTAAGTTTTCCTTTTGAATCATTCTTGGAAGTGAGAAGAAACGTGTGTGTGTGGCCCATTTGTTGTAATAATTATTGAATATTGTTATTCATTCCTTCATCACTATTTATATACTACATTTATATTATTCACTGGCATTCTCTTCACTACAAAGGAAGTTGTTAAATTTCATTCTAAGATATTTCGAAATAGTTATCTACAGACCTTTGATATTTTTTTTTTCTTATTTAATTTACACTTCAATTTTCTTAGTAGTTTATTAATAATACTGTATATTAAATGTGTTTTTATGAATGCAAATTAAGATATTGTCCCTTTTGATTTTCCTTATGACATCCAGACTTTCTGCAAAATTAATTAGTTTATTTTGTGTTTCTTTCTCAGTAAATGAATATCTTGAGGAATCATCCATATAAAGATATACCTCAGGATTACACTTTAATTTTTGCCACTTTCTTCACTGACTTAGCATCTGATTTTCTTTTCACCTTTAGCAAATTCTTCATGAAAGAGAAAATTTCACCATGTTAGAGCAGGAAATAAATTAATTGGAGAAATGTTGGAATGAGTTGTTTCAATAGATAATTTGACCCCAAGAGGGCCCTGTAAGCCGGAATATTATCCTAATAGACCATTCAGGACTTGGCAGTGCCTTACACAGAATAATATTCATTCGGTTATTCATTACCAATTATTGAAATTCTTATTACATCATTGGAAAACTTATTAACTTTAAAAAAGTTTGTAACAACAGGTACTTCATGTGAATGAAAATTTCCTTTCTATTGTATCAACCAGAGGCTTTTCTCACTGTACTTATTAGATCCATAATATTCTTTATTTAATAGGTGCTGAAGTTATTTTTGATATTTTTTATTATAATTTTGTCCTTTGATACTGATTGACTAAGAATATTAAATATTTCGATTTCAAATGGTCCTTTTTGTATTTACTCTTTTTGTATTTGACTTGAAATGTTTTGAATAATGTGCTTTGGTAAGTAATAAGTCAAATTGTGGTTGAAGTGTGTGTTAGACATAGTGCTTGAATTATATGCATCTTCCTCTCTGTTTTTTTAAAGCCAAATGTTGTTAATAAATTCTTATTAAGCAATAAATTTTGAAATGGTTAAGTGATATTTTGTTATCCTCAGCTTGTTATTGTTTATGAATTGTGATAGTTAATTGTAACTTATTTATGTTGAATTTTGGACAGACTGGTATTCTAAATCATTTTCTTTAATTAAAGTTGTTGGATTGTCTTACGTTTTTAATATGTACCATTTCTTTCATTATAATTTTTTAATACAATATACTTGAAATTTATCACAAACGCTCTTTTCTTACTAGGCAGTGAATTTTCAAATAATGTTCATATTCAGCATCAGTAAAATTCCTGAAGCCTAATGTGATAGGTATCAACTTTGTTTACTGATTTCTGAACATTGCATATAGTGTAAACTTTTTTATTATCCTACTTTTGACTTTCATGATTACCGTTTGTTTATTCATAACAAATTTTTGCAGTGATTTAAAAAAAAAAACATATGAAAAGGAATAATATTACAAAACATTCAAGGTTTTATAACATGTCTTTTACTATTTAATATAATATCAGTGAAAAATCAGTATGCCAAATTAAGTTGATTTGGTTAATATTATTGGTGTTGAAACATAAATGAAACGTGAGACATTTATTCTCAAGGTTAAATTTTACTTATATTAATGCATTCTAGTTTTAAATGACACTAGAATGGAATGAATAAATTAACACATTACAGCTTTAACACATTATAGCAAAATCTTCTTGATATCCGAAAACTGAGCTTTATTCAACGAATGACCAATCACTCATAAAATTCATTCCCATTATACAATTTATCAAAATTTAAAATTTTTTAAGCTGGATTATTAAATCACTTGGGTTTTTGAATTTTGCAGACTTGTTAAAAAAAATTCCCCCTTTTACTTAAAAAAAAAGAAAAGAAAGAAGTAAAATGAAAATGAAAAGAGTCAAACGAAACGTCGAGGGAAATAACTTTGAATGAAAAAATAAATAAATAAATAAATCCGTAAGTATTGATATTCTGGGAAATTCTAAGATATCAAAAATTATAAAATCTTAAATTAATTATAAAAAAACTATAAAATCTTAAAAATTATATAAAAAAGCGAAATATCAAAGCCAATTGTTCCAAATAAATTACAATATGATTAGCAACATCATATGATTTGTTTCTTATTAACTGAAGAAGATATATCGGAGCGATAAAAATTCATTTTTTTTTCCTGGGAAAAATCAGAACCTTCGTTTTTTTATTTGATTTCCTAGGATAGTGTGTTCGAACGCGTTATAATTAAAATTTTATCAAATTTCTGCATTTCTCTTAGGGTTTATTTATTTCTAATTTGTTTGTAGATTTGTGTGATCGATTTTTCTTTTTGTTGGCTAATTGACTCAGATGTCAACAATTTTCAGCTAGCATAG
This sequence comes from Argiope argentata, assembly GCA_026289955.1. Classification (NCBI taxonomy): domain Eukaryota; kingdom Metazoa; phylum Arthropoda; class Arachnida; order Araneae; family Araneidae; genus Argiope; species Argiope argentata. The sequence continues at coordinate 51,002 of JAOUZG010008940.1, read as the reverse complement.
GATAAAGAAAAAAAGAACCCCCTTTAACAAAAAATGTCAATGCCATTTCCCGCAGCTACAAAAGGGGGCGACATTGACCGTAACCTTGACATTAGGTCGAGGGGATGACATTTTGTTGATTGCGTATTTTCGTTTTCTGCCTATTTTTACATTTCCATCAAAATATAAATTTCAAAAAAAAAAAAAGCATCACCCAAGAATCCATTTTTTTTTCTGCATGAGTTGGGCAGATTAGAAATTTTTAATATCCTTTATTCTGTTTTATTTTATTTCAGAAGTACATCAGAATGAACCTTAAAGGTCGATTAATTAAAGATGTTTAATTTAAATGCAATAAATGCAATGAAAAAAAAAATCGTTTGAAATAATCGATAGGAAACATGTTAAGCCTAACCTCATCACTGTTAGAAAAAAACCCTAAAACCTTACTCATTTCGCGATGGAGAAAGGAAATTATTTTGGTGGGAAAGTTAGTTTTTAATAATTAAAATTCTACATTTTGTAGTGGACTGAATTGTGAATCTAAACCATTCTCTAATCCACTTGAACACACACAAAAAATTTCAAAATTGGACCAGTCGTTTAGGAGAAGTTCGGTAACATACACGCGCACAGAAGAATTTTATATACACTGAAGTGACAAAAGTCATGGGATAGCATTATGCAAATATACAGATGGCAGTAGTATCGCAGCGAAAAAGTATAAATGCGTAGTTCGTTTTCCAGAGCTTTCATTTGTGTTCAAGTTATTCATGTGAACAGGTTTTTCGTGATTTATGGTGGCACGACGAGAATTAACAGACTTTGAACGTGGAATGTTAGTTGGAGCTAGACGCATGAGTCATTCCATTGCGGATATCGTTAGTGAATTCAACATTCCGAGATCCACAGTATCAAGAGTGTGCCGAGAGTAGGAAATTTCAGGCATCCCATTCCATCATGGACAGCGCAGTGGGCGACCACCTGCACTTAACGACCGAGACCGCCGCCGTCTGTGTAGAATGGTCAATGTTAATAGACACGCAACACTTCGTCAAATAACTGCAGGAATCAATGTGGGACGTACGAGGGACGTGTCCGATAGGAATGTGCGGCGAAATTTGTCTTACTTGGGCTATGACAGCAGAAGACCGACTCGAGTGCCTTTACTGACAGAACGACATCACCTGCAGCGACTCTCCTGGGCTCATGAGCATATCGACTGGTCCCTAGATCAGTGGAAAACCGTGGTGTAGTCAGATGAGTCACGCTTTCAGTTGTTACGAGCTGATGGTAGAGTTCGAGTGTGGCGTAGACCCCACAAGCCATGGACCCAAACTGTCAGCAAGGCACTGTTCAAGCTGGTGGTGGCTGCATAATGGTGTGGGCTGTTTTTACATGGCATGGACTCGGTCCTCTGGTGGAACTGAACCGATCGTTGACTGGAAATGGATATGTTCAGCTGCTTGCAGATCACTTGCAGCCATTCATGGACTTCACGTATCCACACAACGATGGGATTTTTATGGATGATAATGCGCCATGTCACTGGGTCAGAACTGTTCGCGATTGGTTTGAAGAACATTCCGGACAATTCCAGCGCATGATCTGGCCACCTAGATCTCCCGATATGAATCCCATCGAGCATTTATGGGACATCATCGAAAGGTCCGTTCGTGCCCAAACTCCTGCACCATCCACACTTTCCCAATTATGGACGTCTATACAGACAGCATGGTTCAATATTCCTGCAGAGGACTTCCAACGACTTGTGGACTCCATGACACGTCGAGTTGTTGCCCTTCGCCGGGCAAAAGAAGGACCGACACGATATTAACTGTCATCCCATGACTTTTGTCACTTCAGTGTGTGTGTGAAACATTTGTAGTATAACAACATATTGTAGTAAAATGTGGTGTGTGTTTTTAGTATGCATAAGAAATAATGCTAGAAAAAATATACAGTTTTGACTTTTCTGTGTGTTCGCCCTGCTAAGTAAAAAGTGCACACATCGCGAATAAAATCTTTTTAATAAAGTTCAGAAGCATTGACAGTAAATAAAGCTGAGTCAACGCGAGTAAAACGTGCGCACTACTCAAATAAAATCGTTTTTATAATGTTCAGAAGCATAGGCGGTAAACGAAGCTGAGTCAACGTGAGCTGTTTCTTCTTTTCTGCACTGGGGCACATTTAGTAGCTGGAAGGTTCGTGATGCCTCTGCATCTGTGAAAATTGAGTTAAAGTAGGCTGACTCTCATAAATTTAGGTCCGAGGGAAATTCGTTGGCTTTATATCACTGTATCCCTTCAATTCCTATTTAACAAATATCCCGAACACTTACCAATGGTTCAAGACAGAGGTAAGAACAAAGGCGATTTTGTTTTTTCAAAAGAAGCAGTTGCAAATCGTTGAAAAATACTGTAACATGTATAAAAGCTGAATCTACTTTGAAAGAGGTGAGCGAAGTTCTTACTAGTTTATATAGATTTGCTGTATTAATTATTTTCATATAAAAACATGATTTTAAAAACTATTTCTAAGAAATTTCTACAAATTTGAACTAATAATAAATGTTCATGAAAATATTTAAAAAAAGATCATTTATTCTATTCGAATATCATGAACATAATAATAATAAATATAAATTCAATTTAATTTGGATATCGAAACAGTTTTATAACTGCATCATAATAGACAAGAAACTATCACGATATATATATATACATACATGTATGTATATATGTATATGTTTATCTATATATGTATGTGTATATCGTGATAGTTTCTAGGCTTTTATATCAATTTTAATTGTCATGAATAATAAGATTTTACTCTTTTCTGAAGGATCATTAATCTATGAAATATTTATTGATTAATCATACATTTGATACACATCAACTAACTGAAGTTAAATTGAATGAATCTTTTAAAAGCATTTTTTTTGTTATAAGTTTAATAACTGGAGTAGAACATATTTTAATATGCCAATAATAAACTTAAATTGGCATGAAATGTTATGTTTAGCAATTATATCATTTAAAACTTTACAGGTAAAATCTTTTTCATGGGCTATATTTATATCTTACAAATTTTTCAGTGTTAAATCCATCGCCAAATATTACGTTAATGCTTTTTATTAGTTTTCCTCTGATAATTATATGGTAGTTGATTTTAAACATCATATTTTATTTTCACCCTTCTTGATTTGATAGTTCTATGGTTTTGCATAACCATGTAAGCAAATTGACTAAATTTTAAAGTAATAATTTCAATATTTCTATATTGTTCCATTTATGAATCTTTACGAAGTTTCATAAAGTTAAAAAAAAATGTGTTTCGCAACTCAGTTTTTATCAGTCAGCATTAGGAAATATTTCTGTTATTCCAACGTGTTATTTAATTCAGCATGTTTTGTTTAAAAACTGTTTTATAGAAAAACATTTATATTACTCAATAATATTTAAATAAATAATTTTAAATTATTATTTTTAGCAGTAATATATTTAATAACTTATATTTAAAATAAATGAAGAAAGTGTTATTTAACTTAGTAATAGTAATTCACTTATTTTTAATATGCCTTTTTATTAAAAATTAACGAGGCTCACCTACGATTTCAGGTATATCAGGCAAAAGAGTGGAAGAAAAATATTTAAATAAGAAATTTTCGCTGTGAAAATAAAATACCATTAAAAATAATAACTTTTTTTTACTGAAAATATTCAGTATAAAATATTTATTACTGAAAATATATCAAATAAAATTTTATTGAGAGATTAGAAAATAAAATAACTTTGAGGAGACATTTTGTTCTTGAGATGAAAAAATTAAAAGATTCGTGTTCGAGTACAAAATTAAAAAAAATCTACTCAAAAACAAGTGAATACCTGCATGCATATTTAAATATATTTAAATCTTAAAAATTGAAAGGTGTAAAATTGTAATCAGTATATAATTCCTGATATAATTTTATAAATATTTGCTATCTCGTAACTGTTTATTCTAAAATAAAATGATTCTATCATACAACATAAAATTCTTTAAACACATACACACACATGCACTCACCATACCAATATGAAACACGCCCAGAGCCGGCTTTCTCTAAAAAAGGGAATGAGCGCAAAAAAAAAAAAAAACATTTGAGGTCCTAAATTTTTAAATTAAAAAAAAAATGAAAACGAGCTTATATTACTAATGCATGTTTATTTAATGCGCGATTTTTTTTGGCAATGCATATTAATTGCTTCGAAAAATGTACAATATTTCACATTTTATTTTTTGATACTTAATAGAACAAATAAATTTAAGCTTTCCGGACACATCTTTGAAAGAAGCTCTTCATTAATTTTCTAGGGCAAACTGTGCACACATTATTTTGACCGAATCTATTTTGCCTTCCCAACGAATGTCGCATAATTAATGATTTCAGAATAATTTTTAAATACTTTTGTTGGATTTCCTGTCTTTTTGATGCAGAAAATATGCAATATAAACGCTACAATACTTCAAAACAAATTTACAGTATGCATTACAGGAAGCGATATCACTAATTAATATATTCAAAGAGTGTGATAAGAAAGGCACATAGTTTACATGAAGTTTTAAGATAGTTATTCTAGATTGTACATTTTTATATTTCCCTTTCATCTCGCTATCTTTGTCGTACGCCTGTCCTCTACAAGTCATAATATCTAAATCAAGAAAGTTCATTAAATCTTTTAAATAGTTCTTGCTAGTCCTTCTCTAATCACTTCAGTTACTTCGATAAACCTTATAAATGACTCATTTATACTTAATCTTTTTTCTGCGAACCTAATGATGATTGACGTTTGTTTCTTTTGGGAAATATCATAAGTACAATCCGTTCGGATACTATAGTACGTGGCTGCTTTTATATCGGTTTTAATTTTATTAAGGACATCATTTCCTAACGATGTCAGTCAGCCACATGGAATTACATTACTATGTATATTTCCAGAACATTATTCTATTAGTGTTCAGAACATTATTTTAGTATTATTTAGTTTCTTAAGCTAGTTAGGGGCCCCTCAGTCACGGGGCCTGGTACAATGCAACCGTCACAACCCCCTAGGCCCTGACATGCAACAAGGAATTTCCCCTAAAAACGAGTATAAATACACACTACTGTTCTCACACTTATGAAAAACGTATATTGCTGTGACTTATGTAGTAATTACCTTTGTCTACAATCTAATTTAATACACTACTTCCGTGTTTTTATAAGAGAAAACCATACATTTCTGAAGAACACAGTGTCATGCTTTCTTTGAACTCTGATTTAAAAAGACGTTAAAGCGTTCATTAAAAAAAAACTTTTTGTGTCTGGAAAGAATTTTAACTTTTTCTAAAAAATTCATTTAAATGAACGTTATAGCTTCCATAAAAATAAAATCTGCAAGCGTGTAAAGAATAAACTGAAATTTTTCATAGAAAACATAAAACATTTACTGAGGAATATGATTGACAATAAAGAAAAATTCAACAACCCGTTGAGATATCTTTTTATGAAAAATTATCGTAAGTATAAATTATCATCTCTGCAAAAGAAAAACCATATATATATGGCAGAAAACGTTTACAAATATATTTATGCTATTCAGATGGGTTTAAAAATCATAAATATACGCACTGTGTGGAAAAATATTTTCATTTTTTTATATAAATAACATGAGATTATTTTTGATTCATGAAAATGCTTTTCTTTTTTGAAATGAAATAATATTTTTGATGAATTTAATTTAATTTTTTAGGAGTGAAATGTAAATGGATATAATTTTCAGTCAATTAAGTTCATTTACATTTCATTCCTAAACAAATATTTTGATGAAATAATGGAAGGGGGCATTTTTTTTCTAAGGAATAAATTGTATATTATATATAAAATAGCTCGAATTTATCCCATAAAGAAAGTCCGTTTACACAGCAATTCTTTGAAATTTAGATGAATTAATTTATTTCGAGCTTAAACACAATGAGAAACTGTTTAAAATTTTTAATCTTCTGCTATAAAAATATTATCAAGCACTGCAGAGAATTTTTTTTCTTTCTTTTTTTTTAGAAGAAATATATTTTGTTAGAAAATAAATTTGTATGTGCTTCTTTTCTAATTTCATTTTTGTATGGAATCATATATAATATATGATGTAAAATTTTTATACATCAAATATAATTTCTATATATCAAACAAGCTTTTGACATAAAAAAATTATACTTATGTATTGCAACCAAGATGCGACCACTGATTTCGTTCACAAAAAGGGATATAAATTACATATGAAATAAACCTTTCCAGAAATTCTTTCTGCTATAGAAAATCCCGGAAAACGGAAAATCGATAACGGAAAATCAATAGACACGTGCCGGTAAGTCACATGTTCTTAGCTCCTGTTTACGAAATCCGGTCTTCATTAGCAGCTGTATTTTCTTTTTGAATTCAATGTTATTGAAGATTTCGTAAAGTGTGGCTCCAAAATGGGAGTCATTAAGAATGAAAAAAAAAAAAAAAAAAAAAAAAAAAAGAGAAGCTTATCTTAATAAAAAGAGTAGAAATTGGAATAAAAAGATGATGCCGCGGAAAAAAAATAATTAATACTGCCTTAATTTGGGCTTCCGCGGTTTTCGTCTTCCCTCAAAAACATACTCATCATTTTTAAAACTGGCATTCATTTTCTTAATTGTAATGTTTCTAGATTCATTTAGAGATTCATAAAAAATGAATTATATATACTATTGTCATCGAGAATAATTGTGTCCTTTGCATTTAGTTTTATCATTAGATATTCGGTTTGTTTTCTTCACTGAATTCAGTCATCGTCTCTAATTTTTCATTAATTATATATATTTGTATGAATGTTTGTATTTAAAGTATCTTGATAAAAGTAGGCTCTTTTAAGATTTTTTCACAGTTTAATATTTTTTTCACCATATTTTAATACAAGCGTTGTTTAATGCCTTTTACATACCTTAATTAATCTTTGTTCTTTTTTGAGCGGGAGGAAGGACAAAATTTTCTTTTATATGCATAAAAATATTTCCAATTTTTTTTAATTGCATAATTACATATATTTAAAATTTATATAAAAAACACCTTCAAAACGTAAGAAATGTTACTCAAACGCAGTGATGAAAAATTACTTAGTAATAATAAAGACTGCTGTAAAAAGCTATGCATCTGAAATATAAAAAAAAATATTATAAATGCGCTTATTTATATTCAATAAAATTTGATGGTAAAGAAAATTATTTAATTGATATTGCTTTGAAAAATGGAATAAATTTCTGGAACTGTGCAATTAAATTATTGCTTGCATTGAAACAGTATTAAATATCAAAATAAATAAATGCATTAAACACTGATACAATTTCTAACTATTGGCACTTAACATAACTTTAACATAACTGTTATGGTTCAGAATTTAGCAATGAGAACTGATTTCCATGCAGACTTTAAGTATTAAAATCAATGAATGCCATTATAAATAAAAGTTACTTAGTTAGAAGGTATCACAGTTTTGCATATATGTACAATATAGCTATGGATGAATTGAAATATATAAATATTATAAAACGCCTTCTAGAAGAAACTTTAAGAATAATTGAGTTTCTAGGAATCATAAAAATAACGCAAACAATATTGCAGAAAATCTGTATAATTGTTTCTAGAAATATTTTTTAAAAATAAATTAATAATTATTAAAAGCATTTCTTCAGAAACAGTTTGATTAATTCTTTTTAAAGTGACAAAAAAGTTTAATTTGGCAATTATTTTCTATCGTTACAGAAATCTTGAAAATGAAAATATTAACAATGAACTCAAAAACTCGTAACTTAACTTTCACTTATATCGGTTCCTTTCTGTTTTTAGAATTTTTGCCTTGCGTAAAAAGGTGCATGTGTTTCTCTATGGGAAAGTAGCCTTTCAACTTATTTTCATTTTTAACAGAAATTATACGGTTAAATCAATCCGTAAAATGTCAAAAAATTTACTGTTCAAAGATACCTAAGCTATATTACATAGTGAATCATTACATCTAGCGACTACACCCTATTCAAGAAAAATTTGTCTCTCAAAATGGGTTACATAGAACATGAGCCAGGCAGACTGAAGAACAGAAGTAAGAGTCCTGCATTGGATGGGAACATATTTTCCCTTGCTTCGCATTCAACAGGATTCAAATGAATTCCCAAAGGATGTTCTGATTATTTCTTTTTTTATCTTTCCCATCTTGAAACTTATCAGTTTGGGATCCAAAACGTTAGTTTATTACTCTTGAAAGAGTTACCCTTTTTATAGAATAAATGTGAACAATATAGCAATAATATCTGAAAAAAAGTGTTTCTTGTCTTACTTTTTATTCATTTTGAGAATTTAGGTCTAACGTAATGAGTGCTCTGCTATTTCTAGGTCAAATATAATGAGTGCAATTTGATCTTCAAGTTTACTTTATTAAAGTTATATCGCTTCATGGAAAATTTAAAGTCGAACGACTTAATGTATTTAATTATACTAAATGACTAAAATATAAATAAAACAATTAATATAAAAAACAATTAAAATAAAAATAGTCAATTTTTCTGTTTACCAATAAAAGGCAAGTAGGTTTTCTTATAAATTTATTTTATATTCTGGGTGAAAGTCCACTATTGATAAGATATTATTGAAAATTGTTTCAAATAATGCTTTCTATAGGAAAATTATTTCTAATACACTTTCTAAGGTGCATCAGAAATCCATAATAAAATTTATTGACGGAAAGGTGCATTTCAAATCCACAATAAAATGTATTGATGGAAAATATTCTTAAATAGGAAGAATTAATATAGATATTTCAAATTAATTAATTTACTTTTCTTCGAGTTACTACGGAAAAATTTTAATTAATATTTTTATTGGGCTTCAAAAATTAATAATTTATTAAAATATTAGCTTTTGATTTTAAAAAAAAACTGTTTGTGGGTACTATTTTTGTTTTGAAAAGAAAATAATAAAGTTGCAGATGATAAGAAGATTTTAACATGAGTAGACCACGACGAGTCATCTATGATTAGACCACCAATAACTTGCTGTTTTACCACACCAACGTGATTCTCTGACCAATCTTTGCCAATTAATTCTATAATGTAAAAATTCTTTATTTTACTATTTGTTTTTCTTACATATATATAATATCAACTAAATCGATATCTCTGATGTAGCACAATATTCTAACTATGTAATGTTATAGCTAAGCACTTTTCTCTCATTCAACTGTTAAAGGGATACGAACCTTTAAATAAAGTACTACGTCCATCTCTTCATAAACTGGTAAAATCGTTTCAGATTCATTAACATCTATAATTTGTTTTATTTTACTCAAAGTTTCAAAATTTGTAACAATGATTTTTATTTTTGCTATGAAACAAAAACCTTATTTTTCAGTCACGTAGTTTAAATGCCACCGAAGTCTTAAAAAAAAATGCATACTCTAGAATTTTTTACCCCTTTTTTTATTTCCTTGTGTATCCGTCTTTTGAAATTCCCTTGCAATGAAATAATTTTTAAATATTGCATTTGTAACTCGTTGAGACACGAAGCACATGGAAGCAACATTCTGAAAGGATAATTCTTGACTGTTCAGTATCTGCAGATAAGTCTCATTTTTATCAACGAGATTTCTCGAATTTTCACAAAAAAATCATAATATTAAAATTTAATAAGATAAGTGGATTTGAAATTTTGATTTCATTGCAGAAATTAAATGGATGAAAAGTTCATTACAATATTTGTAGGAAAGAAAACGCATGGATTTACGAAAATATTTATGGTGCTGAGTAACGCCAATACATGAGTAATTTTTACCGAGATTTACGACTAGTTTATAAATTATGTAAGACACTGATATTTAAAATATTCATTTACTTAAAAAAGAAAATGATAGCATTGACATGGAATAAGCTGCGCGAGTGAATGGACATGTTTTCTTATTTCAATAGACTTGTCAATGGACATGTTTTTTTTTATATTTAGAATGATAATTTTTTTAAATAAAAATTAAAAATATTATCAAAAGAATATTCACTCACTATTGACAAAATATTGTTTTAATATTTTCAGAACTTTGAAAAAAAAAAATGAAATGGAAAACAGGAATCTAAAACCGAAAATCATTAAAAAAAATTTTATTCTAAAATTTTCAATAACAGATTATATTTTTTCGAAATGAGTGAAGTAATTTTATTATTATCATATTATTAATTATTACTAAATAATTATAATTTTTTATAATACATTTTAACTATAGATTTATATATTCATTTATATATTATCATTTCAGTTATTAAAGATGTGAGTAAAATTAAAAACTTTTTTAACGCATAAAACTAAAAATTGGAAGAAACTGAAGTCAATTATTTGAATGTAAGTAAAGGAATGTATTATATTCGTTAAGCATTTCGATTTGTGATAATTACTCTAAATCATTTACTAAACAAATTTCTCTATTATTTACGAAAATTTTTAAGATCATCTTATGCGATTTTTTAAAACAAATTATATCATCTGAAAGCATGTCAGACTAAAAAGAGGAAGCAGTTCTCAAAGCGAAAACCACATTCTTAGTTGAAACACCATAAAGCAAATAACCTTACACTGACTAATTTAATGCTTGAATGATCTTTCAAAACAGTTCAAAATGCCAGATGTTTAGGGGAAGAGATAGATGAAACGCAGGAAAATTTCACCCCCGCTGTTGATGATCGGGGGGGGGGGCGGAAAAACATACCAAGCCGGTTTACGAACATGCTGTTAATTTTTCTTCAACAAATCGTATTCAACCTTTATCCAGACAGCGACTAGACAGCCTTTGCTCGATAGATAATATATATAAAAAACGAAAGAATTTTAACCCCAACTGATATGTGTTAATTGATTTTATATAGCTTACAATCAACATTTCTCAACGTCGAAACAATTAAAAAAAATTCTCACCATGCCAATTTTCACACGGAGATAGATAGTTTTCCGTTTTAAAATGTGTCAAGACCCATTTACGAATTATCACGAGTCAATCGCATTTAATCGTATTTCACTATTGTTCGTTGGAAATGATGTAGTACAAGAATTAGATCATGAGAAAATTATAGACAAATTCCCCAAATTAAAATAAAGAAAAGGGATGCTAAAATATTTTTTCCAACTATTTCAATATCTGTTTCCGTGTTTGTAGAAATTTTATTTCCATTATTTTTGGCATCTATTTATTTTATAACCATTTATCATTTTCATACTTTTTAGTATATTTTTTTGTGCTTCCCCTCAAAAATATAATTTTTTGTTATTATTAAGTGTTATAATTTTTATCATCACTGTCAAAAAAATCTAAATTTAATTTTTATATCATAAATAATCTGAATATACTGAATTTAGGACATCAGTGTTTTTTGTGTTATATTTTTGGTTCGTTATATTATTTTAAAACTCAATGCTTTTTTTTTTTCGTTCTTTCTTCCTCCCCCCCCTTTTAAACTTTTTAAGAACAGGACTTTAAAAAAAAGTAGGATGAAAATGTTTTTAATTTTGTGTTTTCTAGATTTTTATCAAGACAATATTTTTATAAACTGTCTTAAAATTTCTTTAAGTATAATTTTTAAAAAAAAAAATCTTAGAAGAAATAATTATATATATATATTTTATTATTTGCATTCTTAATAGAAAATACTACTCTTGGGTCAAAAGATGTAGACACTGTTTATACCGATTATAATTAGAATTATTGTAAAAAGAATATTTTCTCCAAATAATTACGAATAGAACTGCCATTTTATCCTTATGTATAATAAAAAAAATTGAATAAAAAAGGGCTGCAACTTCTTAGACTATTTAATTTCCTCACATTCAAAAGGTGTTGTGATATTTTCTATTACAAGTCAAACAATATTTGGTCGTGAGTACTTAAATTTCGGTTGTTTGGGTATCCTATAAGTATCATTTAAGATTTAAACGCTATAAATAAATAAAAAAATAAATACTTTATTGAATCAATTTAAAAGAATCTTAAATTATAATTGTAGAGCAGCCAAAAACAAGTTCAGGAACATGAATAAGATATAACAACAAATCAATGTTCTGTTCGGTATTTAGTGAATCAATTGTATTTCTTAAATCTCCTTTTTGTTCTATTTGGCTAGATACAGATCATTTTAAAAAGCCCTGCCTATAAAACAATATTTTTTTCCTTATCAAATGCACAGAAACCCATCAGTGCAATTTCTCATTATTTTATTCTTCAACAAAGATTTCTTTTTAGTAGGACAGAAAGCTGAACATTTTGAATATACTTTTATATTGCAGTAAATGAACTCTTTTGTGAATTCTATTATATATTAGGAAATTCGCATATGCACCGATATGATTGGAATTTAAAATGAGGTTTGCTTTTAGGAGAATTTCTTTTATTATTATTATTAATAATCGTATTTATTTTATTGCTCGAATGAATTTGATGCTTTAAATATGTAATGCTTGAATATAATGTTACGCAAGAAATTATTACTAAGTTTGTTTGTTTGTTTTTTTGCTTGTAGTAAAATTTTGAAGCTATACCATTGATCGTTAGTATTAGATTGTTTTGTGAAATTAAGGATAAGATAGAACTTAAAAAATTCAGCGTGCATTTTAAATTTTAATGTGTTTATGAAATTGAAGTCATTTGATCTTCATAAGAATAATTATTCATTTAGAAATGCAGATGCTTTTTTATTTCCTTATCCATTGCTGAATTCAAAAGGCAACAAAAATATGAGACAGTATCAGCTGTGTAGCACATTTATATTTTTGATCCATTGGAGTAATTGAAAAAGTTTGGAATTTAAATTGTTGTTGCAAGGTGCAGATTTCAATTACATTCATAATGTTCTTCCTTGCTTCCTTGTGAATGATATTGTTCTTCCTTGCTTTTAATATTTTTTTAATTTTTATAATTTCAAAGTTTGGTTGAAAAATAATCAATTGAGAGTTAATTTTCCTTTGTAAAATATATCTATATTAGAAAATAAAGAAATGTATAAAATGCCTGCAGTTTTTTCCCTTATAACTGGTATAAATGCTTCCTCTTTCCTTGATTGAATAAAAAAAATAATTTTCTTGAAATATTTCCATTTCCTGTAATTAAAAAATTTTTTTTAGCATGATAATAAATTGATTAGTACTTCTGATAAATATATGGGGGGGGGGAATTCATTCTAAATGAAAGAAAAAAAATTATTTAATATAATTCTGTTATTTTTAATTTAAATTATTTCTTAGTAATAAATCGTAAAAAAATGTATACAATGGTCATGTTTTTTAATTTAATTTTGACATTTGTCTGGTGATCAAAATTTTAATTGTTCTTTAGAAAACTATTCAAATACTCGTGAAGACTGATAATATTTGTATTTTTAGACATTCATCAATGGCTATTTGTGAAACTTTTGTCATTATTGCAGTCATTTTTAAATTCAGGGGAAATTATCTTGTTACTTGTTAGTTTATTTGCAGTGAAATTATTTAAATGTTGGATTTCTTTTAATAATAACATTAAATGCATGTCATTTCAATGCTTCAAAATCTGAATTAAATAGGAGAAGATATTATATCCTCGTAGTTTTTAAAAAAACTTGGTTGGTTTTAAAGTTTTGCCTTTGAGACCGTATTATAGTTAACCATTTAGGGTAAGTGTTAAAATTCTGTGACAAATTTTTAATATACCCTTATTTATTAGAAACAGTAATATAAAAAAAGACCTAGACGCCCTCTCTATATGAGAATGTTTTAAATCATAATCTGTGATCTTCCCAAAATGTTCAAATAAAAGTGCTATCCTCCCAAAAATGTGTCCCTAAATGCTAAAAAAGTGTTTTTCGAACTCAAGAGTGTTCTTAAATATAATGAGTCGTCAAAATCTCGAGTTCGGATTTTCTGTAACAATTACATTAAGTTTTCTATACTTCATAGATGAAAAAGTAGCCACTTCCTTAAAAAAAGAAAAAAAAATGAAAAATATCATTATCAGATCCTATCTACTCTATATCCCAACAAGAAGTGCCTCACAAGCCTCTTGATGTAAGAAATTATCTCCTCAAGGACAACTACATCCATCACTAGGCGATTTCGAAACTGTCTGTCAAATCCACACGTGTCGCTTCTCTGAAAATCCGCTCATCAGCTGCTAGAACGAGTTCGGCCATTCCTCCCCCTCCCTTGACTTCCGAATGAACGAGTCTACTTCCAGGAATTTTTCTCATCGATCTCCCTTCTTGTATTTGCTCTATTCTACTGTAATGGCGGAAATCAAATTTTATTTTCCCAGTATTTTTTAAATTTATTTCATTGCAATCTGATTCCTTTTTTTTGCAAAAAAATCTCTCATATCACTTTCACTATTCTGTACAGCATTATTTAAATTAGACCATAGTTTTATATTATTTATTTCAGCAAAAACACGGAATGGAGAGTAATGGCGAAAGCCCAGGCTCTTCTAACAAATGTTTCTACTCCCCAGCCACAAGTGTCCTCCATTTTCCATACCCTCTCACACGGCATCCCGAAGGAGCAAAATTTGAAGTTTAGATAAAATGACAGGCAGCGCCGTCTACTGGTGCTACTAGGCAACTCGTTCAAGATTCGCTAATGAAAGAACAGCGGCGAGCTCTCCCGTTTGCGTTATGTTGGAGTGCGTGGAGGATGGGGTGGATGCGGAGACCAATCAGCGTTCTTCTCTCTCAAATTTATTGATTCTTTTGTCTCCACGTGCCGTTTCGCTTTTCTTTTTTTTTTTTAAATTATTACTAGCCGCGTTTAGCGACTAGAGGACTAGCAAATTCCCTGGAAACATGGGTTGTTTTCAAATTCAATTTAATCTCATATTCACTGTTTAAGATTCCTTCAAAAAAATTGTTTTTAAACGTTAAATTAAGATATAATTTGAAATGGACTATTTCAATAGCGTTGTTTGGTGCAACTTTCTTCTAATTTTCGTGGTACTGTAACTTCACTTTCTAATTACTTATATAAAATACAAATCAAGGTATTAAATAGAATCTTACTTCCTATGCTTTTAACAGTGGAAGAAATTAAATGATTAAACATCCTATTAAACAATGGAACGTTTTGAATTTCATAATAACAAAATATATTTTTCAAAAATTATGAGAAAAAAAAGTTTTAAAGCAAGCTCGACAAATGGAATGATATCATTTTAGAAGATATATACATTAAAATGGTTTTTCTTTTCGTATTTCACCAAACTTTCAATGAGGAAATGAAATCGAAAGAAAATAAACCAAATAGATTTACTACCTGATTTTTTTTCTTCAAAATAATTTCATGTTAGGGGAAGCTACAGCTTCGAAGTCCTAATAGACGAACCGCTACTAGGCGTTGGTTAAAAATTATTTGAGATCCAATGCCTAATAATAGCTATGCAACTTCAAAACATTACCTTAAACTACATGAACTAAACAGGAATATATCTTTAAGAAATTAACTGACAAAGCAAAAATGTGAAATTTCCTGGACTAAAATAATTGCCTCAAGGAAAGAAAACTAATATGATTTGAGACTCGAGACTCTTCTCGGATATCGCCTTATTTATACATATACATCAAATAACTTTTTATTCAAAAGTATTTTACCCAGAATGGTCTAGATTTGGGAGAATAGAGGCAAGGAATCAAAATCTAAGTCTTCCTGACTATTTGGAGATATTTGATTATTGTAACAAAGATACGCTTTAATATGTTTTAATATGCATACGTGAAAATAAAGGGCTCCATCCAGTTAAAATAAAATGTAAATTTGCTTCAAAATTTTATTGTTATTGGGGATAAATTTATATTAAATCTTTAATATATTTATCTCCATATTAATGTATGATAATTTTGCTCTCTACTCCATTCTTTTTAAGAGATATATTTCAAAGGAATGTCCGTTAAATTTCATACCTTACGAGTTTATTAATCTTATCCATCTTCTCTGGTTAACATTAAAGGAAATAGATGTCTATACTTGAAACGAAATAATAATATACAAAAGAATTATGATCCTGATTTACCTATTTTACAAAAGTAAGTAAGATGAGCATATTTTAAGAGTAGGAAACTCATGCTTTTTGGGATCTAATAGAAATAGATTTAACTTGCTTGAACTGCTGTTTAAGTACTTCTTTAGTTCCAGTTTCATATCTAAAACAAGAAGTCCCTTCTCTGTCTAAGCTGTTAAAACATAGTTACTTTTTCTTTCACCGTCGTTTTTGCTTTTATATTCTCACCGGTAAAGCTTGGTTTCAGTCTAAAAAATGTAGATTTGTTGAGATTAATATGTAAAAACTAGTTTAAGATTCATCTTTAATCTAAAATAAAATGATAGATAGCTGTTTTTTTACAACTGCATTTTCTTCAAGACTTTAAAGAACAGCACTACTCTTCTTATATTACATCCATATATATAAATTTACTGCATATAGCATTAATTTCTTCACAGAATTTTCTCATTCATTCATGTTACTCATTAAAAATAAGAAATAATGAAACTACACAGTGTAAGTCTTGTATGCCTCAAATAAATAAATATATTCTACTTCAAAAAATAAAAAAACCCAAGTTGCATTTAAATTACATTTATAATAATCTCCCAGTATTGAAAAGCTATTATTAAAATTCGTAACAAAGATTAATTTCCTTTACTGTACATGATTACAGGAAGAAAAAAGAAGAAATACAAACCATTCATCATATAACGACAAGGAGCATCCTAAATAAACATTTTCATTTATGTAAAATTATTAAGCTTCCGTAAGGATTTACAATGAACTATGCATTCCATTTTAAAATAGGAGAATTTACAATGTTATAGAATATTGTAAGGAGAATGAATTTGTTAAAAAGAATATCGGAAATTCATCAAATATCCAGATAAATGTTTCAGCTTACATCGCTATAAGAAAACACATATGCTGAAATATTTAAAAAAATGTTGAGAAGTGAAAATTTCATTGAATGAGAAGTAAAAATTCTTCTTTCATTCTTTCTTTAATTTTCCTAATTCATTCATGTGACTTACTGTATATAGATTAGTGACAAAATATGATGAGAACAATGTATACTTTTTATGATGCTGGCAATAAAATACTGTTTAAAACAGAAAACAATTTTTAAAAGTATATTTTATGATTTTTTTTAGAGAAGGAAAGGATCCTTTCAAATACAGAATTTGTAAAAGTGGGAAGAGCTAAATAATTTCTGAAAGGTTTCAGACTTATGCAGGATTTTATGTATGACTTTTAAAAAAATCTTTAAATTTAAATACTACAAAATAGACTGATATAAAAATACCAGTCTATATTCAGATTGTCAACTAAAAATACAAATATGAAAAATATTTTTTTAACTACAATTCTAGACATAAAATAGCAAACGAATTCGCACTAATTACGCATGGTCCCTTAAGGAGGCATGTTACCAAATAACTCATCAATAATACAAAATGAAAGTTCATAAATAATAATTCATGAAATTACAATTAATTTACTAATGCGTAAGTTTTTGCATTATGTCCCCCTGTCCGCCTTCAGTGACTAGTTTATTTATTTATTATATTCCCGAATTAATAGTTTTGCCAAAGAACTTCATAAAATATAAGAAATTTCGATGAACTGGAATCTTTATGGCCATAAAAGAACATGAAACTAATAAAAGAATGAAAAACATTAAATGTGTCAGGAGGAGAAGGTTTTATGCATGTTCTAATCGACTTTTCTAATTTATCTAATCAGTAGAGCAATTCAAGAAACTTGGAGTTGTGATGACGTGCTTTGTTGTTGACAGTAAGAAAAATTAAAAGCTTCTCGATGAAAAGTAAATATTTTGTCACCATTCTCCTTACTTTAACATATTTAATACTGTTAAATGTGTTCAATGTAAAGATGTGAATAATATCTTGGAAATTCTCCTTTCGTAGGGAGCAATTATATCCAAACAGTTTCTCATTCTACTTTTCCTAAGAAAGTTCATTGTAGTACTTAGAACAAAAATTTGTTGCTCCTCAGGATATCCTAATGTGCAACAGGGTTTTAGGTAATGCCTCATTTCGTAATGAAATAATCAGTTTATACAATTTATTATATAAAACATCTTTTATATGATTTATTAAATAATTATATTTAGGAAAGAAACGAAAATGCATTTTTTTGATAAAAATGACAAAACTGTAAATAATAATACAAATTGCTGCCTTTAATTATTAATAAAATCGTAAAATAAATATTTTTTTTCCTTTTAAAGTGTTTTGCTGTACCATGCTGCTTTTCCATGAGTGTAAAAAAAAGAAAAGAAAAAAAAACTTTCTTGTGTATGTTATGTATGAGGCATATGTCAAAAATCTGAGAAAATTCAATAGTTACCATTATAATAAGAGATTAAGAATTCTCTGGTCATTTCAATATAAATAAACTTTCTGAAATCAAAATTGTAGAACATTTATAAGTAAATAAAAAAAATATTTTTTCAAGAATTTTGTATTAGAAAATCAGAAATAATAATAATAATAATAATATGATTTATAACTCTTAGATATCGGGAACAATCATACTAAAATTTAAAAAAAATTTAAGTGTGCCAATAGAATAACTAAAATATTTCCCTCTTTAATAATTTCATGCATTAAGTTTAATAGTGATATAATTACAGCCCTAAGAAAACAGAATATTAAAACTACGCTGTATTTTAAACTTTTAGCTTTGTAAAAATCATACATCTAAAATTTAAATAGTAAATTTCAAGATTTCTAGCTAAATAATAAAAATTATCATTTATTAAAAATAACACTGATTTACATAATTAATTTTAAATTTTGTTAAAGGTGAAAAAATAATGCTGCTTAATATGACAATTCAAATCATAGTTCACATCTGAAACTCTAAAAAATCCTAAATATGAATAAATTTTAATAAGCAAGAAGTGTAGTCCGTTTACTTATCTTTTGCTATCATAGATTAAGGAAATTTTATATAAACCAGAAAATACACCACGATTAATGCTGATTCTTAAAAGTTCATCAATAGCAGATTTTTCAGTAATGTGGAAACTGATTTCCATCCGTTTGGATGAAAAAAAAGATACAGGTTTTATATTATTTAGTTCAAAGGGGGAACAAGAATGCCTTAAGTTTGAGTCTAAAATCTAATGTATTGATCAAGTTTTCATAATCTATAAAAAAAAGAGCTACATATGTGGTCTTGTAACAAATTGTAAACGAATAACAGTTTGATTAAATTTAGTAATAGAATTTTTGAATCCAAAATTTGGAGCAAACCTAGTATAAAATTTAGAAATGAGAAATTTTTTGAAATATTTTTAGTATAATTATTAATACAAACACAAAAGTTTTCTTTTTTTTTCTTTTTCTTTTCTTTTTTTTAACTAAAGGATTTGTATAATTTTTATTCCTGGCCGGAAATTCCGGGGAATTTCTAAAAAAAAAAAAAAAAAGAAAAGAAAAAAAAAGCCTTGTACAGTTTAAGAAAATATATGGTTATTTTCTAAAATATTTTTTTATTTAAATTATTTTCTTAACATCTTAATCAAAGGATGGGAAACATTCTGCAAAACACATGAATGGAGCAAGCTTGCTTCAAGAGAGTCAATTTCAAAGTAATTCCATATAAAGATGCGATAAAGAAGTACCAATAAAGTTCAATAACTACGTAAATGATATTCCTAAGTCCAGAAACTATCAGATCCGAATTTGTCTGTTCGCTGATGACATTGTCGCCATGAATACCAGCGAATCCAATAACATCATGAGTGATTTAAACACCTATCTGGAAGATCGCAGATCCGCCGAAACAGTTTGAAGAAAATATCCCCGGAGTATCTAAACTAAATACCTTGGTATCACTTTTGATCAGAGGCTAACCTTCAAAGACTATATTGACATTATGAGGAAGAAAAAAGTCAAAGCCTTCAAAGCTAAAAAATACCCTATGATGGGGAAAGGGTCCAAACTTTCTCAGAAAAATAAGCTATTGTTATATGAGACCATAATCAGGTCAACAATGAGATACTCACCGACTGGTTTTTTTTCTGGGGGGGGGGCAATCGCAAAAACAAACATAAACAAGTTACCACAAAATAGAGTTGCACGCTAAATAAGTAAAAGCATCGTGGGTCGTCAGAAAAAAGCGAATTCTCAAATAATAGGAGGCTACTTTAAAGAACTCGCAGAAAGCTTCCATACAATAAATAACAATACCAACCCAGCTATAGTACATATCCTCAAATATGAAGCTAAGCGCCCCAAAGAGAAAAAACGGTCTTGGGCACTCCTTGTAGATTGAATACAATGAAGAGGATGGTCAACGACCCGTAGTGCGAGGATGCGAGTACGAAGACGAGAGACGTAGACATCTTAAGAAATGAATAGTTGACCGTACCTTCCTTTATCAGGACTTAGTGGGAAAGTAACCACCATTGAACCACCGGAGCCCCTCAGAAGACTGATCAACCGAAAGGGATGAAAAAGTGCAAGGATTGGCTACTAGGAAACATAAGAAAGGGAAAATAAGTAATTTTTTTCCTTATCCTTTCTCTCTCTCTCTCTTTCCCTTCTCCATTTGTAATATAGTTATTTATGCATGTGTGTGTGTGTGTGAATATTAAGCGAAAGGATGAATGAATGGGTCATATCGCTTCACTAAATAATAATTCCCTTACAGATAAAAAAGAAAACAAAAGCATGGATAATATCCAGGCTTAAAGCAATATTTTTAACTAGGTTTAAATTAAATAATTATCATATCTCCGAGATGTAGGGCCACATAGTTCAGGTGATCCTTCCAAAACTTTCGTTACTGGCGTGATAAAGAAGTGAATTGCAAATTGACAAAGTCAATCTCTCTGAATTGAAAAAAAATAAATAAATAAACAAAATAAAAACCCTTAGATGGCTTAAAATTTAACAAAATGAAGAAAAAAATCATCATAGAAATACAGGAATTTTAATGCATCAGATATGGCTTTCTTATTAATGGATACCAAAAAAAAACCTGAATAAAAAGATCTAAACATTCTAATTCTCTTGTCTGAATTGTGTATTGCAAGAATTTAAAACTTAATTTTATGACAAAAGATTCTTAAAAGTCGCTTCATAATACTCATGTTTTTAAAGTATTAACAGCATTATTAATTTGTAATCTATAAAAATGCTGAAAGTTAGATAATATGTTTGCAATTTACATAACAGAGAATTACAGATATGATTATATCTCTGTATATCATATTGGCCATAATCCTAAAATTGCATATTAATTTATAATGGTATAATAAGTATTTAGTGCCTTATTTGTTGTAGAATTAAATTTGAAGTAATAATTTTTATGACATTTATTTAAGTAGAAAGATTAGAGACTAGAAGATTTTGGATTCAAGACTCTGCATAACAACTTTTATTTATATGAATATAAATAAAAGTTTTTTGTTAGTGCTCCCTGTGATGTAGGATTTCGAAGTCGTTATAAAAGCTAGATCCTAGTGTAGTTTTGAATAATTTAAGGAGAGTGGTCAAAATGTCCGTTCTTAGTCTTGTCTTTCTGAGTGCTGTAAGGTATATGCCGTCTTTCTTATATCAACTTTTATTTTATTTCACTTTCTTAATATTTCTTCAAAATTTTCTTCTAAGGTTTTAAAACGAGACATCGCGTTACTTTCAGTTACCATAGCGTAATTCACAAACATAAAACCTTTAATCATAAGATAGACGCAGCATAGCCAAATCTAGCCTGTGAGCGGTAAAAAAAATTTGATTCCATGTTTTTTCCCCACTTAAAAATTTAAAGATTCAAATTTATTTTTTCTTATGTCCAGTCTTTACAGACACATACTCCAAAGGTTTCAATGACACATTTTTGTTAAAAAACTGCATTGATAAGTGGAATTTGTATATTTGAAATTTTTCTAAAAGTTATACGGTGCTTTATGAATATTAAGTGATTGCATAATAATACAGTAATAGTAATCTAAATATTCTGATTGTGTTCTAGTTCGTCATTTTGTATTGAATTAGAGATACGAAATTAATTTTTTAAAAAAGAAAAATATTTGCTTTAATTACTCACTTACCCCTCTTAGAATTTCCGTCCTTCTCTTTTTGTTTGAATTTGATTTTTTTCTTCAGTCAGAAGTTCATAAAATGTTTTTTTTTAATCAATGTGATGTTGTTCTAAATCTCTTGTTGCTGTGTAAGCTGTTAAATTTCGTAAAATTTTCACAGTTGCAACTGATTTTCCACGTGATATTTTAAAACAATATACTTTGTATTCTGCACAAACTGTGTAAACTCCTTCTGTAGAATTTGGTTTCTCTTCGCATTTGAGGATTTTTCTGTTCCATCGTCTCTTCATGTAATGCTTGAATTCAACAATCTTAAAGTGTAGTAAGCATATCCCGACGTATCTCAACTTCACTGACTGAATTTTCTATATTGAATAATGTAAAATTTTTAAATTCATTTTCATATTTCATTTTTATAATTATGCATTTCTGCTATAAAAAAATAATTATTATTGTTAACTTTATTTTTATGAGTATATAAGAAAATTTTCATTTTTCTTTTCTCCCCTTTTTCTCTAGACTGAAATGGAAAAATTAAGCATGGTTTGAGAAAAAAAATATCAGTAATAATTACCTAATTATTACTGATTGTAATTACCTAATGCATGTTTTTTTATTTATTTCAATTTAATTTCTGGTATCAATGATAACAAAACAAATTATTTTTATAGCTTGTTTACTGGAATATATTCAGACTTTACTGTGATTTTCTTTCCCCCTCTTGGCTGCAAAAATAGTGATTTTTTTTCTACTGCAATTCTATTATTGGTTAATTAAAATTATTATATCGAGGAAGTCTATTTTTTTCTCATACAATACCTTTTTAAAAAAGGAAAATAAATTAATTTTATGAATCTATTTCTAATTTTTGAGAGTATAATTATATTTACTATTTAAATTCTGAAATTATGGTGTTAGATAAAGAAAAGGAGTTACTTTATAATACAGTAACAATATTAGAAATGTTTCTTCCATGTTCTACTTTTTGAATTCTCTGTTGAATTAGATTCAATATTGAAGTAACTGGCAATGTAAAGAAAAGTTTTATCAAAGTTAATACATTTAGAAATAAAATCAATATAATTATTAATTAATATATATTGCAATATGTGTTGAGAATTATTTACATCCCTTTCATTCAAAGTCAAATTATTTTATAAGGTTTTCATCGACATCATTATTATAAAATGTTACAAAGTTTTAGGACCATTTCACAAATTCATGTCTTTCTAAAGTTTTTATTTAGGTGACTAATTTGAAATACTTTTAAATTTCTCTTCTATCTGAACAATAACAGGATAATTTACAGAGTTAAAAGAATCTAAATTCCTCTACTGGATTTTCTACAATTTTGTCTTCCACTGTTTAGAAATATATATATATATATATATATTTTCCAATTCATTTTTCAGAAAAAATTTCTGAAAGATTCAAATTATGTGCGATCGGTTTTGCTTTGTCTAAAAATGAGTTAAATTTTATTCTTAAATTTTGGATTTCAGTTTTAAATTTATTGACTAAATTAAAAGCTCAGTCGAAAACAATGGTTTTTACTTGAAAAAGTTTATTAATAGTGCTAATTGACAATATTGTAAACCATACTATTAAATATAAAATAAATATCATTTCTTCTAATATATCCAATAGACGTTTTATCATCGACTACCGCTATATTATTGTTATTGGCATCAATAAATTCTTCTATGGCATGACAACATTTTTCGAACTCTATATACACACACACGACTTCAATCGTATTTATTTTTGCTTCTTAATGAGTGTAACATAATGGTTTAAGAGTAATGTTTAAATGCTTTTGTAGAATGTCCCATCTTTTTGTCGATGCAAACAATAAGCAATGTAAACGTTGCTATATCCCCCCCCCCAAAAAAAAAATACTGCTGGAAGCGGCATCACAAATTAATGAATTAAAAGAATATTCATAGGAAGGCACATAATTTGCATGAGGGTTTAGAGCAATTATTCTAGATTTTAAACCTCTATATTTCCCTTTTATTTTGCTACCGTGGTGGCATCTCTGTCAACTACAATTCATAAAATCTAAATCAAGCTCACTTAATATTCCAATAAAGCTTTTTCTAGTCCTTATCCAGCCACATCATTACTTCAATAAACCCTATTAATTACTCATCTATACTTAATTTTTCTCTTCAAAATTTGCATCCTTAACGAAGTCTTAAGATTGTTCGTTTTATATGAGAAATATCAGAAGTAGAATCCATTTGGATACAGTAATACGTGGCTACTTTCATATTGTCTTTAATTTTGTCAAGAACTTCATTTCCTAAAGCTGGAATAATTTGTTCTTTTGGTGTATGTGCTAAATCATATACAATCATGTTTTTGGATTTTTTAAATTTTAATTTATATAATCCATAAGAACATAATCGTATTTATTTAAAAATTCGATAAACTTTTTAAAAAATCGTTTTTAGGCGTTCTTATTATTCCACGTTTCCTCAAAAAGGAATATTAGAAAATGGTAAAAATAGAAACACATCTGCAATTCTTTGAAAAAGTAATTTAAATCATTCCATATCCTTATTTATATTAAGTTGATTTATATTATCAATAGTTGAACATAAATCTACTCGTTTCAGTAACTCTTACCAAGCAATGAATGAGTTAAGTGACAGATAGAACGCTAATGATCTTGAATTACAATTGATAAATATCTCTAGTTATTATAAACATCTATAAATCATGTAGATTTTTCATTTCCTCAAGAAAATAATATACCACTTAACAAAATGCCGATTCTAGCATTTTTGAATAAATTAGTCAACTGCGAAGTTGCTTTTCGCCATTTGACCTTTTTTAAAATAAAGTAGTAAGTGATAGAAGATAATTTACCTTTAGTATTCTTAGCAAAAACTGTTTAGTGTCGACAGTTCTGTTTTGAACATAAAACATTTTAAACTTATGCTTGGTCATAAACCTGAATCACCTACATGTACTTGATCACATTTTGTTATTGGCATTACTTTCTGATTCAATCATATTTGTATAAAAAATGGTTCTTCAAAGAGTACGACTTAGCTACACACTCACCACGCATTTGCTTGCATAGCCTCTTTTTACAGGTGGGCACCGTCACACATCTCACAGATAGCACACAGACGAACAACCATACCAAAACCGGGACTCCCAGAACACGAGGAAGACGCGCTACCTCTGTGCCAGAAAGCCGGCATTCTCTGATATGTAAACTACAATCAAATTATCTAGCTTTTCCACATTTTTATAGATTAAAAATTTATAATGTTGTTAATACTTAAAAAAACATTAGTACTATGGAGTGATTTTTAAATATCTTATGTCTGAACATTAATCTTTAAATACTTTCAACACGCAATTTAGACAAGAGAGTTAGAATATACTATTGTTGCTTTTGTTTGATTCAGTTTTTGTTTTAGGGTATCCATTAATTATAAGACCATATTTGATTCATTAAAATTCATATTAAAGTTCTTGTACTTATACAAAAAGATTTTTTTATTTTTATTATTCTGTTAAATTTTAAAACATTTGGTTTTTTAAAGTTTAAAATTATTGCCTTTGTCAAATTAAAATTTATTTCTTTGTCTCAGTTTTTTAAGGAATTACTTTGCAGTAGGGTTTACAGACTCTTCTGTAAGCCATCTTCTCATGATACAGACTTGTTCTATTTATGTAATTTGAAAAATGTTTTACAACCTGTGATTAAGCTGTAAAGAAAATAATTTAAATAAAAAAATACTTTGGAAAATAACCATATATTTTTCTTAAGTTATACAATGTTTATTTTTAGAAATTCCCAGAACTTCTGAATTGGCCAGTAATAAAAATTATAAGTCATTTAATAATAATAATAATAAACCTTTGTGTTTATTATTAATAATTACATTAAAATTAGTTCAAAAATTGCTCATTTCTAGATTTTATTTTTAAAAATGCTGTATATTGATTTAAATATAAATTTTGTACTCGGTTTGCTCCAAATTTTGGATTCAAAAATTCTATCACTAAATTATATCAAACTGTTATATGTTGACAATTCATATTATGACCACATATGTAGCGCTTCTTTTGAAAGAGTAAAAAAAACTTCATCATTGTGATACATTTTAGTATCAAATTTTAGGCACTTTTATTCCTCCTTTGACTAAAAAAATATGTTTTGCGCCGTTTCCCTCCCCCATCCAAATGGATGGGAATCAGTTTTTCACATTACGTGAAACTGAAAAATCTACTACCGATAAACTTTTAAGAATCTGCATTAACCATGTTGTATTTTCTGGTTTATATAAAATTTCTTTAATCTATTATAGTAAAAGATAAGTAAATGGACTACACTTCTTTATTTTAACTTATTCATATTTATGATTTCTTAGCGTTTTTGATTTGACCTATGATTTGAATTGTCATATTAAGTAACACCATTTTTTCACTTTTAATAAAATTTAAAATTAGTATCATGAATCACTGCTATGTTTTTAAAACATCAAGGAATTATGTAGAAACTGGATTACGTTTACCCTAACTGTATGGTACATGTTGTTTGTAATCGGAATATTTCTGCTAGTTTTTCTTGTAATCAAATAGGCCTTTCACATTGACCTGTCAAAAATATTGGTTATTCAGTTGATTAACAGGATTTCTGCACAACATTGACACGCCAAATTACACCCTTTCGAAAACAGTCAACAAAAAATACAATAATTAAAATCGACGTATATTAAAGGCAGCCTTTGAAATGTTAAAAATATGTAACATTTAAAATTATTATTAGTTTGCTAAAAATGGTATCAGTTTTAGGATCAGCAAACTCAAGGGGCCCTAAAAAAACTTTCTTGAGTTCCGAAACTTTTACTTTTGTTCTTGCTGTTAAGTAACATTTTGAAAAAGTTCTTTTTTCCAGATTTAATTTGGATGGAAATGGAAGTTTCCCGTACTGTCGGAGACTGATAAAATTTATCCATGATGAACTTTTTAAATTTTTTTCTCTGACTTAAGATAATTTTTTGGAATTAATAATAGCAAATATCAATAATTCCACTGAATTTTTTCACGTTATTTTATTTTAAACTAAGAGCACTATTACTTAGAAAAATGGTATGAATAATCTAATTTTTAAAAATGAAAATTAGTATTTGGTTACGAATTTGGAAGTATACCTTTTATATTTAAGATATATATTATCTCAATATTCTAAATAGTTCCAATATAATAAAGAAGTTGTTGTTATTAATGGCACTTTCCACGGTCAAGCTTCGCCAAGCCATCAGTGAATTTTAAGCCGAAAGGAACATCTCTTGTAGTGAAGCAGCGCCTACTAGGACCAAGAATACGACTTAGCTACACACTCATCACGGTCGCTTGCACAACCCCTTTTTACAGGGGGGGGTACATTCATTCGCCGTACAGATAGAACATAGGAGAACAACTATGCCCGAACCGGGGCTCGAACCCGTGACACCCAGCTCTCGGGGAAGACGCGCTACTTTATGCCAGAACGCCGGGATAATAGAGAAGTAATATAATAAAGATAATTAAGTTTTTGTTTCCTTGTGTTCTAATTTTGGCTCTGTGCATTGGATTAGACCTATGAGATTATCAGAAAATGGAGTGCTTTCGTTGCAATTTAACATCTAATACCTTTTATTTCTTTATTTGAGCATAGTAGTCCCAAGAAATCGAATTTCGTAACAATTTTTTTATGAATTGTGATCATTAATTATAATTTGGTTATTTATAATTGGTGACAGAGTGGCATTCTAAATCACCTTCTTTAATTAAAATTGCTGTGCTGTGTTAATTTTTTTATATGTGCTACTGGTTATCACAAAATTTTTAAAGCAATATATTTTGCATTCATCAAAAGCTTTCTTTTCTTATTTGACTGTGATTTTTCAAATATTCTTAATTCAGTATCACTAAAATATAAGACGAATATTGCAATACGTATCTTATTAGCTTATTGATTTTTGAACATTGAACTGTGCAAACTTTTTTATTATTTTGATTTGATTTTTATAATTACAGTATTGTTTATTCAAAAGAATTTCCCGTGATTTAATAAAAATATTGAAAGACAGATCATTTCTTAAGACGCCTAAGTTTCAATATCATGTCGTATAATATTTAGCATAATTTCAGTGAAAAATCAGTATACAAAATTGAGCTGATTCGGTTAATTTTGCAGGCTCTGAGACATAAATAAAGTGAGACGTTTAGAAACGCAAAAAATTAATACTCTAAATTAAGTTTTCTTACAAAATTAATGCATACAGGTTTTATGTGACAATAGGCTGTCCTTAGATCTCAGATCTTTAACAAGTTACAGGAAAATGTTCATGTTGCCCGGAAACTAAACTCTATTCAGCGAATGTCCATTCCCTCTTAGAATTCATTCTCATGTTGCAATTCATTAAAATTTAAATGTTTCTGACCTAGCTAACTTTAATACTTAGTTTTCTCAAATCATGCATAACATTATGTCCTTACAAGAATCTTTTATATATATTTATAGCATATCTACAAAGTCAAGAGCCAAAATTTTGCTTATCTTTGATTTTACTACAAATATAATTATTAACTCATAACACATTAACTATTCTACTGCTTTCAAATTATTAATTCTAATGAATTTTATTCTACATCAAATATTGCACTAAATAACATCTTTTCATTTTCCTGAAACATTAGATTTAACGCAAATCTCTAACTCTGTTTGCCATGTAAACGATAATCAAATCATTTCCTTTCCAAATTTTTATAGAATTCATACTAATTTATAACACTGCCAATATTTCAAAAACACTGGTATTATGGAATGGTATTTACCAATCTTATGTTATAAAACTATGTTTAAATATTTGCAATACACAAGTGAGACTAGAGAAAGGAGGGGTAAAAAATGTTATTTAACACTCGGTACTCCATTTGGTTTGGTAAGAAAGAAAGCTCACAAAATTTTTACTGACCAGAAGGGCAATAAGTATGTACTCCCAAAAAGTTCTGGAATGCATCTAGGAGAGTGGTCGACAACCTGTGGCTCTTTTGATGCAAAGTTTCGGCTTTCCAGTTCCATATACAAAATTAATAATTTGTAATCAAAACCTTTAAAAAATAAGAAAATACATTTTTAAGTACCTAATCTCTCAACAGCTCTATAGACACAATCGTTAGTTACGAATCGCAACACTTAACATGACCATAATGAGATAAATTTGAACTATTATTTTGTACTTAAGAGATAAGACTCAGTGACTATGTTATCTTTCAGCAAATTGCATTTTATTTCTATCTCACCCAAACAAAAGAATTTCCGTTAGTTGAGACCTTCATATTCGAAGCATGAAATAGTCTTCCAGAATGCTACAGTGAGGTTAAGAGGTTGGCATATGGAATGCTGATTTGAATGCCTCTGGTCGATATATTAGTGTAAGCAAACATTCTCTTGCATGAATATAGTAAAAAGTAGATTTAGAAGTCAACTAACAAATGAAAATCTAGAGTCGTGCTTGAAACTTAAAGCAAAAAGCTTTAAGCATGATTTAATTAAACTTTTAAAAGGAAACGCAAATCCAATGCTCCCAGTGATGTAACTATCTATCTTTGTGTTTTTATATGAATAAAGATTATTTCGTATTTTAAGCCGTTTGTTTTAAATAAAAAATCTAATATATATAATATTGTAATATTAAATCGAAAATATTTAGTAACTTTTTAAAAGCTATAAAATTTTGTAAATTGTTGCTTTTGGCTCATCCATTTCAATAGGTTGCCGACCCCTGAATTAGAAGATAGTCAGATTCATTTACTGCTCATCAAGACATTGGTGGATGCTGTCATCATCCTCTTAATCAGAATTTTGTTATAGAAGTATTATTTAGGATCCCAGAAGCAGCATCTGGGTATAAAGTGGAAATATCTCCCATAAACTATCTGGAGTGTCTGTCGGAGCTTGGGAACAAAGTTTCAGCGTTGATGTGTATTAACCAGCTTTTATATTTAATTTTCTTCTATCTCAGTATCCTAATACATCTATAAGGTTTCATCTGAATCAGAGTGATTTCCCTAAATTCCCTCTTCCGTTTCAATATGTTGTCTACCCCTGAGCTAAGAGATAGTTAGATTCCTTTGCTGCTTGTCAAGGCATTGGTGAATGCTGTCATCGTCCTCTTAATCACAATTTTGTATCACCTCGTTATAGCAGCACTATTTAGGATCCCAGATGCAGCATCTGGGCATGAAGTGGAATTCTCGACCATAAACTATCTGGAGTGCCTGTCGGGGCATGGGAACAAAGTTTCAGCGTTGATGTGTATTAACCAGCTTTTATTTTTAATTTTCTTCCATCTCAGTATCCTAATACATCTATAAGGTTTCATCTGAATAAGTGGTTTTCCTCAAGTTTAAAAGGTGCCGTAATATTTTTCTATTAGAAATCGAACAATATTTTCTCTCAGATACCTAAATTTTGGGTATACTGTATCATTTACGATGTAAACCCCATACAGTTAAATAATAATAATAATAATAAAACAGCTTTATTGAAGAAGTTTAAAAGAAACTTAAATTCCAACAAAAAATGGTCAAAAACAAGTTCAAAAAATGAATAAGATATAGCAAACAGGTTCGTTAATTGAAAATTCTATTTTTCTCGATGAGAAAAAACAAACAATTAGTTTACATTTCAGTCGCCAAGCAATTTATTTGCATAGCTAACATTGAGTCCCATTAGCCATTAAATATATTTTTAATACACATTTTAGTATTTAAAAAAGTCTTTTTTCCCCATGTAAGTCCACCAAAAAATACTGGCAAATTTTCAATAAAATTGAAATATATAGCAGTTGAAATCCATTAGCATTTAATAACTTTCGGATAAGTTTATATTCAATATCTATACGTTTAATTTTTCTGCTATAATTCTTATTTTTCAAATATTGAATTAATGCTTTAAAATCACAGTTTAATTCATATATTTTGAAACCAATATAATTAAGTCACTTTAAAATTCATGAATATTTAAAAGCCCCAATTTGCACTTCCAAATTAATTTTCATTTTTAAGCTATAAATTCAAATTCCTCTGAACTTCATGCAATATTTTTAATTTCTGGTATTTACAAGATGCTGGTACAATTTCAACAAAAATAAACCAGCATTTGATTATAGAATGCCACCCATTAGATTACTCAATTTTTTTTGTTTTTTGTATATGTCTGATTTTAAAAACATTGTTTAATATGTCAGTAACAACAGTTGAAGGATGAATAATGATATTAATATGTCAGTAACAACAGTATAATTGTGAATAATGCATTCCTTATAAAATCGTGATTCAGTATTTACAGCAAATCCAGTTTAGTTTAAAAAACTATTTGTTGAGAATTCATTTTCTTTGTAACAGGTTGCATAGCGTCATGAAAAGTGCTTAAATTTGAAAATCATTTTTAAGCATCTTAAAAGTGCATAATTTTGAAATAAGGTTATAAAAAATTGCTTAATTTTCTCGAGTAGTGCAAACACAGCATTTTGTTTCCTTATGTTAACATTATAACACAGAAAATACTCTTTCATTAGAGAATGTATAGTTCCATGTTTTGTCTATGTGTGCATGTACAAAGGTGCTTAAAAAATGCGTAAAAGTAGTTAACTTTTGCTGCAATTTCTTATTACTCACTCTGTGTTAAACGTTTCATTTAATGCTATTTTTTTAATGATTTATTGCTACAGTTCAGTTCAAGTATTTTGAAATCAATAAAATTAAATTGCTTTAAAATTCATCATCAAAGAGCATTTTTTGCACTTTCAACTAAAGCTATAAATTCAGCTTCCCTTGAACTTAAAGCAATACATTTATGCTGTTTGGCGATTTCCACGATATTAATAAAAATTTTGAAATAAAGCAATGCATTTGCTTGTAGAATGTCTCTTATTGAATATTTTTGGTACTAGAATTCGATTACATAATTAATATAATATTTCAAGCATCTGTTGAATTTGTCATACATGTCAGATTTTAAAAGCATAATTATTTATCATAAAGGTATTTTTAATATTTTATAATGCAAAGAAGGAAACATTTGATGATAACCCCAGGCTACCACAATAACTGCTAATCAGATGAACAACTGCAACAAGTCTATTGGTCTCTTGTACACTAAGTGACAGAGGAATGCCAGTTTTCTGAAAGCATAACACCTTCTTAGACTGATGCATTTCCTTTGCTTTACTCTTTTTTTTGTTATTATTTTATGATTAATGTCTCTAACTCGCTAAAATTGCTTACAGATTTTGAAAGGACCATAAATATATATATATTTTAATTCTTTTTCTAATTTCTGTCTCACATTGTGACCGTACAAGATATCTTTCACCATTTGCATTTTTAGTTTTCAGTCAAAATGCAGAATAGTATTTTTTACCAATTTATTTTGTATTACTTGATTATAATTAATATTTGCCGGAGTTCTGTCACAGACAAAGCGCGTCTTCCTCGTGATCTCGGCTTCCCGCATTCGAATCCCGGTCAGGGCATGGTTGTTCTTCTGTGAGGTGTGAGAATGTGCCCCCCCCTGTAAAAAGAGGCTGTGCAAGCGAATGTGATAAGTGTGTGCCATTTTTATATGAGTTAGAAGTCAGACTTCTGTCCTCGGGTGCTCAGGGGTCCATACCCTCAGAAGCTATTGCATCTCCCCCCCCTTCTGTTGTAAAGTGGACACGAGATCATAATCATAAGTAATATTTTTTTTCTCAAAAATTCTTATTGAAGACTCTCATTTGAATAAAATTGCATAAAAATTATTTAATTCATCACACTTTTACACATTTCGTAGCTAAAATTATCTTTGTTGTCTTTGAAAAATCCCTTTTCCTTTTCTTAAAAGGTTATAAAGCCCACTTGTTAGGCACGAAGTTTTTGAATTTAGTTATAAGCAAACAGATACATTTGTAAAATTGTTTCATTCAATTTTTTCCTTTGTTTAAATTTTCTCTAAAAATTACGGAAAATTCCAAATTTTTTAAAAACATTATAAGCATATTTGTTTTAAGCCTTATATATATATATTCCACTCTCTTACCTTCCTAGTTATTTCATCTATATTTTATTTATCAACAAAGATTTATTTTTAACATTGAGTGATTCATCAACATAGGGCAGAGAATTGAGAATTTTGAATATGCGATTGTGTTGCAATAAATAAACTCTTCAATGAATTCTAACACATATTTGAAATATTTATATGCACACTGATATAATAATGTTTTGATAAATTATTATATTGGATTTCTTAATTTTAGAAATGTGCTCATTTTATATCATTTCTATCACATTACCGTATTGTTAAGTAGCAAGACTCCCAATAGTTTGGCTTAAGTGACTGACTGTCTAAAATTTTCTGGCTTTCACTTTAGCTGTTAACTTTTAGGAGACTCATGTAATGGAAGAAAGCTTTTAGAAAATAGAGCATTGTTTGAATACTGTGTTTCTATTTAAATTAATCTGAAAGTTCATGTATGTTATAATTTTTTCTAAATATCATAGAATCTTCAACGGATGGTGCAAGAATTATTTTCATAAATAATGGACAGTAAAATCATATTAAGTTATTTTTATTATGACAATGCATACTTTTTTACATTATTCTATTACTTATGAATTAAGAATTGTGTTTTAGATATTGTTTAATGCCATTATGCCATAATTTACAGCTTCATATTATTAAGCAACAAAAATATTAGTAGTCTATTTTTCCTGCCCAGTTTGTTTATAATCATGTATTATGGAATTTTTAAGAAAATTCCATACTAGAATTGAATTATTAATTAGAATCTATCTCTCTTAGATGTTAAAAAATAATTTAATTCATAAGCACCAGCTCATTTGAATGAATTTTATGAAAATTATAAGAAAAATATCGTTGTAATTTCATTTTTACAAAGAAAATTAATTTATATAATAAATAAAAAATAATAATAACAATATCTTTTTTAATCCCTGATTTAAATTTGTACATGGACATTTAGTTTGTTGCATTATTTTAATATAACATTTGATGTTGCTGAAATATAAATTTATTTATTAAAAATTTAGCGATATCAAGTTTTAGAAATTATCTTCAAAAATAATTTTTAAAAATCTTTTTTGGATCTCCTTTATACTTTCAAATCACAATTGGGGTGAATAATATAACAAGTGATATATGCAAATGAAAAATACTTTGATTGCATTATTTTGTTTTCAAATGACTAGAAAGTGTACATTTCTATAAAAGAAATTTTCATTTCCTAAATTTTCTAGTGATACATTTATTATCATTTATATATTTAAAAATTATAAACAACTGTGCGTAGAATTCCATTATTGGCGAAATGTGTTTCAGTTATTCTTTGTCCAACTAGAAATATTGACTTTTTCCACTAATGTATCATGCAGAAGATTTTGAAAGTACATATAATAATAATAAGTTTGATATGAACAAAAGCCTCTAAACTAATTTTTAATTAAGGTTGGGAATAAGATCATACAGAGAAATATCCTGATTTTTAGGATATGTATAGCCACTTCTTTTAAATTCTTTGCTATCTAAAAGTGTTTGACTGAAATATACTCAATGCTATGTAAATTTAAATTTCTTTTATTTTTTTATGAAAAATGTATATGGTTTTGATATATGGGATGCTTCTAAAATCATGGGACAATCTATAAAACTAAATCAAGCGTAAACAAAACGAGTCATTTTTTAAATAAAATATGAAATCTCAAACTGCAAACGATAACCGACATCTATTGTAGGCTGTTTACCAGTGAAACAAGTAAAAGAAATAAGTACACCATGTATGATAATGTAAATGCCAAATGTATATTTCTGAATTACTGGAATTCAGAAAAAATTCACTTCATGGCAGAGTGACATAGTTGCATGAATAACATGCGAAGATATATCGGTTTAGGCATAAAGCCCTCTGAACATTTACATTTAGTACTTCAAAAGTTTGTTGATGATTCCGTTTGACATGCAGCTTATAATTTGCAGTGTTTTTTAAAAATAAGAATATTTTGTTTTGCTATTAAAACTGTTTATTTCATAAAACCTCTGTTGCAAAAGATACCTGCATTTGAGAACAATTTAAATTTATGTTTTCAATTGATCAAGATTCATTTATTCAGATTAAAATCAAATCTCATTTAAATAACAAACCTTTATTGTTGTCCCCCCGGTCGTTTTCAAATTTTCTTTCAAACCTGTCCTTTTTTTTCTTTCTAATTTTTTTTGAAATTTGACATAGATTTGAAAGTTGAGAAAAGGTTTGTACACTAATATTTAGACAGCAATAGAAAGAAAGAAAGAAAAATTATGTTTGTTTTGTTAGAACATAGTTGAAAATTGCTTTTTTTTTTTTCATGTTTGAGATACTGAAATATTTTTTAAACGACCGTCTATTTATATATTTTAAGCTGTCAGAATGTTTGTTACTTAAAAACTGCTCAAATAAATATAAAATTTAGACTATTAAAAAACCTCTTCCATTTGGAAGGGAAAAAATATGGATACCTTACAGTACTATCTGCTGTCATCCTTTGTATTTATGATTTCATATTCTTTTGTA